>JAPQNM010000047.1:2502623-2615123 GCA_029783475.1 Metacarcinus magister
ACTTCAGTTCTCAGGGTGTAAAGCATGAATATACCTTTCCTTGATTACATAGTTAGTCAAGTTTAATTCTGATGTTAAAAAATTATAAGATGTAGGGAAGTGCAATGAAAAAAATATTAGACATGAAAAAAACTAGACAGTGTGTGTTAAACATCGTCCATCCAAACCCACCTGATGCCACTTGTTATAGGTAATGCTCCGTGGAACTGCTGTGCTCGGTGCAGCAGTCCTTGCCCCGTCTGGTGGGAGTAACCAATTCTACGCGATGACTCTTCCAACCTCATGGGACCAAAGTAAAGGTCACCGTCACTGTAGTCTTCATTCAAAGCCACATTAAGAGTCACCTGAAACAAAACAAGACTATTACCATGTAGCTTCTGTCAGCTTATATTTGTTTGCATCATCTATTACATTAAATGAAAATTGATAGAATGTATGGATGATAGAATGTATGGATGAGTGTAACATTTTTCAGTTGGTGTTATAGTTATTGTTTCCATTGCTATCACTATTATAATTCTGAAAGGCTTTATACATGTTTGCATTTGACAGCC
Organism: Metacarcinus magister; assembly: GCA_029783475.1. Taxonomy (NCBI): domain Eukaryota; kingdom Metazoa; phylum Arthropoda; class Malacostraca; order Decapoda; family Cancridae; genus Metacarcinus; species Metacarcinus magister. The sequence goes on from JAPQNM010000047.1 coordinate 2,503,178, forward strand.
GTGTTCACCTAACTGTGGCTTGCTAGGCTGTACAATCTCTAGCTGCCTTCCTGCATAGGGTTACATCATTAAGAATCACCTCAGCATTGTCGTAGTGGTAGCTGAGGTCCACATCCTCCCCCTCCTTGTAAGTCACTATGAAGGCTTTGTGGGAGTCAAGGGAACCGCCGCCCCAGTCTGGGTAAAGGAGTCTTGTTATGGGGCTCAGGTACTCCATGCGCAGGCTGCTCACAAAGTCAGTGAAGCCAAGTTCCTCCAGCTTAATCTGCAGCCATGAAACTAATTTTTTTTTTCAGGAATAAAAGTATGCATTCAATATTTTTTTTCTCTTTCTCTTGTGTTAAGATATAGATCAAGCAGTCTTTTGTAACAAGAATCCACACACACACACACACACACACATAAGAAACCCGGACAAGTGGCACAATTCCGAACCACCCATGGAAGTAAAGCAAGAGACAGAAAACTACATACCCCACACTGATTCATGCTATTCGGGCGACCTTTTGGGAGCGGAGACTCTTCATAATTTGTCAACTCCTCTAAGAACATTTTACAAAACTCCTTAGTGAAGACAGGGAAGGAGAAGATGTGTTGCTGGTGGTGCTTGAGGAGGCGTGTCAGTCCGTCTGGGGTCTGGTCTGGTTGCTTGGCCTCACGTACTACCTCCAGGAACCGACTGTCTAGGAACGATTGCTGCCAGAGAGTGTTCATCATTACGACCATCACTGTTATAATCATCTCTTTAACAGCATTATATTTTTCATTTTCTTAATATTATCATTGTTAGCATCAATATTATCATGACAATCATCACCAATCACCATCATCACCATACTGAAACTGAACATTAATATCCGTTCCCTCACAATACATCCGTCACCACACACCCAAGGTCAGCACACCACACTGTCAGTCCCCACCTGCAGAGTGTAGAGGTGAGGGTGTAAAGGTGTGTACTGGTCCACCACTTGCTTCCGACGCTTTATACTGTCCTCCTCCAGACATCTGCGCCGTTCACACTCCTCCTCCAGCTGCAGGGAATTTTAAGTGCCTGTAAACTTTCTATTTAATTTGAGTTTATGAGCTAAAGTTAACATTAATTCAGTAGACATGCACGAAGAGCAATTAAATAAGTTATCTTTATGGAAATTAATGCAGACAAGGGATTGAATACTTTTAAAGACACAGTACAATAGAGCCCTTGACATATCTATTAAATTCCAAACATATAAATAACTCGAAACAGTCACCTAAAAATAATGTTGTGAATGATTGCACTTATTAGGCAGCGATGAAGTAAATATTACGTAGGTGTAGCAGGATGTACCCACCTGCGGGATGATGGTCTCTGGGTTGTAGCAGCTCTTGGCCAGCAGGCTCTGGATGGGGAAAGGAAGGAGGGAGAGTGACCATGCTAAAAATAAATGTTATGGAAAACTTATTCATATACCAAAGCTGCTACTCTCTCTCTCTCTCTCTCTCTCTCTCTCTCTCTCTCTCTTTAAAATCTGTCTATCTATATGGAAGTAAACAATATCCACGTTTAGAACATAAGAAATGAGGAGACTGCAGGAGGCCAGTTGATGACCTACACGAGGCAGTTCCTTGTCTCTCACCTCTGGAATAGTCCAATATTTATCCATCCCACCTGTCATCCCTATCCATACCCTCATCCAACCGTCTTTTAAAGCATATAGTATACAATAAAATTCCCATCTCACACACGATTTCCAAACCACACACTAACATTAATTATAAGAGTATTAAGTCACTGCCTGTCAACTGTTTGATTACTTGTTTACGGAGGAAATTAGCCATAACGTGTGTAGAGCTTAACAGTGTACCTGCTGCGTCACCTGCTGCCCTCTGCTCACCTGCTTGTAGTCCTTCAGAAACTGTTCCTCGTTGACAAACTTGACGTGCATCTCGTACTCCTTTATGAATAGGTTGTGTGTGTAGTAACACCCACACATACAGAACCTGGTCCTCATGGCGTGCTTCGTTGACAAGTAAACTCAGAACTGCAGCGCGACGCCCCTCACGTGGAAATGTTGTTGTTGTTGTTTTAGGGCTGCGAGGATCCCTTGGGGAACACTATGAGCCCGCGTGGAAATGTTGGTGCGTTTGTTTTTGAAGTCCCGTTGTGACGCAGACAAACATTGACTCAGCTGACTGTCATCATCATCATTAATACGAACCATCATATTATCGTACTAAGTATATAATAAAAGAAATAGAGATTGCTTTAGGTAGTATTGTCATCACATTCAATAAGCTGGTTTTCCTTTTTTTCCCTTTCCAGAGTGATGGTTTGGTGCCATGAACACACGTCTTCTTGATCTTGATCTTGATCTTGATGTCACAGGTGACTTGAAATTTCCTCCAAGTCGGGCCTTTATATCGGCAGCTCCTGTGAGGGGAATAAGGGGGGGAAAAAAAAAGGAAAATACACAGAAAAAAAGAAACTAAATAAATCAAAGATGCATACTCTAATTACATGCCCTAATCTCTCAATCTCGCATACCACATTTTCTCCAGGAACTCTTTCACCGCGTCAATCATCCGTTCACTCGTCTCCTCACACAGTCCTAGCAACAACGCCATCCATTCCCTTCCAGTTCTTTCAGTCACCTCATTCATTTCACGTCCCATTTCTGCCAGAATCACACACATCATTTCCATTCTGTCACGGTCATACTTCTCATACAGGCTATGTTTTTGATGCAAACTTTTTTTTTACCAGTCATATGCACGTACTAACACGAACTACTGGTATTGAGGGGTGGCCTAACCTTTACCTATAGACATAACCTATAGGTCAGCAGGTGGCTTGTATTCATACCTATTCTTTCCCCTAGCCTTTGCCTAGACAGACACACACATGCAATAATTATTTATATATAACCTTGCATACATGGCAGCAGGTATTGTGGTTAACAAGCAATAGTGTGTGACCAAACTGAGCTAGGCCTGCACGCTATACCTGAGGTCCACTACTGCTCTGATATCCCTCAATTGGCCACAGGAAGGCACAGTACAGGTCTTGATGATAGAGAGGCTGTGTAGTGGCAGAGGAAGGTTGACACAATCAGCTTCCCGATTCACCTCATGGGTTAGCCAGCGTTAGTAGCTGGAGGCAAGATGAGGCACCAAGACTGCTGCCGTGCGCATTATTAATCACAATAAGAAAAAATCAGAAGGCATCCATCTTAACTCAATCCTCTGCGCTACACTAATCATATCCTCTTGTGTATGGAAAAAAAAACACACTAACTATAATGGGTGTAGGCAAAAAACAAGTGCATGACAACCTTTATTTGCTTGAGGTATGAGATAACTTTATTTGCAGTTTTGTGCATGTAAGAGTAAAGAAAATAAACATTTACCTAACACAATGAATTTACAAGTTGCTATATCTAGGTATATATATATATATATATATATATATATATATATATATATATATATATATATGTTAATATTGCCTCATATAAGTCACAACACCGTGAGGTCAAATTTTCAAATAATTAACTTTTTATGTAAATAACACCATCATCCCCAAAGGTGGGATGAACATCTAAAGCAAAACAACAATGCATAGAATTTACACGATGGAATCCATAACAATATCACTCAAAGCTAAAGATACGGTTGATTGAGTCACACTTTGAGCCATGAATGTTTATGTTTAATTAGATGTGTAACAAAAAATGAGATGAAAACATGGCAATATACAGGTGTAAGGTGAAGAAAGAGATAGATGTGGAGGCATTCAAAAACCCATTGAAAACAACTGCTGCAAAAAATAAGGAGAATCCAAATAAATTAAAAAAAAAGTGATATTAAGATAGAATAAATAAATATATAAGCACATCTTGCATCATAGTATATTAGCCATGGAATATACTATCATGGAATTGGTATCGATATAAATTAAATATCTCAAAAATCCTTAAGTAAATACTTTGTGTTCATTCAGATCAACAAACTTCAATATCTACAAAGCTATTTCATAATGATTATATCAAAATTACTTGGTCAATTTGAGTTCAGTTATGGAAAACCTATTGCTTAGCACACGCAGTAGCATCAGACTTTGTAGCTGCGACAACTATCTTACAATATAAACAAATGGAGAGAGGGTGGTCTTACTCTGATATTTTACTTCAAGCAATATATATATATATATATATATATATATATATATATATATATATATATATATATATATATATATATATATATATATATATATATATATATATATATATATATATATATATATATATATATATATATATATATATATATATATATTAGTTAGTAGCGCGGGTTAGATTTTTTAAGTGACGCCTTGTTTCTTCTTATTGATAGGCTCATGCTGCCAGCGGAAGCTCCTGGCGCATATAACGTTGCAGTCCCAGCGAGGATGGTGTTATGGCAGCATGTGGGTGATCTTAGGCCACTCGGCGGTAGTAACGAAGAAAAGTGGCCAGCCCGTGCCGAGGCTCGAACGCGGGACCCTGAGCTGGTATGCCCGACCGCTAGCCACTAGACCATATATATCTATATATATATATCTATATATATATCTATATATATATCTATATCTATATCTATATCTATATATCTATATATCTATATATCTATATATCTATACATATATATATATATATATACATATATATATATATATATATATATATATATATATATATCTATATCTATATATCTATACATATATATATATATATATATATATATATATATATATCTATATATCTATATCTATATATATATACATATATATATATATATATATATATATCTATATATCTATATATCTATACATATATATATATATCTATATATCTATATATCTATACATATATATATATATATATATATATATATATATATATATATATCTATATATATCTATATATATCTATATATATATATATATCTATATCTATATCTATATATATATATATATATATATATATATCTATATATATATCTATATATATATATATATCTATATATATATATATATATATCTATATATCTATATATATATCTACATATATCTATATATCTATATATATACCAAGTTTCCCTAGGTACCCATTTATTGACCTGTTTGGGAGGATGAACAGCTGGGTGAGCTGTGTGCCGACTGTCATCGCCCGGGATCAAACTCGGGCCAGTGAATTTGTAGCCAGACACATGTATATATTGATATAGATATATTATATATGTATACTATATATATATATATATATATATATATATATATATATATATATATATATATATATATATATATATATATATATAGTATACATATATAATATATCTATATCAATATATACATGTGTCTGGCTACAAATTCACTGGCCCGAGTTTGATCCCGGGCGATGGCAGTCGGCACACAGCTCACCCAGCTGTTCATCCTCCCAAACAGGTCAATAAATGGGTACCTAGGGAAACCTGGGGGAGTTAAACTGTAGAAACTCGTATGTCACAGTGGCCCTGTGTAACGGATTACTTTCCACCACAGGCTCAAAGACCTATATGACGGGAGAAGAGCACCCGCAGCTACAGCATATGCCCCCACTTTACTTTACCTTACAATAAATTAATTGCACAGTGTACACCAAAATTAAAGCTTAATATTTTAAGTTTGCGAAATAAGTTTCAATTAGTGTGTGACAGAAGAGTATCGAGGTTGCACAGCCCTGATGACAGTGAGGATGAGAAGGGTCTGCTCCTGTAGGTAACACCTCACCAGGAGGGCTGCCTCAGGACAAACAGAGTACTTGTCAAGTTTATAGTCAAGCTCACAAACGCAATGCTTCACTAGTAAAATACATATACTTTTAATACATTAACAACAATTACAACATACACATCTATAAAAAATATAATCTCAGATCACTTGTTTCCATCATAAAAACTCAAACATCATGTTATAACTGAATATATAGGTTGATCTAGTTACACAAACCATTTAACATGATCCTCCAGCATACACTAGCTTGTGTAACTTTAATGCTACCCAACAGCTTAATATTAAATCAAGAAGTAGTGACTATACTGACAGGGCCAGACAACTCATAATTTTAGGTCATGAGCTGAACACTGCACCACAGAACCACCCGGCCCTCTGTAAATTACAAAATGTAGTTTGTCCACATTAAACAATTAATACTATTGGGTTCAAAATTGATGCCCTACTTTTCCTTCTTCATATGACTCTATGCACATGATCCATTTGTTGGTGACTTTTTGACGATTACGATGGAAACTTGATACTTAAATGATGTGACCCTAAAGATAAAGAGAGCTACAAGTTCATAACACAAGGAGAGCTATTCACCTACCACACATATGATATTGATCAAAAATAGTCATATTCAATACCTAACTGCACATCGTTATATTGTATTTTCAACTTTGCTTAAAAAAATGTTCTGTTTGCTATATTCTACCAAGCTTTCATGAGTAATACCAATGAGTACAAACTACTATGCCTAAACAGCACTGAAGCAACTTTCAAACCATTAAAAAAGCTTCAGTCATTGATTTTTCTTCCATCAAAAAGTAGAAACAAACCATTTCAAATGACATCAACACTACACCAAACACTACAAGTAGCAATACGGGAAAAATTACAGTAAAAAAGGACCACTTTTAAAAATTCTTGTGAAAAAGCTTTGCTTAAAATATTATTACTACTACTACTACTACTACTGCTACTAAAATTACTGCTGTTACTGCTATTAATACTACAAATAATAAATATATAAATAATGCATACTAACAAATAAATTGGCAACTATACTTTAAACTTTTTGACATGCCTGAGGTCAAACATTACAATTATTTGTACGAGTGCCAACATTTTTATAGATAGATGCCTATTCTATAAAAATTATAAATAAAATTGTTCTATGCTGATTCACTGCAAAATCTGATTAAAATACAGTGTTTCATTTATTATTCCTACCTTGACGCAATGTCAAACCTTTCCTCAAACTAGCCACATTCTACATAAGGCTTGTGCAATTAGTAATGTAATCATCTATTTGGCAAGGCAGAGCTGCACCTTCATGTACATTGGTGTTAATGGGGAAGACTCTACATACTGCAATCTTGAAAACAAGTATCCCAATGCAAAACTTTTATCAATAATTGTTGTTTTTTCTTCAAAAATTCTATGTACTACTCACTTAGAAAAATAACCACATACTATAAAGTTTTTCAATTCTATGCAATGGATGCGAGACATCTCCGAGTTGAAGTCCCATTACTAACAGCAAGGGTTATCCAGCCTTTATGCTGAGTCCTGTGTCAAGGCCCAGGAGCTGCTTGGTCACCTCATACGTGGAGAAGGACACAGCTACCATAGGAATGGCACGCATGTAGTTGATGCTCATGCCACGGTACAAGCCTCTGCTGATTCCATTCTCCCTGTAGATCAGCTTCAAGGTGTCCTTCATCCCCATTCTGTCAACGATACACTAACATAAACATTTTGACATTTAATTACAGTGGATTTAAGCTACATTTGAGTAAATCTATAATGGATGAAAATATATTTCCTTAAATGTCTGAAGTACCTCAATATTGATTACTGAAGAATTCCACATGATGTAAAGTGAAAAGTTAAGTTATTCAGAGTTATAGGGATAAGCAGAATATCATTATTCTAAAGATAAAGCAAAATGTAGTTACAGGGGTATGCAGGATATCATTATTCTTAGAGGAGACACTGAAAATATAGGAGAGATCAAAGAGCCTTTCTCCACACATTGAAATATTTTGTGTCTGGAGTTTCAAAGCATAAAAATAATACCAGGATGCTTTAAAAATTGTGATAAAATTACAAAAATAGTTACTGGCTAGGTATTATGAGCTGTTTGTATTCTAAACAGTGCCAACAAGCTTAGTATTCATTATAGCATCAATATTACTAGTTATTTCCAAGATTTGATCAAGTGATTCTTCTTGTAAACTTCTTCCTGGTTACCTAACATACTGACGTGCAAGTTACTGATATACACCATATACCAACTCTAAATACCATATACAGCTCTCACATCAATATATTTAGGAGGGTACATGCACTTACATACATTTACTAGTACAGTATTACGAGTTATTTCACATGCATTTTTTTTTAACAAAACTATTTTTGAAGCTTTAAAATTTTCAAACCAAACTAAAATAGGCAAGTAGTACAGGAAGGAAGGCTATCAGAAGACAGCTCGAAGGGGTCCTGGAGATCTGTAGTTGAAGACAAAATACAAGAAGACCACTTACGCTCTGGTAAAGTAAGCATCACCCAGTACATGGAAGAGATGAAAAATAAAGTTACATTATGACAGACAAAGAGTACTCAATGCATGAACATTCACTTAACTCTTTATGGAAATACAAAATTAAACCTTGTCCCAGAAAAAATTGCAAAGAAAGAGAAAAATAAACTACGTAAATGTTTATGAGGAAAGCTAAATAGATTATGTATACATATATAGTTTCAGTAAAATTTCACAAGGACAAGACTATATATATGTATTCTTAAAACCATGTCTGGCATATATATATATATATATATATATATATATATATATATATATATATATATATATATATATATATATATATATATACATACATACAATTCTTTTTTTAAACCATTAACTTAGATTAAAAAATTTTTTTTTTTTTTACTACTACTACTAGTGCTTGGATCCACGTTAACTTGTCCAGTGGTTAAAACAAATGCAAGTTACATTAATGATAAAGCCAATTTGGTTCAATAATTCCTCCATTCCAGGATTTTATTAAAAGTGCTTTTCTGAAAAAAATAATGAACTAACTGTTGAAAATAGTTCTATTCTATTAAGTACAATAAGAACTTTATCAATTTTCATATGTAGATATTTAGCTGTATTGTGTTCAACAATTTGCTTAAGTCATGAATGAGAGGTAGTAACAAAGAGTCATTGATTTATGTTCATAATTGACATTGATTTTAATGTTTACAGTTTTCTAATTGCTTAATTTATATTTGCATTTTATGAAAGGAGTCATAGGCATATTTTTTTTAGTTCAGTTTGTCCACCTGCAGCACTGCATATGGTTTAATTAAAGAAAATTTACTGCAAATTCAACTCTAATATTTAAATGTGATACTACTTTTATAGGGATGCAAAAAAATAAATATTTCCTAGGGGTGCGAGGCATGGAATAGGATAGGAACCATTGTCCTACAGAACAAATGTATAGCACCAAAGTTATGATGAGCTTGATAACATCTATTTGATGTTGTCATCATCTTTGCAATGATTTTGGCAAAAATTTTAATTTGGTAAAAAACACAAATGTGTAATTTTTTCCATATATACATTCCAATTCCATTTCATTATTGTTCAAAAGAATGAGTGTCTCATGCACTTTCTTTACTATTCAATACCTTTTCTACGTATACCTCATACAGGCACGTATAATATCAGAAGGACCTTACGTGACTGACAGTGGCTGTGTCACTCAGTCCAAAATGCATTTAAAAATGTTTATAACAATGCAGTGATTCTGCAATGTAAATTCTTAATATGCACTGTGAAAACACCATGCTTTATGGCAGTTGTAATATAACATGAAACAATACATGCTTAATACAACACAACGTGGGGGTTTATGTGCTGTGTAACATAAGAACATATTAAACATTTTCCTTTTGCCACCTTAAATTCAATTATTCTTTTTCAGAATTGTAAACTCACCCAAACTTGCGCGTTTCCTCATTCATCCACGCCAGCTGCATCCTCCGCCGAGTCACGTCAAAGGGATAGGAGAAGCTTTGTGCCACAGCACCTGCCAACCCCCCACACAGGAGCTTTGCAGGCACCATTAACACCAGTCCTCCTACAGAACACACATAAGGGCATCAGGAATACTTAGGTGTACTGGAGTCATGCAACACTCAGTTAAAAAATATTACAGATACACTAACAACTTATAAAAAGAATGTACTTACCTGTATTTTTGGGGCAAGGTTTACAAGTATAATCTGGTGCCCACAGCATACACAAGTACTTCATTTGTTCAAAACAGTAGAAGCTGAGGCCAGCATAGGGGATCATTCCGCATATTGTTGCTGTGAAGCCTCTGTACAGTGCACGCATCCCTCCTTCCTGACATGCAAGGATTACAAACACTTTTAATCAGTGAAAATTTCCAATGCTATTAAAAGCATATATTACCCACTGTATATTTAGTTTCCAGTACCAATAAGTATTAATAATAAAGAACTACAGTTTCAGACAAAATACAATGCTCACAAACATTTATTTTCACACTACTACTTCAACTATTATAAAATAGCACTGTCCAAATAATAGAATAAAACAAAAGACAATAAACATTCCATGGTTTGAGACTCACCGTTTGGAAGATGGTGACTGCTGCGTTGGCAATCCCTGTGTACATATGTTCCCCTGACACCTGGAACGCCAGTCTGGCTCGTATAGTGTCAAGTGGATAGGTGAGGAAGACAGCCGTCACCCCAGCCATGGATCCAGCCACGGCCGAGGTGGTCTTGCTTAGGAATCTGTTATGTCCCCAGGAATTGTTCAGTAGCTGTCAGGGAATTAACACAATGTCATCTTCTGCATGTGATACCTTGATGAATTATTTACCTCACTATATTATAACTCCTTGCCTTGGTAATGACCAGGAATAAACTTATGAACAACTGATATAGCTTTATGAAGTTAGTAATATCAATATATTTACTGATTTGAACATTCTACCAAAGTACTTTCATAATCTGAAAAGAAAAGTAAACATATAAAAAAATGGATTACACATATCATGAGTAACATATTAACTATACCATTAAATGAATTAATCAATCAATCAATAAATGAATGAGCGAGTGTATAAAACGCACCTTTTTGTACATTTCAAAGGAGGTGAACTGAGTGGACGCGTAGGGGAAGATCCGCACCATCTGAGCTCCGTTCCCTTTGTACAACGCCCACACGTTCTCCCGGGCAACAATGTTCTTGAGGCCGCTCACCACTCCTGTGTACACATCAACGTGCTATATTATGCTTGGTGGGAGATTCATTATATTGTTATGTGTACCTTTAATTTAATTTATTTACCCATTGCTATTCCTTTTCTCAAGCTAAGAAAGTGATAGGTCATTATGAGACCCTTTATTGGAGATCCAAGGACGATTTTCAAATATTCACCCTCCATGTCCCCCTCTCATTAGCTACACTATTGTATGCGACTCCAAACATTAGTCATGACCTATTAAAATCACTAACAAGCGACCTCACGTCAAATTATCCTAAATTATTTTCCAAGGGAGCCTCAACCTATATCCTAGCCCAAAGCATAACCTCTGTTGCAGTAACAAATACAATATACATCGTCTCAAGTTGAACACGGTGGACCAGAGCCATGAGCTGTCGTTTACTCAGTATAAGGTTGTGCAACATGCAAGGAAGCAGTGTTGTGTTAAGAGATATTCAAGAAATGATCTCGTGTTACGTAATCGAGAACAACGAATAATGCTTCAGTGGCGCCGATAAGTTACACAACTGATAAAACTATTCTAATCTTTCTCACTACTTATCAATATTTTTTTTCTTTCAATAACCACCTTCTAAGAAATTATGAATGATATGATAAACATTTTAGGGAACTTGATGGCGGCTGAAGATCAATAATCACATGCGAAGTACGAGATTAGCACACAAAATCATCATCATCCGTTTCCATCAGGGCCGGATTAACCTATACGCCAAGTACGCCATGGCGTAGGGCCCCAAGCACTGAAGGGCCCACAAAAAGAGAAGAAAAGAAACATTGTTTTTCTATCCTATGCGGTATCTTCATTTCTGGGCTTAATTCTGCCTTCCCGTTGCGGGACTCGAAATGATTAATAGCTTCAATTCAGAATATTAGTGTTGTTACGTAAGCCGCCGCCGCCAACAACGCGGACACTCACAACAGTGCGGGTTCTGGTACTGAGCTGGATCCACAGGCCTAGTTTGCCTTTTTACCACAGGATCTACTGTAAGAAACTGTAAGAAAACCTGATAGACCCGATACAGGTTATTGTGACGGAAATATTTATTTTATTATTTGTGACCCGGAAAATGTTGACCAAATTTACGTCAAAAGCATTTGACGCCACTTTATAGCACAATTATTAGTCCTAGAGCAAATATGCATAGAGCCATTGTTAATATACTAACTTAAATTATATATTAAATTATTTACTTTTTATTTCTGCGATACTGGGCTGGCCTTTCATCCTCCTCCTCTCTTTCTCTTTCAATCCGTTTCATCCGTTAACCTTTGGTCGGTTAGCGAGGCTTATACCGTGATAGTGAACAAAGATCACTATTGATAAGCCCAAGTAAGAAACACTTTTTTTTCTCATTTTTTTAATCAATTAATCAATTCAGTGTATAAGGTCGTTATTCAGGATGGGGTATCGTATTGCTTTTAGAAATTACATTTTTCTACAAAAACAAAAAACAGTAAAAATACTCTCTCTCTCCCCGATGGAACGGAGTACGAGGGGAAAGGGAAAGAGTTAAAGGAGGAAAGTCAGGAAGGAGATTAGTGGGTTGGGTGGTGGTGGTGGTGGTTGAGGCGACGACCCCTATACCTGCATACACCTGTGCTTCATTTACTCCTGTCACTCACCTTCTCCACTTCGTAAATCAAGACAAATAAATAATGACTAGTATATAGTTCTTATAGTACAAAATCTACATAATAAGATAATTTTGCCTTTCAGATAGTTACATGTATAAGTTTTTCATAAATTTACCGCCGCCAGATACACACGCACATACACACACACCCACCGTCATGTTTGTAGTGTTTGTTGTGTGCCTGGAGCAGAATCTTAATGCGGTCCAGCGGCGCCACGGTGGTCTTGGCGCACATGCCGGCAAACCCTGTCGAAAGAAAATAAAAATAAAAGGGTTGGAGTGATGAGGTGATTAGAGATACAACAGAATCAAATTACACCTCTCTCTCTCTCTCAAGCCAAAAAGAAGAGAAAATAAATAAATAACAAGTATAATACGAAAAAAGAAAGAAAAGAAGGTAAAAACATCATAGCAACCCAATAAAGTGCTGATCCTCCCTCAAGGCCACTGACAGAGCCTGATTTTATTTAATTAAGAAGTGACTGTCTAATTTCAAAGCAAGATCCCAGTGTGTGGTAAGAAAGGTCATTTATTATTATTATTATTATCATTCGCCTCCTTAAAAGCATGTGGTAAAAAATCAAGATTGCTAGTCAAGGTAAAGAAAAAAATAAGATTATCCAATAAAAAAAATCAATATAAATAAATAGTTAAAGAATGTTCGTTGAGTGTTTGGTTGGTTACGTAAGGTTAATATTCGTGCAAGGTTTCCAAAGTGAGGTACAGGACTACCGGCATCCCCAAGTGTCCTCAAAAGGGTTTTCAAGGTTAACACCACTCATTCACAGTCTGGAAAGGCACACAAAACTCACCGTGTCTATTTGGGATTCACTAGGTATAGAAAGTGAATGGCAAACTATTGTCATGAATGTATTTTCTACTTGTCATCTTTTATATTTTTACGGCGTGACGAATTAGTACCAAGCGGGATTCGAACACGTATAATTGAAAATATATCTAATCCTTGAACTTCACTGGGCCAAGAGTAATTTGTATGTTCCCTTAACTTAACTCACAGCTATACTCCGTCACGCACCGTCCGTTTACCGCTGCTGCCGCCCAAGATCTACATAACTATAAAATATGTAGATCGTGCTGCTACCAAGTGTGTTTAAATGGAATCCAAGGAATGTATTGGTTTGTCACGCTCTGATTTCTCTTTTTTCGTACCTGTATATCATTACCTGAAAGTCTGACGTACTATACATGACTCAAGGAAAAGTTATACTCGTCCGTGCTCCTTTCCAGTGGTCGTGATTATACTTATTTCCGTACTTCCTGGCGCGGGTTATTTCTGCCCAAGTCATACTACTAGCGTTTATTGATTCAACATTTATAAATTGATTCATGCTATTATCATTTGTATTCACTGTTCATTTCATTATATTACATGTTTATTTACTTATCTATTTATTCATCATATTTTTGTTGTGTCAAAACTGATTGATCTACTGAATAAAAGTTAATAACAAATGAGGAAAAAAATGATATGTATGAATATATAATGTTTAACCCATTCAGTTCTTGCGGCACACCATATGTGCCAGCAGCGTCTCCCTCTCCTGTGTTTGCGGCACGACGTCTGTGACAAGATCTTTATATCATTCCCATGCATATACATATGATGTATAGGCCAGTGTAACAACTTTTATCATTATTTACAAATTTCTATTGTCTTATGTATCAGAATTACCGTTCTTATGAGTATTTATGTGATATTCAATAGATAATTTTACGGTACGATAACTGCGGTTTGGCAACACCGCCGGTAGCAATATATAACCGTCACTCCGTCGGCCGTCAGCGACGGGCTCTTCTAGCTAGCATTAGATATTGGATATTGAAAATATTGGAAATATTAGAAATATCATTGCAGCATCTGATACACCTAATTAAACTGTACAACTGTCATTATGAATATTTGTTTTATGACTAATAATTACGCAGTAAAATGAAACTTAATATTTATATAAAAACATGACTTTCCTCCTCATTTTCTTGAAAGCTATTAGAGATATTGGAAATATCACTGCAGCATCTGATACACCTAATTAAACAGTACAACTGTCATTATGAATATTTGTTTTATGACTAATAATTACGCAGTAAAATGAAACTTAATATTTATATAAAAACATGACTTTCCTCCTCATTTTCTTGAAAGCTATTAGAGATATTGGATATATCACTGCAGCATCTGATACACCTAATTAAACTGTACAACTGTCATTATGAATATTTGTTGTATGACTAATAATTACGCAGTAAAATGAAACTTAATATTTATATAAAAACATGACTTTCCTCCTCATTTTCCGGAAAGCTATTAGAAATATTGGAAATATCATTGCAGCATCTGATACACCTAATTAAACTGTACAACTGTCATTATGAATATTTGTTCTATGACTAATAATTACGCAGTAAAATGAAACTTAATATTTATATAAAAACATGGTTATATATATATATATATATATATATATATATATATGTATATATATATATATATATATATATATATATATATATATATATATAAATAAATATGTATATATATAATATATATATATATATATATATATATATATATATATATATATACACACACAAACGTCCTTTTGCTTTCTGTTTATATACTCACACACACACACACACGTTTGGTGAACGCGCGCGCGCGCGTGTGTGTGTGTGTGTAAACAAAACAACAAGCTGCTATGGGGGTGGTGAGATGGGTGGTGTATCATACGTCTGGCAACGCGCTTCCCTCGTATCATGGCTTTGAAATCGTTTTGTATTCAACTTCAATGCTGTATAACTTATGTAACTTAAGACTAAACGATGTGTTGATGCTACTGTTCAAATCGGATAAACCAGGAGAAATTTACTATCCTAAGCATATTATTCAATGTATAGATTGAAAAATCATAAATTATTAGATCACAGGCGATACAAGAAACTTTTTGCATTATCACGGTGAATGGGTTAAGGAAGATTAAGGAACAGTAAACAAAACTATAAAACAGTAAACACTATCAAAGAATGTTGGTAATATGATGAGTGTGCGTGGCTCGCGACAAGATAGAAGCGGCAGTTAGGCTTTATGCATACGGGGAAATATCAGAGGGTGGAAGTGGAGAGCATACAGAGACATAAAGGGGAATAACCTGTACTCTGGGCAAGAGTTTACCTTTTTAATTAACTGGAATTCCTTCACGCCCGGGAACCATACAAAACCACTCTTATGACGGACATATAACTAGAATAGCTACGCTTGGATTTCATGAACAAATGAGTACAAGGGATAATTATCTTTCAGAAAGTCTGTTTAGTACGAACAAATTTTGAAGGAAGCAATAGACCATTAAGAAAAACAGCAAGCAGCACAGAGCCAAAATAATGAGACACAGAACACCTAACCTCGTGGCAGTTGTATACTCTGACCGATTAACTAGTGATAATCATTTAGCAGATTGCACCACCCTCTTATCAGCAATAGTATGTGGCAAAGGTGTCATGTTTAACGTCTTCCGCCCCTGGCACACCTGCAGGTACTCCTCCCTCCACTGTGTTGCAGCAAGCTGTGACAAAACGCTTATTTCCGTTCACAATGTTGTCGCATAACACATCGAGGAGAAGAATAAGTGTGGGCCGCACCCTGCACTGTGTGTGTGTGTGTGTGTGTGTGTAAGGCAGTGGGCCATGATAATTATAATAAAGGTGTTCTTCCTTTCACTAAGTTGTTCTAGTGATGGTTCTGGGACAGTCACCAAGGATAGCAAGAGGAGACCTATATACAAACTTCAAGTACCCTAGTAAAGTAGTAGATTCCAGCCAAGGCAGATAATCAAGTTAGCTTATCACATTAAACTCTCACTCTCTCTCTCTCTCTCTCTCTCTCTCCATATCCGCGGGAATGCTTCCCCACAAAATTCACGGTGGAAGACAGAGAAGACCATCCACCACCTTGAAGAGAAAGTCCTGTCGGGCACATCCTTCCCCCTCCCCGTGTGTCCGCTGGAAGCAAACTCTCTCTTATCCCTGGAATACCCTCTCCCTCCGGCGAGGTGTCCTGTACGACCTTCGTCTGGTCTGTCTACGTCTCCAGCATCTAACCACCGTTTTCCCTCACTTTCCTACCGATGAAACGCAAGGTACACGTACACGTACACACACACACACACACACACACACACACACGAATCTCAGCCTCACAAGTGGGCAACCAGCTACCGGATGTAAAAGGTATTTGGTATCCCAGTTTGCGGGAGGCCCACAGCGCACGCCTCCCTTTCTATATATACACACACAAACCAACAAACATCGTTAATATGTATCTACCTGCGGAGCCGTTATTCAGGGATACCTTGTGAGTGTTATGATTCGTATTAGAAAACAATGTACAAAGTGAATAACATTTTTCTGATACACAAACTCTATGAATAAACGTTAACAAAGCAAAACAAACAAACACACACACACCACACACACACACACACACACGTTGCGGATCAAGCGTCATATAAGAATGTCAAGAACGTATAAATTTAAATAGTCCATGGTGAGTAACCTTTGACAGTCATGCAGTATTCAAGTGTTGTAGTCTCTGAGGTGTTACTAAGACGAGTCACTCCGGGATGACAGTCAGCAAGCATCCAGTGGAGGTGACCCTCAGCTCAGCCAAGGCTTGAGACCAGCTACCTGACAGGGGAGGGGGTGAGCTGGAGTTTATGGAGGCTGCTTCTGCCGACCATTGCGTATGTCTCCCTTGGAATTCTTTGACAGTGTGATTAACGATGGAGGTACTGACCTTAGTAACTCTACTGGTTGAATATAATATATGACAATGATATAATACCAAGACTTCTTATTAAGCCTAACGCATATTAGTGATGCACTATAATATACGGAGAGGATGGTTTGGGCATCATAAACGGTGTGAGGTGACTTCCGTTTAGGGATAACGACGGTGATCTAATACAACATACATTATAAAGTTCCTTCCAAGGTGGACGGGATTTAACGCGTCCTCAGGCGGCAATAACACATAGAAACATACAAAGGTGTGAAAACATTTCCCCAACCTCCTTTCCCTCCAGTCCAGCACCCCAGCCGCCAACCACGCGTGGGAAGGCAGTAAAGTGACACCGTGAAATGAGACACTGAGGACCACGCCGCCACAGGTGTCGCACAGACAGTAATATTACCTACGTACAAGTGAACAGATGAACGACCTACTTACCAGCTAAACCCATAGACACGCGAGTCTGATGTGAGTAACAATCAACTCAGCCGAACGACCAGTGAATAATAATAACAATAATAATAATAATAATAATAATAATAATAATAAAGTCTGCAGAGAGCATGAATGAAGGACTTTAGTAAAGCAAGGAGTAGCGTCCCGAGCGGTGTTGTGATGCCATCCATGACTGTCAGGTGGTGAGGGCGGGAAGGTAACGCATGTACAGCTGTTACCTGGTGACTTGCCTTACCTCTTACTACAGTACATAGCGACTATTAACTGTTCACACTTGACGGCCAGGCCTCCTTCCTCTCCCCTTACCGATGCATGTCATTGATCTCCATACAATCTGACCCTCATTTGAATGCCAAGACATATTAAGAAGAACCAAACGAACCTAAAACATCGCCATATGTTGTTTACTTACAGTTGGTCAACATAAATATTCAAAAGGCGCCATGGTTTTCCTTCCTGGTACAATAATTCACTGTCAGACGATTACAGTATGCACTAAGTTTTCATGCGAGTGAGGAGAGTTTATGTATGCATTCGTGATTACAATGATGAATATGTAAACAGCGTTGATTTCGATCTTGTCCTACTCATTGTGATGATAAATTATATAGATTTATATTTGTAAGGGGAAATATGGGCAAGAGAGAGAGAGAGAGAGAGAGAGAGAGAGAGAGAGAGAGAGAGAGAGAGAGAGAGAGAGAGAGAGAGAGAACCAAAATATAAAAAAATGTAGCTATATAAAAATTAAAGAAGAAAGAAAGAAAGGAATAAAACAAAGAGAAAAAATTGACTGACAGAAACTCACTTCCAACATAAATAACGTCATCATGGGCATCAACAATATTTAAGGTGTGAAAGAATGAGTATGCAATCACAAATACTTAAGGGCGGGAAGACAAATACCTTTACTCCTAGGAACGCAAACATAAAGACATGGAGGTAAGAGTTGGTTGTTGTTTGAGTGTACAAATGTGTGCGAAGTCAGAGGTTACAACGCGATTAGAATAAGTTAGTAAGAACATCAACAGACGACAAGTAGGAACATTTTGCATCATCTATGTACTGAAGGTAAATGCTCTTTTTATATCACGTAGATATAACTAATACGCAAACATACATACGCTGCCTGTACTCGATTTGTTGTTGTAGTGTAGCTTTCTATTCAGATACAAAATTACCTAATCTATACAATAGGAAAATA
Organism: Metacarcinus magister; assembly: GCA_029783475.1. Classification (NCBI taxonomy): domain Eukaryota; kingdom Metazoa; phylum Arthropoda; class Malacostraca; order Decapoda; family Cancridae; genus Metacarcinus; species Metacarcinus magister. Next base: position 2,522,394 of record JAPQNM010000047.1, read on the forward strand.
TCTGATAAGGCAAGAGAGTAAAGTTAGCTATCTGTTTACATCAACTTTGAAGTGAATAAGTAACATGTATTCTTACATCATCTCATCTTCAGGTTTAATGATAGTAAAGATGTGAAGCGAGTAAGACAAATGAATCACTTCAACAACACATAAAAAACCTCGAATACACACTTCCTACTTTATAATCTTAGCACTTCACGTCCGTCCATCCACCGCCAGCAGCGGTGCAAGCAAATGAGCGTGAAGCGGCCAGCAGGTGTCAGCTGGCGACATTACTAAGCAATACTCTACCAATGCCACTTCTTAAAAACACAGGAAATAACGATGCATCCCTTTCTTGCCACATACAGACGGAAGGGCCAGCCAGCCACACTTTCACGGACAGGTAACGCAGGAAGGAAATAATACAGTGGGAGACGTACGGCGGTAAAAAGGTGTTAAAAAATATTACAAGTGTTCCACCTGTCTGCTTCGAGGTGAACGAACATCTACGGTCCCGTTGCCAGCGTTTTCTTCCCACCCCGCCCCTCTCCTCCTATGTGTGTGTGTGTGTGTGTGCTGCTGTCACCTGCCTCCTGCCCGTCCCTGGTGTGGTGTAGCCTTGCCGCCCACCGCCCTTCCTTCCACATCACCCTTTATTGTGGTGCTTAGATCCGCAGGGCAGAGGGCACACTGGCTTTCCAATGACTAGGTGGCTCAGTGCCTTTTGTGTCAATCTTGCTGGAATGCTGTGTGTGTGTGTGTGTGTGCTACAACTATTCCTCACCGTCGTCCTTAACCTTCTAAGTCGCTGTCATTCAGTATTGTAAGGTTAAAACGTCTCGCTGAAACTGAGACATTCCCGGCCCACCACTCCCTTTAAATTACTAGTGGCCAGCCTTACACTTGGCAGGGAAACACATGAACACACACACACGGCTTATATTGCTTCACATCCACATGACACCTAGGAAACTCTAGGCAAAGCCACAGATCCTAAGAAACACAAGATTTCATAACAAGGCATCTAAAGCATCAACATCTAGCTTATCACCTCTCCTTCAGGCATTCAGGGACCTGCTACTGGTATTCTAGGTAGGGTTTCATACAATGTGATGCTGAAACTTGTACTTACCACCAGCAACGAGGGACTTAACGAAGAAAGACGCGGACATTGAATCCATCCTCACCGATTGTGTTATGACTACTGAGGCTGAAGAGGAAGAGAGGAAGGAAGAAGAGGAAGAGGACTCATGCAGCTGCCAAACGTACGACCAAACTATCAAACACAGTATTTTCATCCACACACACAGGCATTTACACCTCACTATGAACTATGGGACTACTATAGATTTCTCATAACTTCCTTTGCTAAATTTTCAGGTTATGATATTGTGAAGAGAATAAAAAGTCCGTGATATATGACTGCGCTAGTACTAGTAAAGTAATTTGATAAGTGCGCTGCTCCAGTCAATACTCAAACTGTCCTTTGAAGGAGAATTATACATGTTATTATGGAGTAGTAAGTAATTAAAAGAGTATATAATAAATAAAAATAGATTATGAAATACTTCAGTATGTTTAAACATAACTAAAGCTACGATTATGCATTTGTTTTTACCTGTATTATCAACAGAATCATAGTAGAGATAGTGTGACCCCGTGCAGAGCAGTGTGTGGATCAGGGTACACAAGACCCCTACGTATCCAAGGAAAGGAAGGCTGAGTGTGAGGTGTTTTATGAGTGTGGCAAAGCAAGCAGTGAGGTGATGGCGTTGCCCCCTAAGCCCTGGGAGAGAGTGGGAGACGTGAACCACAGACAGCTGCCTTACCAGCCTGATCAGACACCCTCGTAAGGCAACCATCTGAAATATTATTCACCTACTTAATTCCTCTCTTCTACGTCTTCCTTCCAAAGTGTTCCTATATTTTGATGCTTTTATACTTGTTCTCAAAGCCAACAGTGATTTACCAATGCATATTCAGCTGATATAAATGTATGTTTACGTAACACGAGTGAACAATACATGTCTTTAAACTTTAAACTTTAAACTTACGTAACACGAGTGAACAATACATGTCTCTGCATTAATGTATAATTCTTCCTATAAATGCCCGTAGAGTTTGGTATCCTTTGGTTCTTCTTTCTCTCATGATGCAGACCTTCCCTGTACATAGATAAGTTTGCTATTTGGTCGCCCAAGTTGGCTCATCAAGTAGATGCAACACTTCACAGCACCTAAGGGGTTTGATATTGCTTTTATTACCTCCGAGTGTTGGGTAAATTATACGTGGAGTTCCGTAATGCTCATCGTGTATATGTATTTTTTTCCCTGCATATAATGTCTCTTTTAGTATAAGTTTGGTTTGGAAATGTCCTTATCTGGCAGTTATCAGGAGATTCTATGTGAAGATTAGAAGCCTTACTGTGCTAGCCTAATTAGGAGATTGTATGTAGGTTATTGATACTAATTTTTCCAAAGGGTTATGGACAGGTGGAGGCTGTAGTGGTGTTGTAAGGGTGCTCCTTCCTCATACACTATGTAATCATAAAAAAACAAAAAACAAGGTGTGGTCTTATACACACCTTCAGATTAGTTTGTTATTAGTAAAACTTTCATAATTGGTAGTGAGTTGAGGTCCATTGTAGTTTTTAAGGATGAAAGGGGCCAGATATAGGGCCTCAAGACACAGTTTAGTGTTTGGGGAACTTTTGGTGCATTATATAGCTATACTAAAAATCATCAACAGGAATGTTTAACTACCACACATTCAATATTGAAACTAAATATGAGTAGTGAAAGCATTGTAATTTGTTGCATTGTGTTGACTGTGTGGAGTCTTGCCTTTGTAATGGCACTCCCTGATTTGTTTTGGTTTTTTATATCTGGCACAAACATTAGCAAACTTTGACGACTATGTCTTTCAGGTTCATCCCCACGTCTCCCTACATGGGCCCGGGGAGTGGTGGTGGCGGTGGCATGATCACCTCTCCTCGTGCACCTCCGCTGCCACCACGGGTAGCCTCCAACATGTCCTCGTACAACACGTATCCTCGTCCAACCTACGGCAACTATGGCAGCATGGGAATGTATGGCAGTGGGATGTATGGGGCTAACTACAGGGGTTATGGCCAGTATGGGATGTCTGGGATGTCCGGATTTCCTGAAGTCTCTGATGAAAATGGGTATGTCCTAAAGTCTGTTCTGTGGTTGTTTTAGCTTAGTAGTTGTTGACATGTGACATGGAAATTAGTTAAGATTTTTCTCACTTTAGTAATATATCTATGTATCTTCATGTATTGTCTTCTGGCATCAAAAGTTGTATTAATGTTAAAAAACATCAAAAACAGAGCTTTACTAGAATTATTTTGTTAAAATTACAGTGTCTTTATAGTAAAATTCTATACATTTGGAATCCAGATTCGGGATTGTAAATTGAAACCTAATAATAAGGTTTAACAAAGAAATATTCTAATAATATAAAATTCATTGAGGTCTAATTATTGTACACTTGACAGGTTTCTTCAGATTGCAGAGGACAGATCAAGGCAGGCATTCCAGAGCATAGAAAGTATTGTTCACGCCTTTGGTTCTGTCAGTATGATGTTGGAGTCCACGTACCATGCAGTCTACAGGCAAGACTTTCATGCTTTCTTTCTTTGGCTTATTTATAACTTAATTGTTCAGTTGTACTTTTATCCATATTGAAAGTGAGCTGTATAACTATCCACTATCTCTTCATCTCAACAGTACATTCCGTGCTGTGCTGGGGGTGGCAGACCACTTCAATAGAATGAAGTCACACTTTGCTCAAATATTTTCTGCACTTGCTGTTGTTCGAACCTTACGCTGGTTGTACTATAGACTTCTGCATTTAATTGGTGAGTGTCTACTTAATCATTATTCTTTGCTATTGGTATCTGACTTTGGTTGGTACATAACAGCTTTGCAGTTTTAGAATAATTGTGTAATTTTCCACACCTCTAAATGACGTGAGTGAACTGTAGTAATGTAGACCATAGATTCCTGATTCCTGGAGAAGGCTCTGTGCATTTTCATGGGTAATTGATTCCCACTAATTTTGCTACTTGACACTTAGAATTCAAAGCTTATATTTATTTTCTTGCTCCCTTGATACTAAAGGTGCTAGGGTTAACAAGACGGCACAAACATAATTCTTGCATCTAATTATTCCATCCTGCATCCTTCTTTTCACTGTCCTTCCATGCCATTTGAGGTCGCCCTCTCAACTTCATGCCTATCACATCAAACTTATTTATTTTTTTCACTCCCATTGCCCAAACCAACTTTTCCTGCTCTGCTCAATCAGCCAACTTTCTCATAACACCAATACTCATCTGCACTTCATAATTTCTCACTTGATCCATATGTGTTACTCCTTGCATATTCCTCAAACAGCTCACATACTTCAATTCCAAATTAGTATTATCTATTTTTTTCCTCTATTTTAGGTTTGAGATCTCGGGACCCAAATTTAGAAGCAGCATGGCACAATCCAATTGGCAGTGTTCCAAATGCTTCACAAATCACCGAGACTGATATCAAAGCCTCCAAGTCATCATGGCCAATAGTGTTGTTTCTTGGTGTTATTTTTGGTGGCCCTTATCTCATCTGGCGGCTTCTGTCCTCAATGGTCCCCACAAAGTCCAAGAAACATACCTGGTCGACGGGGCAAGAAGAACACTATGCTGCAGTGGGCCAGTACCCCTTCCAGGTTACTAAACACATTGTATATTAGTGCCTCAGATAAGTGCGTGTAGTGCACTCCTTTGTTAAGATCATTCACCTTTGACATTAACATATACTATAATCACTGAAGTTTGATTTTTGTAATTTCATGAATGTTGCAAGTTCTAAAACTATCATTGATATTTCAGGCAAAAATGAAGAATGAGCTTTCTTTTGTTGCTGGTCAGCATCTTATTTTGGCACCCAAAGACCAACAACCTAGTGTTCAAGGGTGGCTGTTGGCATCCAATGGGAAGAATATAGGACTTGTACCTGCAAATTATATCAAGATTCTTGGCCTGCGTTCACCTCAGCCTCAGCAGGCCAATACCAATCAGAAACAACAAGGTTTGGACTATTGTAAATTTTCTCCTATTATTACATAAAAGCTGAACTTCATATGATACCTTTTACTAATTGTTTTTTTGATGGCCAACTCAGGGAACCAGGTAGTGGCCTCAAGAATCCCCAGTATTCCATCCCCTCAGCTGGGGACCCACCGGCAACCTGCCCCCGTCATGAACAACTTTGCAGCTCAGCCAGGCACACCACACATGCAACAGAGGCTGCCAACTGTAGGCCAGCAGGGACCACCACTAACAACCTGGCAGAGACCACCACTAACCACACAACAAGGGGTACCTTTAACTACACACCAAGTGGCACCTTTAACCACACAGCAAGGAGCACCACTAACTACACAGCAAGGGACACCACTAACCACACAAGGAGCACCACTAACCACACAACAAATACCACCACTAACCACACAACAAATGGCACCACAAACCACAACAAATGGCACCACAAACCACATCAGTGGCACCACTAACCACACAACAAATACCACCACAAACCACACCAGTGGCACCACTAACCACACAACAAATGCCACCACAAACCACACCAGTGACACCACTAACCACACAACAAATACCACCACTAACCACACAACAAATACCACCACAAACCACACCAGTGGCACCACTAACCACACAACAAATGCCACCACAAACCACACCAGTGGCACCACTAACCACACAACAAATGCCACCACAAACCACACCAGTGGCACCACTAACCACACAACAAATACCACCACAAACCACACCAGTGGCACCACTAACCACACAACAAATGCCACCACAAACCACACCAGTGGCACCACCACAAACCACACAGCAAGTGGCACCAATAAGCATACAGCAGGAAGAATCAGTAACTATACAACAGGAGGCACCAAAGAGTTCACAAAGTACACTACTAACCCGAGGGGTTCCACCTCCAGCCAGTGAGGCATCACTGTTGCCTTCACTGGAGACATCCTTCACTCCTCAAGGTATGGATGTGGGTGACTCACAAAGAGTAAGTCCACCTCAGGAAGGAGGATGTTTTAACACTGATGAGTTTGATGGTACAGGTAACCTGATAAATTAGTTGAGTAATATATATATATATATATATATATATATATATATATATATATATATATATATATATATATATATATATATATATATATATATATATATGATTCTTTTTATTTTTTATATATAAAACTATTTTGGTGCTCTTACAGCTTAATGACTCCATATAAGTTAGAGGAAAAGCTGTCTTGTCACAGTCATCATAAACGACTAGTGCTAAGTATATTTAGTTGTATATTTGTATTTATTTCTGAAACTCCTTTAGTTGTGCACAAGATTTGAGCGCTCATGTTTTCGGGTTTCCATATCTACTTTTTATTTAATCTCTCCATTACTATGTATGTATGTGCACACGAACTGTATTTGGTTTACATTTATATGTGATGCCAAGAGGTTATTGACAAAAACAGTGTGTCTGTACACAAAGTTCTTGCTTCCTACAACTTCATATATCCAGCCTTTAATATGTCTGAAAAACCTGACATAAAAGTGAGTGCTTTGAAATCAATGTTAAACCTAAACAAGGGTGGGTCACTGTGTCATGCAATTATAGGACAGGAAATATGTTTTGATGTGTAATTGTTGTATTATTAAAAATTTGTCTTTCATAAATGTATGTGGATCCAAGCTTACTAGTTAATTTGTGAATGTTTTGTGAAAGAGAGAGAGGGGTGAGCGGGAGCAGTATGATGGAATCTGCAGTTAGTTTTACTTTGAGCAAGCTCTCATTCTTCAAGGAGTTTTAGTTTACTACTCTTGTTTTATAGACAAGAGCCATAATTATACATCATGTTGATGTGAAAAAAAGCATAAGCATCATGAAATTGCTATCTTATCTTCCCTTTAGTTTAGGTAAGCACTCCCATTAGGTCAGAATAGAGGATGACCATCTTATGACAGACTAGTTACCTCCCACTAAGACATAAGTAATGTTCATCCGTGCACGCCCACTACCCAAGCCTGTGGTCACGGTTCCGGGTCGTTTTGCCCCGAATCCCGTTCGCCCCGGGTCGTATCACTCCAATTCCGGTTCAGCCAGGGTCGTCTAACCTAATCTAACAAGTATGACTTAATTATGTAATTCCCTAATTTAGCAAACAAAACGACCCGGGGTGAAACGACTCGATACCGTGGTCACATCTGTAAGAGTGGAACCAGTCTTACATTGCAGTCTGTTGGATTCTCTTACACACTTACCACAAGAAGTATTGATACTGATGAAAACTGTCCGATTTGAACTGTTAGGTAAATCTTGTGATGCCTTGGGTCACCTGAGACCAGGTCACCCTAATCAACTTCCAGTCTGATAGTCAACCTGCCTCGGGGATATTAAAAAGAAGTATTAATGCTATCAGCAGATGTACAAGACTTTAAGGAGTGTGATTTGTCTTATGGAGAACTATGGTAATTTTATTTATGTCAGACCTGCACTGAGTCTGCAGCAGGTGCTAACGTGACTTATAGGTAATGGTGGTGTGGCAGAATCATGTAGAAGTGCCAACGTTTGTCATACTTTCAGTTACAGCTTACAGTTTGTTGCTTTCAGTCATCATATCACATATTACTGACACAATACAAATGCAAGAAACTTAGTGGTGATGTGTTGGGAGCTTCAACACTAGTTGTTTTGGCAGACCAAAGAGTAAATAAAGTATAGGGCTATTGAAATCTCTTATTCAACTGAGAAAATTTCACTTTAAAGATAATATTTTGACTAGATATTTGGGAGAAGCTAGAATTTTTTAATCATGCATTACAAGCAGTGTAATGGTGCCAAGTAACGTGGCAGATTACAATGTATAATATGGTGGGAGGTTCATTCCAAAAACTGTTTATTATTGGAAAATAAGTTGTCACTGCCTGAGACCTTACACAGAACTAATGAATATATATGTGATTTTAGTTGCCATGATATACTTTCTGAAGTAACTCAAATGCGTTTCACTTCCTTCAAGTTGAATTGCATTGTCACCTCAAGTCAAGGGAAGCATGAAGGATAATGTGACCTTCAACCGGTACAACTATTAGCATCTCTTTCAATGACACCAGATTTACTGTGCATTTGGCACATGTTGTAACCTAAAATATAATAAAAAACAAACTGATGTATATCAAAGTTAATAAAATAAGGAAAACAACACACTGATCTTACTGTCACCTACAGTACTAGTCTGTGTATGTATTTACTTTGTTGTAACATACAGAAAAAGAAAAACTGCTCTTACTGTCCCATCTCTACATCTGTTATCCACACTGTCTTCGCATGTCAATAAAAAATTTAATGTGAAATATTTTTTTCTTTATACAACTGGAGGCATGTGGAAATATTAAGGTAACTTAATAGAAAAGAAACCTAACATGACTCCTTACAATGTGGCTGACATGTTGCTTGGTCCCTTATGTTATGACCAAATAAACAAAAACATTAAAACAGCTTAGAATAAAAAAAATGAATACTATAGATACTAGCATATCACAGAATGGAGGTTATACACCATGAAGTATATATATATATATATATATACACTATGGACTGGCATCAAATTTCCAAGAATAGGCACATGTTTGTTTTTATATGACACATTTACAGTGAAACTAAAATTATATAGTAAAAAATTGTATGAAAACATTTTCGTTGTTCTGCAATCTCTTTCCAGCTGCATTTAGTTTCTGAAGTCTACATCAAAGATAATGGTGTGAGGGGACTGGGGAGTCCCTCCTTGTTTTGTTTTACTGTAGGACAAGGCCTACATAACTAAACTTTATCTTAATATATTATGATGGCACTTAGAAGAAAAAGTAGTAAATGAAGCCAAGGCACAGTTATGTTGTAGCAATCCTCCCCTGAGCGTACCAGCCATGAAAACATTATCCATTCTTCTGGTAGGAACTTATCATGATGTCCACAATTTGTTTAAAGTTAAACATTACAGAAAATGTTAACATTGTTACTTGATTCTCAGAACAATTAATATATTTATACAATATTATGTTACTATAATGTGCTTAACTTTATAGATGAGATTCATTGATAAGGATTGGCTATTGACTCTATTCATTTGAAAATATTTTTCCAAAACAAAACTAGTTAAAAAAAATTTCATAATTATACTGATTTGCAAGTCACCAAGTCTTCCCTGAACAAAAATAAATCAACATCAGATCATAAGTTTCTAATTCTATTAATATCACAGCTGAAGAGATTTCTAGTTGATAGAGGTGAAGGTTGTAGCTACATAGTGTTTGCAAGTGTGCTGCTCAAATATGCAGTGTGGATCAAAGCTGCTCGTCATGGACACAATCTTAACATTATGGCACTTATTCCCTAAGCAATACTAAACTAAGGCAAATAGTATTTTTTTTACTTAGTATTAACAACCTATCACTCCTGAGCTGAAAAAAATACATGCTGCTTTGTTACCTCTACAATATAATATGGTTTTAAAAAATATATGGCAAGTCATTGAACTGTGTCAAACAAGGAAGATCTTAAAATTACAGAAGTTGCACAAAGTGAACCAATTAGCCACGTTCGGCACAGAAGGTTGGTGTGTCATGACCTGATACAAATTCATATTTTGAACCAGATCAAAACAATATTTTTTTGTGCTCTACATACACATAATATTTATAACATAAAACAAACCTAATGCATCCCTAACATTACCTTTGCAATGTAAGAAAGGCACTTGCTTCTTATTTATGAATCATTCATTGTCACCACATGTTGTGTTCCCATTACTGTCTCCCTCAATGGGAATGGTCATGACAGTAATATTAATTTCCTTCCTGAATTTCAGTCCTTGTATTCCTCTCTGCTTTCTTTCCTTTACATATCTTTTCGGTTCTGCATCTAATTTCTTTTATTTTCTTCTTAGAAACACTCATAAAACAACTGTTACTAAGACATAGGTATTTGGAATATTCATATCCATACTTCCTAAATGTAATCATAGCAAATGGGTGTGAAGGCTTCCTGCACCATTCTTTACATTCCCTACAAAACTGGCAATATGCATATTTGTGCTTTGCTATATATTTCCATTTTTTCCTTAGATGCCACCTCATAATTACAGGGAATGATAAACTGTATACAACATTTACACAAACAAGCTTGATTCATTTCAACTTAATTTCTTTTGAGGAGCAACATCTCCCACAGATTCCCTTGGTTGGCCGTCTCACCTGACTCTACAGTACTGTCTAGGCAAATGTTACCAGTGGGTCATCCCCTCCTGTTACATACACCTGCAAACTTTCTTTTGATATATTTGTGAGGGAAACACAATACTGGTGACAATTAATAATTCTTGAGTATGAGTATGATGATGATGATGATGATGATGATCTAAGCCAAACATAAAATATGAAAAAAAGTGTTATAAATTGACCTCTAAATATGTTCCATAAAAGTCAGTGCTATATAACACATGCAAACATACTTGGTCCCTCTCCACTTCATTACAGAATTAAATTAATACAGGACAGTAAGGGTCCCTCGGCCCAATATTTCCTCATGAAACATTCAAACAACCTTTATAGCTGCCCCTTATCTTTGTGTTCTACGGCCTCACCACAACCTGAAGGCGCTACACACACCTGCACAGCACTGACACCTTCATCCAGACACACAACCAATGAATACATAACACACACACACACACACACACACACACACACACACACACACATACGCACACACACACATACATACACTATCATTACCAAAACTAAGGCTTGTGGTACTTGAGAAAAACAGAAGAGACTCAAATACCATACTTCATCTTCAGGAGGTCCACATAGTCGTCTCTGGACTGTTCAAGGTCGGGCACTCTGCTGTGGTGTTGGCTGTGTGGTGAGGAAGGCTGCAGCGGTGATATCTTAGCTTGTGGCTTGTCATCTGTAGCACTGTATCTGGTGGGAATATAACAGGTGCTAATTTAAGCCTCATTACAACAACCACTATTTGCAGTCTTTTCTAAATAATTTTTTTAGATTAAAAAAAAAAATCCTGTAATTTTTATACTGAAGATGACCAAACCACAATTTTTTTTGCTATCTATAATATGATTCAAAACCAGCAAGAATACCTTAGCTTTTTCTTAGATATAATGATAGTTTGTCTACGATTACCCTATGCACCTGTCATTTCTTTAGGTGCAGGACGACATGAAAGGTTATACAGGTTAGTTCTGACATTACCATCCACCACTTTTGTGATGGCTATGAAGTGAAGGCAATACCTTGACTGGATGGATGAGTTGAGGTAAGAGTGCAGGGTGCGGTCCAGGAGATCAGAGTGAGTGTAGTGATAGTTGTCAATGTTGGCTGGAGGTAGAGGCAGCTGCAGGGACACAGGAGGAGTGAGGTGGCCAATAAAGGTTGAAGTTGCCAGTGGAGTCTGAAATTACACAGGTAGTTTGTTTGATCCATGGATGTTTGAGTTTGTAGTGACCATGGTGTAGTTTTATGATAAATGTTACAAGGTTGGCAAAGTGTATATATGTTCAACAGTTCCTACATCAAAACAACAACAAAATTTTAGAAATCAACCACTTCTGTCTTCTTATCATAAGGACAAGAATTAGTAAGAAACCTCAACGGAAAAGATGAGCAACACCAACCTTTAAGTGTTTGTCAATTTCTTGCAAACTTGTGGAGAGATTGTCATCAATATGTTTTCTAGAAGTGTGGTTGAGGTCTGCCTGCTGCTGGTAGAGTGCCAGCAGCCTGTCATGCCTCACCCTCCACGTGTCTCCTCGCTCGTCTAACACACTCAGCTTGGCATTCAGACGGATCACTTCCTCAGATTTCCTGCTGAGCTCGACCTTCAGTTCTTGTTCCCGAGAGTGTTTGCTTTTTGTAATTGATTCTTGGTGTTTACTTTGTTCCTGAATGATGTGGTTCAATTCTGCAAGCTTGGAACTTAATTCTAACTGATATTTACTTTCCAATTCTTTCTGCAAGACTTGTAAACTTGCCTTTGATACATAATCTCTTGATATTCTCCTCTGTAGATCATGAAGTTGTTCTTCTGTTTTCCTATACATCTGTTCAATAAATTCTTTTTCCTGTTTGATCAGTTCAAATGATAGTTTTTCTTCTTTCAGTTGCATAATATTATTTTTGAGATCAAGTCTCTCTTTGTTTACAGCTTCAAGTTTTTTCTTCAAAGTTTCCATGCTAGCTTCCCTTGACTTAATTTCCAGCTCCAGTTCTGTCTGTTGAGTCTCAATGTCTTGCACCGCCTCCTGTTGCTGCCTCACATCACTCAAATCTCTCTGAAGCTTTGTCACGGATTCTCTTGCTTTCTTTAACTGTTTTTCTAAGTCAACTTTGGAATTCTTCTCTAATTCTAAAGCCACTTCTGCTTCCTTCAGCTGCATTTCTAGTCGATGCTCTCGACTTTCTAGCTCAGTGCATCTTTCTTCAAGTTTCTTCTTTTCCACTTCAAGTTTCTTCAGTTCCTGTTTCCAGGTTGTCAAAGTGTCATCGTCATCATTGTCCCGTCCAGTTGGTGGTGTGCGCTGCAGAGATGACTGTTGGACATAGGACATTATTTCCTGCATCCTCTTCTCTGTCACATCCTTGGCTTCCTTCAGCCCTTGTAGCTCTCCCTCAGACCACTGCCGCTGGTGCTGTTCAGCCTGCAGTGCTGCTGATAGCTTGACATGCTCAGAGGAGAGGCGAAAGTTCTCTTGCCGGAGCTTGGCTGTGTCATCACTCTGAGCTGCACTCTTGGCTGCCTCTTGCCGGACTTCCTGGTCCTTATCTTTCAAACTCACAGTTAAGTGATGCACCTTGTCCTGAAGAGTCTCCAGCTTCATCCTCCAATCTTCATCCTTGCTTTGCAGAGATGCCAGAGAAATTTTCTGAAAAACATTATAAATGAATAAATAAAAATATATGTATTATATTCATATAAAATAAAATTTTTGCTTACAATATTATTGACAAAGGTATAGAAGAGATATATGACAATTCATATCAGTTGACATACCAAATAAAAAGTAAAATTAAAAAATGAAAATCCCTTTTCAACAAACCTGTTGGTTCAACTTGTCCTGCAGGTGTTCCCTGGTAGCCTGCACAGCAGCCAGCTCACTCTCCTTTTCCTTGAGAGCTTCCTTCAAGAACTGAACTTCACGTTGATCCTTTGCATTATGTCCTTGCATCTGACTGCTCTGAATTTCCTTCTGCAGTCTCTCAAGTTGCTGAATGATACTGTCAGTCTGAAACTTCAGGCTTTCAGAGGCTTGTTGGTGGCAAGTTTTGAAGGACGAAATAAAAGCTTCATCTACCATGCCTCCAGCTGCAGGTGTGCTGCGTGCCTCCTCCACACTGGACTGTAGCTGTGCAAGGCCACCATGAACACCCGACACTTGGCTGATTATCTCCATCATCTGTCGGGTTAAATTTGATGCTTTCTTATCCTCGCTGATGGTTATATGTTCAGCAACTTCATTGATCCTCTGCACAACTGTCTGCTGAAGGTGAAGCATGTGGTCTTGAACTATACGGAAGTTTTCCTCTATTGCCTCACTGAGGTCTGAATTGGCTTCAGACAACCTAAGCTTTACAAGTGTTGTGAGGTGGTCATTACTGTCACTGATTGTCTTGGTCTGCTCCAGTAAGGCATTCTGGTCCTGTTTGGAGTCACTGCTTATTACTTTGATCAACTCCTCAAGTGCAGATATCTTACTGTGCAGATCATGTGACAGCTGCTGCACCCCAAACTGCACTCCTGACAACTCATCCGTGACACAACCTTTTCCTCCTGGAAGAGTCAAAGACTTTTCTATGGAGTCCAATTTCTCAACTACACCTCTCGTCAAGTTTCCAGAAATACCACTGTCTTCTGACACACTTGATGACTCAATAGCCTTTTTGATTTCTGAAAGTTGGGCAGCAATGTGTTGCTTGAGATCAAGATATCTTTCTGTATCATTACCATTTGTTTTGTCAAGCTGGCCAGAGATATTTGTTAGAATTTTGTTGTTTTCATGTTTCTGTTCCACTAGTGAAGCTATTAGAGCCTTCTGTTCCTGATGACTTGATGCATGATGATGTAAAACTTCTGTGATTCTGCTTCCAAGATTGTCTAAATTAGATTTTAGGTCTAGATTTACTTTTTCGACTGTTTGATGGAGGTTTTGCAGTTCTACTTGTGAAGGTTCATTTGACAGTTCTTTTACGGCTTCCATCTGTGTTTGCAAGGTGTCCTGCAGCTGAGAGATTCCCTCCTGGACTTCCACCAACTTTTCCTGACTGTGTGACTCTGAGGTCTGCTGCAGTGTGGTGGTGAGGCTGGTGGCCAGGGTACTCATTTGATTGTTGACAACTCTGTTAATGTCCTCAACAACAGACGAGTGGTCGCCTTCAGAGGACTTCAAGGCTGATTTAATATCCTGTGAGAAATCATGTAAAATATTCTCCAATGCTGCAGTAATCATTTGAACTTGTAAATCATTTTGTGACACAGCACTTTCAATATTTGCAATAGTTTCGGAATTTACTGGTTCTGTCTGTATTCCAGTCTGTTTGTTTAAAACAACTGCCTGGCAAGATGAATCACTAACACCCTTCTTCTGCACATCAAGGCCAGTCATGTCAGTCTGGCTGAAGGAAGATTTTGTAATGAACTGTGTCTGAGAGGATTTAAAGGCTCTCTGTGGGCTGTTCTGACAGCTGGCATGCATCATGCCCACCCTCTCACTCTGGGTTCCTTTGTCACTCACAGAGTGTTCAGTCATGTTCATACTTTTAGGTTCAGTTTGTGTGGACTGAGTACTGGATTCAACATTATCATAAACTTTAAGTTCATGAGCAGAGTCTAAATGTGACAATTTAATTTCTGTTTCTTCTGTTTGTGAAAAGGATTCAGACACTGATGGTGTTGTCTGTGTCTGCCTATCCTGCCCACCACTCAGACATACCCAGTCAGTCTGGGCTTGTACAGACTCACTGGGGGTAATGGCCATCAAGAAATCTTCTGTCTGGCAACTTTTCATGGAAACATACCTGCAATGTCATAAAAAGGTGAATCATGACTTTATAAAGAAATGTGTTTGCATAATGAAACAGTATTTAGAAATTATTTGTGATGCAGTACTTAGTATATGAATTTAAAAAGTGACCAACAACAAAAGTTTATGAATATACACTTTACATAACAATATGAACAGGTACTTCAACTCGTCTATCCCAGCCTCACAGTGCCGACACAAATCATAGTAAAATGGATCACATGAATATTCATAAATAAAAACTTTGGGACAATAATAGAGCAGATTTCAGCAGCTCAATAAAAAGATCCTAGCAAACAACTGATCAATCAGTAGAGAACAATAAGTAAGAAGTGCTCTACCACATGAAGGGAATCAAAGTGATCCTTAACTTTAATCAAGTTGAAAAAAATTAGAAATATGCCACCATGGATCAGTGGTTGGCTCACTCACTTGGTCTGGGAAGAAACCTCCTCTAATTTATCTTGTAAGGTGAGGTTGATTCTATCCTTTGTCTGCAGCTGCACCATCAGAGAGTTCACCAGCTGCTCCTGCTCCTGGGCATGCATCTGGAGGGCTCCACACTGTTCGTCCAACTGACCACATCTCTGCTGGGCATCATGCAGGGTGTGGTCCTTGAGGAGTGATGAGTCCTGCTCCGTGCGTCCCTGATATTCCAGCTGCTTGACATGTGCCATCAGGCTGGATATCTGTTAAGATTGGCTTCGTTACCAGCTATCCTTAATATACGGGAAATTTCCGTTATCTGTCTACATATTGCATGAAAATTATATCATATCTAATTTTCTTCCTTACCTCTTGCTGCATATGCTGTGAACTCTGCTCCTGCTGTGAGCAGAGAAGCCTTGCCTGCTTCTCCTGCTGCTTTAGGCATGAGACCCGAGCCTCCATGTCCACCCTGTGGCCAAACTCCTTTTCCAGCTTCAGCCGCAACTCTCTTACTAGGTCCTGCAGCTGGCCCACATTGGAGGCCTCAGGCATGGTAGACAATGGTGCCAGCAGGGAGTCCTTTAGTCCTGCATTGATATGGGCACTCTCCTCGGTCTCTGTTGAGGTGATGGAGATCCTATCCTCAAATTCGTCTAAGCTGTGAGGTGAGGCCAGGTGGTCCACAGCAGCAGACTCTTCATCACTGAGAACCACACCACTTAAACCACTCCTGAGGCCTCCTTTGTGTGCCACTCTCACACCTGGCACCTCCATGGCAGACGGGGAGAGGGATGATGTGGATTCCTTTTTACTCTTAGTCGTTCTTTTGTCAGCATCAGAGACCACTAATGAAATTTTTCCTCCAACTGCCTGAGTATCTGTTGGGTTCTGTTTGTTGTTTGGTTCTCTCGGTGATGATGAAAGACTCTTTTGTTTCCTGGAAGTCAGAGATTTGTTGCGTGACGTAACAGACTGTTGGCGTCTTTCCTGTGAACTTTGCTCTTCTTCATCCACACTGTGTTTTGGAAGAAGCAAAGCCTTAGCTGCACTGACATGCTGTGACGTAGGGCTGGTGACTTTCACCTTGGAGGCCAGCAGGTCCTCCACTCCACTGGAACCAAAGTCATCATCACTCACATCCTGGGCCGTGTCTGCATCATCTAGGTCCATTTTGAAGCCATCAGGTGCATCATTATTACCTTTCCCATCATCTTCCAGCTGAATGTGCATCTCTTTTTTAGTACCAGTAACATTATAACCTGTTCCATCTACAACTCTAACAGTATCAACATCATCTTTTTTTGATTTTCCAGTACTCTCATCAAATTTGTTAGAACTTTCAGAAATTTGTGGACTGCTGCTGCTGCCACTGAAAGAATTTGGTTTCTTCTTCCTGGGATTAGCTTCCCACATCTCCTCCACCTCCTGCATGGTTCCTTCTCGACCCAAGGTTCCCACAGCCGGGGATAAAGTGCTGGTGCGGGAACCACCACTCCTGACGTCAGGGAGAAGCAGACCATCGCCAAGGATGCTATCTTGAGATCCTTGCGTATTCTTTTCTAAATTTCCATTGTTTGCTTTCATATCCTGACTACTGCTGTCTTTAGATGACTTTCTTGATCCTTTATTGATATGAGATTTGGCTTTAGGACTGTCCCAAGAGTCTTCATCAAGAGCCATTTGTTTGGTCAATGATGTCCCTTCCTGTTTTTTTGAAGTTAAACTCTTTTTCCTGTGTGGCCGAGATGAGGTCGAGTCATCTTCATCACTGTCACTATCAAACACAATGGCCTTCTGATGGTGAGGCTTAACCTTTCTGGGAGACTTCTTGACTAGTGTTTTAGCAGGAGATTCTGAGGCAGGAAACTTCTTACTGTTACCACTCCTTACAGAGCTCAATGGTGGAGAAAGTGACTTCACACTACTTTTATCCTCAAGACTATCATTATAATCATCTCTTGAAGATAATTGTTTGGGTAAAGGTGAAGTGTGTCCACCCTCAATGCTTGTGTTTTGTTTGTGGTCTGGTGATGTTTTGTTCCTCGTGCTAATTACACCCTTCATGGGCGTCCCCTCCAAAGGCAGCTCTGGTTCTTCAAAAGAAATATCTTCATCTGACATTTCATATTTCATGTCATTGAGACCCAATTCTAGCATCAAGTCTTCCTTACCTATCCTTGTCTTAGTGACTTGGTCTTTATCACTGTCACCTTTATATTTCCTTAATTCACTGCTGGAATCAATATTTCCCACAAATAATCCAAGAGTTTTAACTTTTGGTTTCTCATCTTCTGAAGAAGACGATTTCCAAGAGTCGTTGTCCTTCACACTGTCTTCTTTGTCTTGTACATCATCACTTGCCCCTATCACAACCTTGTCTGAGGCAAGACTTGAGGAGCTGGCATACAGACGAGGTGGTTTGGGAGGCCCCAAGCCATCTTCAGGAGAATCTGTGATAACAGGTCCTACATTTTCAGTAGATTCATCAGAGGACGGAAGAAACTTTGTCAGGTTGAGCTTGGGTTTCTCTTTCACAGAATTGACATCACTGTTATCACTCCAGGAGTTGTCAGCCCCATCCTCCTCTTCATCATCACACGGCTTCTTGACAAGAGCTCCAGCTGCTCCTTCAGTTTGATCACTTCCTTCGTCACTAACACTAAGCAGACCCTGAGGAATCAAAGACACTCCCCCTTCTTTGTCCAGGAGTGTTTTGAGGCGGTGATGTAACTGGTTATGGTTGGTGAAGCGAGCATAGTCAGCTGCTGTCCATTTACTGGCATCTACAGGAGAAATGTTGGCACCATTGTCTATCAGCATTTCCACCAAGGGCACACTACCAAGCTTGGCTGCCACCATGAGGGGTGTGACTCCCTCCTTGTCTGCCACATTAACACTCGCCCCGTGCCTCAAAAGAGCCTCCACGGCCTCCTCTTGGTTCTCTGTGCAGGCCAGGTGCAGAGGTGTTCGGACCAGGATGTTGGGTGTGTCACAATCACTGCCACACTCAAGCAGAAAAATAAGAAGATTTGTTGCTCCAGTTTTAGCAGCAAGGTGAATGCTGGTGTTACCTTGGTAGTCACTAACACTCATGTCAACCTGAAAACAAAGGAAAAATGCAAATCAAAGCAATTGTGTAGATATATCAATGATCTACCAAAATTCAAAGTAAAGTAATTCTACCACTCAATGGAAAAAAAATCTAGATCCAGTCCAGTTTGGAATTTGGTACCAGTTCTTCCAGTTTACAAAATTGAGTTTGGTTTGGACTCTGGAACTCAAAATCAAATTCAATATGAAAAAAATCCACACCCACATATGTTGTCATGGACAATGTATCACATATTTGTAACAAGCTACTCACTAGCAGGTGCTCATATAGGACCAACAATTTTTTCTATTACTCAATTTGAATTTTTTAAAGGATGAATTGCTTGAAAATCTTATCCCTATCCTGCACGTGCACCTTCTGAGACACAAGAATCACAACTCACTCTTCTCTGGAGCAACATCTGTACTATGTGTTGCTGACTCCTCTCCACTGCCCTCAGGAAGGAGGTCATGCCGGCATTGTCCTTCATTTCCACATTACTCTTGCTGCCCAGAAGGAACAACAGTGCATCACCGTGACCCTGAGCAGCAGCATGATGCAAGGCAGTCTTACCTTCACTGTCCTGGGCATCAACAGGCACCTGAAAGAGTCAATTCATAAACGTATGTCTCACTCTCTAAATGATCAAATAAAAAAAATCATAATCATATATTGAGTGATAATATTACAGTAATTCTGAGTTCCAATTTCACAGCAACTATTATTTCCATGTTACATTTGTACTGCCACCATCATTTCTCCTATTTCTTAACCTTTTCATACACACAATAATACATATCAGAATATTGTATGACTTACTTTCTTGATGAATTTCTTTAACTTATTGATGTCCCCCAGGTATGCCCACTTGTGTAGCTTAGTGAAATGTTTGTCCACTGTGCTGTAAGGGTCAACCTGGGAGGTGCCCGAGGACATCCCACTGTTGAAGGAGTCCAATGACTGGGTTTCATAGCTGTAGTAGGAGCCTTTCTGGGGACTGTGGAAGCAACACATGTACAGGTCAACTTAAGCTTCAAGCAGACATAATAATGCATCAAGAATGAATAACACACAAGGTAACTCTTCAAACCACTTCCCTCTTAGGAAAATTCCATACAAATAATTTCTTCTCACTATCTGTCTTGTCTGTGAGTTAATTAAACATAAATTTGTGTTCGTGATCCTTGTGAACAATATTTTCAACAATCAAATACAAATCTACCAACTGTGTATTTAATAATATGTATATCAATAATGGAAACTGTTGAAGAAAATCTAGATAGCTCCTCTTCACTTTTCCTATCCCCATCCTTCCTTTAATGAGTACGAAAGACGTAAGAGTCCAATCCAAAGCAAGTTTTTTTTTTTCTGTATTACACAAAGACAAAATAAAGTATATATTATTGTCATTACTATTATTACCTTGTTTCATGTAGTGGTCCTGAAACACTCCTACGGGCGGCAGACAGAGGGCTGGGCTTAGGGGGGCTGGATGACGCCTGATCCTCATTCCGGGCAGTGGTCAGGTTTGCTACTGAACCTATCACACGCCTTAACTTCTTCATGTTGTCTGCAAAGTATATGCTTCATGATTACTCCGTGCATTCTTGTCACTACAGATTTTCTTGTAGAGTTTTACATCTTATTCAAACTTTTCCATAATATCGCAAGAGAAGAATTATAGGTAAATGTTATATTTGGTCAATAGTTTTATATTTCACTACACACAATCACCAAGCCACACACCCACCTCAAAAATCCACACATGTATCCACCCACACACCCACATCACCCACACATCCTTGACCTGCCCGCACTCACCTCAATCACGGTGTCACAGCTTCTCAGTCATCGGGGTTATGTCACCTTCCACGGACGGTAATACCTTTATACATAACGCTGTACATTACCTCAACACATTATACAACCTCAACCTCAGTGAGAGAGGCGCTCCGTGGGTGACAATACAAAGGAATTAAGCATGACAGTAAGCAGCGTCTAGGCCACCTCCTTCCCTCCCCTTGTGTTTACCTTTTATTATAGAAAACCTGCGGCGCACTCAAGGTTTAGGAGGAACTATTGGAACTATGGAACTATTGGAATACACAGGTTGAGATTAATTCTTACAAATCCACCAGTCTGTAAGATGGTTAAACGTGTTGTAAGGCTTTGAAGTGTAAAAGCCATTATAAGATGATATATGGAAGTTAAGAACATGTGTTCCTTACGGGCAGAGGCCTCGTTCTGTGTTGAAAAGGGGAGGGGGGCGGGGTGGCACAATCAGCATCATACAATCCTTTGAGCACTGTAGGCAGGACCAGATTAAAGGAGAAGCTACAGGAGCTGTAGCCCCAGAGACCTCACAGTTTAAAATAACAAATGGTAGACATGGGTATATCATGAATATAGGGCCCCAGTATTGTGCCCAAGGGCCCCCTCAGCTTTTGATTCGGCCCTGAATGTCAATATAGACGTCCCACACTTCACACAGGCATGTCCAGTGAATGCATGGTGGTAATATTCAATTTATCATCTCAATGATTTGTGCACTGCCTAAAATGCACCCAATTAAAATTTGTGACAGTGACATAGCCAGGATTTTTTGAGGGGCAGCGGCTACACCTACACGGACTATAGGATTATAAGGAATATGTAGGTCAAAATTATGAGAAATCAGATGAGAAAGGAGTCTCTTGGAATTGTTGACTATCGTTTGACAAATCAATATCGAGCAGTGCAATTCATGATGCATATATCGAAACTCACCCAGCCAAGGGATCCACTCCGGCTACACCACTGGTTTGTGATGGCACAGATTCCCAATCAAACAATCATTGGGGGCATACGCCAAGGGGCGCGTCGCCTTGCCAACCCTCCAACGCCAGCTCCGCAATCACCCCGTGCAAGTCTCCATGCAAGACCCCTTCCCATACTAAGTAACTCCCAACAGGAAGCATTGACTTGCCCAGCCATGAACTTTGTGGGAGCCCTCTTGGCCTTCTCCACCCCGGGTTATCCCTTTCAGAGACAACCCAACAAGCAGGATCACCTTCCGGGTAACGTGCCACATGCCATATAGCCGGAGTTGACGTTGGCGGACTATGCTGGTATAGGCCTTGATTCAGTCTCATGGAGCAGTCACTGATTTGACACAGTCATTCCAGCGATACTCCATGATACTGCAAAGGCATTTGTTACCAAAGACATAAATTTCCCTCTTCAGATCGGTGTTCAGATACAGTAGTAACTGGTAAAATGACTGAAATCTTTTTTGCTTACTTCTTATTCTTTTTTCCACATGACAAAAGCAGTGGAAGGTACCCGTTTCACTCCACTGATGTACTCGTTTCAGTCTCTTCAAATTCAGGTTTGAAGACAACCTCTCACATGAGTGTAGTCTACTGTATGCAAGGTTATGCAAACACTGTCCAGTTTTTCTGTTATTAATGAGCTCATAATTGACAAAAATAACATGCACAGTTCCATTCTCCTGTACAATGACTGCACTGACACTCCCCTCAACAGGATGCCCCACCAGTGTGCGATGGGTGTGTAGAAAGCCAATAAAAAACTCTTGATAGCATGATCATCTTATGGAATTGTATTTTCTCAAGACTAATACAAATATGAATGCCCTTTACTTCTCCAGCAGTGCTCCCTATGTAACATGCTGCTAATTCCACTATTCACTGTATATACAAATAATCTTTTTTTTCCCCCTTCTGGATAACCAAGAGCTGGACTAGATACAGAAAGAGTATATTTATCCAATAAAGGAAATATGTAGCTTTACACCTAAAAGCCTGCAGTACATTGGTAAGGTCAAAAGGAGGTCCTTTCAGCTCAGCTCCAATAGTCCCTCGGGGCTCTACTCTCCCTCCACAGTCTTACTCAGATCTCACAATTATCTCTAGTTTTCAAGTGCCAACACCTATGCTTACTAGCAACTTGCCTGCCTACATAAACTATGCCTTCACACAAACACACACTAACACATGCACACACGGAACAATTTATATCTGTGTATGCATGAAATCCATTAAATTAGTCCTGATTTCCTAGTTTGATATTGTCCTCTACCTTGCTTGGCACTTTCCTGGTCCTATCTCCTAATTATCCTGGTCTTGTACTCACAAAGCTGAGGGGCTTTGTAGTACAAGTTAAATATTTCATTCTTGAAGCAAAGGTTCCCAGTAACAGACCTCCACTCACAAAGATGATGATGTACATGCAAGGTAATACAAGTAATGTAGTAAGTTATCATTGTAATGACTACCTCTAAGTTCCACATCTGAGTACAAAAATAGTTTATCAGTACAAAGGGACATCATTTTTTATGTACAGCCTAACTGGGTAACTTACGACTCCCCAATGAGTCAAGAACACTAGAGCTCCACCTGCAGCCTCTCAGTAGTGGTGGAGCAACAGACCTCCCACAGTAACAACAACTAGGAGAAAACTGCTCCCGCTCACACTGGCACACCACTCCCAATGTTTCAAGAAGTGTTTTTGATACACTATGCAGCCCACTCAAGAAAGATTATGTGACATTTTAGCATCCAATTATTTTTCTGCTTATATAATTTTTTGAAGAGCACACACTTCATTGTTTTCTAACACATGATTTACACATGTTTACCAAAAGTTACATTTCCTAACTTGCAAATGCGTCTTGCAATTGCAGGCCGAAATGTGAGTACATTTTTTTTTTTTTTTTTTTTTTTTTTTTTAACTTTTTTGATATACAACACCTGTTCCTTGAAATGATACACAACTTTCATAGCTGAAAACTGACTTCAGGAAAACCAAATGGTAACTGTGAGCAGACGAACATGGTGACACCTGAAGGCTGGGCTCCCCACTTTCCAGTGGTCTATGGGCCAAACTTCTAGAATGGACTTAGTACACACCTATTGAAAACATCACTACTTGGTATTCTTGAGTCTTTTAGTGACATCCTCACTGACAGCTTTAGTCAGGTGTGAAGACAGGCCACAGAGGAAGTGGACAAGAAAAATAAAATAGGAATGTAAAAATGCTTGAGCAGTAATGGTAAGCAGAGGGTCTTGTGATATAAAACATTTACTTGTGGCATTGAACAGAGTGGTGGTCCTGCCATCACTGGGAGGGTACTGGCCTGAGGGACTACCAAACCACCACCACTGCCAACTCTATCTTCTTGATTCGTTTCCTCTGAAGCTGATATGTTTATACTGATCATCTGTACCAGGACATCAAAACTGAACAACTTCCTGCCTACTGTCTAATAAGACTTTGCTGACTCCCATTCTGCTATTTGCTTCAAACAAAATTTTCTTTTCTTATTGTTCTGTTCAGTAGAATTTCCTTATTTCATAATGCATGAACACAGCTACACGTGTGCGCTTATGTGCATTTAAACACATACACACACTTCCATTCACAGAATTAAAGTCAAATAAGAATGTGGCCCAAACTTAATAATAATGTTTTTAGAATGTCAGCCTATAAACTCTTGTCACAACTCATCTACTTATGCTATGTCTTACAGTACGGTGGTCTGTCTTCAATTCTGCGTCAGTATGTATCTTTGATAAGTAGTCTCCTATTAATTAAATCCTTTTAACAATAACCAACAAGATTCCTTGAGAAAATTAGTATCCTTATATGAAAAGAAATTTGTAATTGTGCCAGAAAAGTTACAGCAGCAACCAAAGGTGAAAAGGATTAAAAAAGGTTACCTGTCTTAATAGTAAATGTATTCAATTTGGTATAACATTATCCCCGGGTGAATGTAAGTTACTTTGAGAACCTACTCCTGAAAATACCACCTTCCCAGAACAGTCTGGTGCTCAGTGTGGCTGGGAGGTGTATGCGTAAGAACTAGACCCATAACACACTACAACAAGTACGGTTCTCATTGGGCATCATGTTATGTACTGAACATAAGGTGGGAAGCACGTCAGTCAACAAAAATGGAAAATTAAAATCTTCCATTTGGAGCATTTGAAACAGGATATTTTTTGTGGGGTGAGCATGATGAGTAGAAGTTTAATGCCCATATTCTATTACAGAAGCTACTCAGTTACGTTAAAAATAATTACCTAGCCATCTTAGTGTTCCGCATTTAATTGAGTGTTGATTAGGGTTGTAGGACCAAAGTACGTATGGAAATAGTTCGTATGCATAAAGTTCGTACGCAATTGTTCGTAAGCAAATGTTTGTAAGGGATAAAGTTCGTTTGAAAAAAGTACGTACGCTAAAGTTCGTATGGTACGTATGTACGTATGTAAACTATTCGTAACGACCTAACCTAACCTAACCCAACCTAACACGTGCAAACATTTTTCTAACGAACATTTAACCTTACGATTTTTTCTCCATTACGATTTTTTTCCATTACGAACTTTTGACATGACGAACTTTATACCCTACGTACTTTATCCTTACGTACTTTAGGCAAACGAACTTTATCCTACGAATTATTGCCATACGAAGTTTTTCTATACGAACTTTTGTCCGGAACCCGTTGATTAGGTCTCCTTTACTTAACTACGATTTTTTGATACATCACACCTGGTGCTGCAGTAACTGATCTGGCAAACAGACAAGAGAGTTCATGACTACTCAAGAAGCATCACTTAAAGTTTCCTTTCCACTCAGTTTCATAATATAAATCCCATAAATCTTATCCATCTTAAAATTAATTTGTGGTAATCCATGAAAACTCCCTCACCCATTGGAGAGCAAGGCCACAGGGTCCCTACCTCACACTACGTTAAATAAATGTTTCCTGCACTTAACACAACACAATGAACTAAACACATGGGAACCTCAACACACTTCTAATGTCACGTACTGTAATACATAAGTCCTCCCGAGGTCACTATCAGTGGTCCTAAGCTAATCCAGCTTAAACTTAGTACAATGGTGACACCAAATCATTACCTAAAAGCCATAATGGAAGAATGCCAATATATAGATATTTAAATTATTAAATAAAATTTAGGTTCAGCTTCATCCTCAGGCCAGTTGCAATAAAAAAAAAAAAGCCTTCATTTTCTGTCTATCTCACAGGAGCAGCGGACATGCAGTGAGGTGTACTGAGAGCAATCTACAGGCCGGACCCATAGTATCAGGCACACAAAATACACTTAACAAGTAGATCACTTCTCATGACTCACATTATATTCATAGCTTTAAAACAACATAAATACAAAGATAAAACTGGACAGTCCACCTCTTCACCAGTACATGACAATATTGCACTCTTAAAACAATATAACCTTCCATCAGATATGCACTTATAATCTGACATAATAAAATAACTGTTTGAAGCAAAACAATTTTCTTCCAAGACAGTTCCTCAATATGGTTTATGTATGGACAGCTTCTTGGTCAAGTAGTCACACTTAAACAGCTCCACCAATCCTCATCGACTAAGCCTGCCCCAGTAGTGCATCATACTGGGTGGAGGCAAGACAGCGAACACACCTTTCCATGACCAATGTGTCTCATTGGGCCTGTAGTTACCTCAAAAGTGTTTAATATATGAGTGAACAGGCTTATAAGCTTCATTAATTGGCACCAGTGCTGGGGTAAGCACCATGTTTGCACAGCAATATGTAAATCAAGCATTCTTCTGCAACAATGTAAAGGTTTGAAAAGCAGCATTAATAATCCATCTTGAGGTAACTGGGAGGAAGATCAACTGAACAAGTTCTGCCCTGTAGTTGTGACAGCAATGGGGGTTACCATAACATGATGGAGGGAAGTGAATAAATAGTGGCATCAACTCTAGCCAGACACACAACTCCACACTAGTCTTTTTGTCTTACTAAAACACAAATGCAAACGCTCCTTCCATAGAGGAACATAATACAATGTACTGAACCCTAATTTAAAGTTTAAGGAGATTCACAAATAACTATGATTATCATAAGTAATTTGCATGCTTTGGTCATGAGCAAAGGGTCAGCTGCATCTGATGCATAGTTCTGTAATGTGGTGCCTCCTGTGGCTGGAGATTATATGTTGTTCATCTTAAGGAAGAGTAGTGTATTAATCTGCATAAGAACACAAGATTTCATGATACAACAGTGGCATCTGAGGTGTACTTTCTATACCCAGCATCATAACAAATATGCAAGAGTGCAAAATAAAGTGAAGGGTGGTGATACATTATGGGAGGATGTCCATATATAATACTATAGTGTACAAAGGGAGGGAATTCAATCGCAATTATCTTGAAATATGAGGCGGACAAACCCCGCATCACCTTCCAGTGGTGAGGCGCAGAACGGACAGGCAGCGTGAAACCCATTAGTCCCATGGGGAATGGGTACCGCAGCCCAATACCTGTACGGAGGATGAGGAAGGGAAAAGTTTTACAATAAAGAATCTATAAATCCATTCAGCCGGTTAATTAACTTCAAAATCATGAATATTTTGAACTAACTCATTCTTTAATTAGGTCTGAACAATCTGAGGCAACAAACTCACCTCACTGTTTTTTCTGAAGCCATGTGCCCACAGGGATTGAAACAGAAAGTTGGAGGACCACTGTCAACGTAAAATGATGGTTCTATTCCCATACATAACTTGACAACGGGACCAACCTGTCAAGAAACCAACACAGGAGTTAAAACAGCGAACATTGTCATGGAGAAAGTCTACAACAATTATTAAAAAAAATGGAAACTATAAGGTCATTAGTTTCTAAGAACCAATCTGAAAAAAAGCTGCATTACTGATTGAAAAACTTAAATACTCAATAAAACAAATATAGTAATAGGATGAAAATAATATAGGATACAAGTATAAAACTGAAGGTCCTGTCATCACTGTGATATGATTCAGTACACAGCATCCAACACTACAAGGACAACAAGGGAGAGAACAGGAGAGGGAAGTAACCATCATTCCACAGAGAACAACAAGGTGATGAAAAAAATTCCCATCACTCAAGGCTGAACAACAACTGGAGAGAGATAGAGAGAGATGTACAAATCATTCCACTAATAAATACAGAATAAAAAAAAATCAGTGAGAGGGTGTACAAGGCTGGGCAGGTGTGTGGCTCACCTTAAGACACATGGGGCAGGTATGTGAGTTGGAATCCTTCTCGTGACCCCACTCGTGAAGGCCCTGCACGTGGCCACAGTTGAGGTACACCACAGGCTGCTTCTCGGTGGAGGTGAGGGTGGCCTTGCGGGGGATCACCAGTGTGTTCAGACCCACAGGACATTGGGGACGACCCGCATTCAGCTCGTCCACCATTTGTTCGAGATGTCGTTTGGTCTGTGGAATGACAACAATATAAGAATGTTCGGCAATTAGAATTATGTTACGTACTTCAAATACACCTCATTATCATCAAAGTTCCTGTCTTAAAGTAAATAATATAACAAGATAAAACTGATTAAAGGATAAAACTATACTTCCAATCACAGTATTTTTCAAACCTGTCTGATGAAGAAGGCAACAAAAATTCCACCATACATAATAACCTTCTACTCTAACTTTATGAGCAATGCTTCCCACTCACCGGAGACTTCCCTAAGCCTTCAGCAGACCTCCAGAGTAACGTGGCACCACACAAGTCTATTAGTGTCCCGTCTTGTAGTACATTAGTCTCTTCCTCGATCTGTGAACATAAAGTAAGTCTGTTAGAGGTAGGGAAACGAGGCTCATCAGATTTGCTTCATCCAACTGAGTAAATATATTTTCATCGGAGCTTTTCTACCTACGAACAAATTGTCTTGCAGAACAAAGTTATCCGAAACTAATATTTTCATTATGAACAAAACTGTTACATTAATCTCATAAGGATACCTCTATCTGTGTTAAAATCTAGTGAACAGGTAAAGGTTAAACAAGGCTACCTGAAAGAAATATTAACGAGATAATCTTAAATATTTCTATGAGAACACAAACTTCACATTTTTATTTCTTTTATCAATATTCTAAAATTAACTGACACATACCTTGGACCACTATAAGTTTCCATTACCACCACTCACCTTATTCCCCTTCTGAGGCGCTGACCGAGACTCCCTTAGTGCATACACTCCCCCCCCAACAGAGACCTCCCTCCAGATGCCGGGCCTGGCTTCGCCCCCACAGAACTGGGTGGGCGGGTGCATGATGAGCACACCATTGGTAGTGAGGCCATCAATCTCCCCGTTGTTCTGCCACTTGGTTGCCTTCTCCTGTGGAATGAAACTGTATTAATTGATGCCTCTATGTCATGGCTTACAAGGGAATGGTCACAGAAGTTTCTCTTTCTCTTTCTCTCTCTCTCTTGCTGCATCCATTTTATATGGTATCCTCCCTTTTTTTCTCTATATAACAGATAATTTCTCAAACAAGTGTGGTGGCACCCAAATAAAAAAAAATTTGAATACAATGTAAACTTAGGAATTTCAAGTATATGGTATAATAATGTGTTTCCCTCAACACAAGGTTGTAGCTAACTACTGAAATGCTTATTCTAGCAAACTGCATGTCACAATTTTTTTTCTTCATGAAGGTATAGTTGTTAAAACGTCTAAAAAGGAGTTCTGACTACCAGTGTAAAATTAGATGAAGGACGCAACAATAGGTATTGATGAGACTCTGCTGGGGATGTGTGGATGGCCTGAAGGAGTGTGAGTAGAAGTGTGGGTGGGTGCCAGAATACATGAATATAAATGTACGACAAAAGAGAGAGAGAGAGAGAGAGAGAGAGAGAGAGAGAGAGAGAGAGAGAGAGAGAGAGAGAGAGAGAGAGAGAGAGAGAGAGAGAGAGAGAGAGATAATCACATACCTTCAATCACCATTATGCAATGACAACTACAATGCATATCTTCTAAAAATGCAGACAATCACTTACTTTCAATATCAAATATAAAATCATTTAAAGTATCTTCCAAGCAAGTCCCTTTGTAAGTGATGTAACACACACACACACACACACACACACACACACACACACACACACACACACATATCTCCAGTCATTGGAACAAAGAAGGGAAAGAGAAGACCTGATTACAGTGTAGAGTGATGGGAGGAATGGAGATATTATATAAAGAATGTACAATGTGGAGAACATAAGACATGAGAAGAACATAAGAATATAAGGAAGCTACCCAAGGGAAAAAGACTACTGCCCAACATGAGGACCTTATTATATGAGATGCAGTGATGGTATTTGAAAGGCAACTAGATAGATTCTGGTGCATCCAAGAACAAAGGTACAATTACAGGGCACATATATCCACCACACGCATCTATAACATCAAATCATCGACCGTCAGGCGTCAAGTTAGTGATGGCGGTGACGAGAGCTGAATCAGTCAATCAGCTGATGTAAACAAACCTTGCTCCTAGAGGAACACAGGGACCTGCTCTTCCCCTAACCCGTAAGACAACCCCATCCTTGACTCACCCCAAGGAAGATGTTGCGGGAGGAGTCAAAGCCAGCGGCATAAACCTGAGTGGTGCGCGTCGTGCGGTGAGCGATGATCCGGCACGCGAATCTACTTATTGTACTCTGGGTGACCTGTAGAATGGGAAAGGAAAGTTGTAAATGTTTATCAATGTAGTTGTAGTATAGCTTTGAGTCAAGTTCATGTTATCTAAAACTCATACATTTCCACTTCCTTTGCCTCTCACACACTAATCATGATAACCCACACCCACTCACTTTCACTCCTTCTCCCTTAAGTCCACCCACCCACCCACACTCACACCTGTTGATCCTGCTTTCCACCTCACACACACCTGCCCATCACTCACCTTCATCTCCCCGTGCTTGTCGCCAGGTATCGTGTCCATGACCACAAAGTCAATAGGGGTCTCAGACGAGCGTCCGATTTGAAACATGTCCGTCTCAGAATCGAGCTGGTACTCCACTATGACTGCTTGGTTCCTGGACAGGGTGTAGGATATGCTGTGCTGCTGTGTGTCCAGAATGGCCTGTGGGGGGTAAATGAATGGTTACTAGTGAATCGTGTTGCCAGTACTCGTAAGAAAATCCACAGCATTAATTTTTCATTGCAAAAAAGTAAATTCTCGAAGACATGAGGAGTAAGAAGACACATCTCTGTATTCTCTGCATATGTATAGAGATTAAAATGGATGAGGTTGGAAGATTTTGAAACACTTCCTCTTTGAGTCTTTGTTTCCTGCATGACAAGAAAACAAATGAAGGAGAAAGTACCAGGAAAAAGTAAATGTATAAAGGCTGAGGTAGTGTGTCAGTATATGTGTCAATGTAGGTAATCATGAAGCAGATGTGTGGAACAGAGAGAACTATGTATGACAGGGATTAGGATGTTCTAGTTCTCAGATTAAGGAGGAAAGATCTGTTAGGTTCAATAGAGTCAAATGATGAGTGGAAGAGGGAGGGGATGCACGTGGAAGAGGATGTGGCTACTTTCACAAAGGAGGAATTGTGGTGAGGAGTGAGGAGTGAAGAGTGAATGAGGTAAAGGAGGTGAAGTGTTGCAATAAGAACGAGTGAAACAAAACTGGATTGTGTAAATGGCAAGTTACTGTCTACTACCATGGCATTGGATCACTTGTTAATAAATGTTTTGATATCATTACCTTCATCACACTCTAGCTGTTTTACTGATGAGGAAAAACATACGATATACAGACAAATATGTATACTTTTTGTACCTCTTGAAAACTGACAGAAAAACACTAAAACAAACATCCCATTTAAGTGAAGCAAACAGATCACCACTCTGAGCCTATCCTAAGTGTTGTCTCACCTGTGTGTTCTGGGGCGTCCGCACCACATAGTGTCTTGCTGGCTTCACCCCGTTGGCACCTGGACGCCGGTGCAACACAAACTTGCTCCGTCTCCTGCCCTTATCACAGGGTGGCAGGTAGCCGTTGTACCTGTGGGGGAGGAGCTCTTAAGTAACATGTGACTGCAGGAAGCCGAGGAAGATTGAGATGATGTCCTACAGGAGGAGGAACAGCAGGTAAGTTAGTACACACAACACAAGGAAGTCAAGGAAGGATGTAGTTATATGTAATGATATGAGAAGCAACACCACCATTACACAACAATAGAATCATGAGCATGTACAACTGAAGGCACCAGGAGGTTGAAACGAGCCAACGACACTCTGAACGGTTATAATGATCAAACGCAAGATGAAAATAACACATTGTCATGAGAAGGGATGAGTCAGCAAAGGGAAAAAATAACTGTAAAAACAATGCACAGAGTTACGTAAGGAATGTTCAACAAGGAGAGACTATAAATGTGATGTGAAAAGCTACACTCCTCTTTAGGAAGGTTGAGTCTCACACTGAAACACATCCATCATCCTTCCTGCTTCTCACTCTAATTCATGCTGTACCTCACACCAAAAAACAAAATAATGTGTTGTACCTGCCACCAGAAACAAAATAAATACATGAATATATAAATAAATGAATGTTAAAAAGAGTCTGTCCTGTCACCAAGAGTGTCACGAGATGTTAATGAGAGGTGGTAATGACAACACACACACACACACACACCTGTCCTCTGTCACCTTCTGTATTCAAGGGTGCAGTGGGAGGGCTTCATACACATACATACATACATACACACACACACACACACACACGAAAGACATGAGTTAAAAATAAATACATAATGCAAAGAAAAGGAGGTGGACTGGAGGTCTTAATTGGGTGGAGGTGGAAGAGGAGGAGGTGGAAGAAGAGGTGGTGGAAGAGGAGGAGGAGGAGGAGGAGGAGGAGGAGGAGGAGGAGGAGGAGGAGGAGGAGGAGGAGGAGGAGGAGGAGTTAAGTGCGTGGTGCTGGTGTGACCCTTGTAGCCCATTAACAGCCTAGTGACCTGTGACCTGACCAATGGCTTCCCTCTGCATACTTTTAAGGTTAAACAGGAGCATAAAAAAAGAAGAAAAAGAGAGAGAAAAAAGCAGGAGTTGAAAGGAATCCACAAGTCAATGCAACAACTGAGGAGGAGGAGGAAGAGGAGGAAGAGGAGGGAGAGGAAGAGGAGGAAGAGGAAGAGGAAGAGGAGGAGGAAGAGGAGGAGGAGGGAGGAGGAGGGAGAAAGAGGAAGGAAGGAAGGAAGTCACAAAGAAATATAATTATATGTATATCATTTCACTTCACTGTGGAACCAATTATGAGAGAAAGAACTTCACACACACACACACACACACACACACCAGCTCAAGGCCACACTTGCGTAAATGCCAAGCCAACAACAGGCAAGTTATATCATATTTGCTTGATATCATATTTATAGATATGTAACTAAAAAAAATATCTGTATATCTTGTTCACTACACATGATAGTAATAAAGGTGATGGTGGTGGGGATGATTTTTAATATATTTATGTAGAAATCTTATCTTTTCTTAACACTGCATTCCGACATCATAGATCTACGTATATACAGAAAAAAGTACTTAAAGGTCAAAGTAAAGTGAAATTATACAAACAGAAAAAAGGAAATAACGAAAGTTTCTGCTTCTCTCAACTTTTACATTAACGTAATAATAATGACAAAAATAATGATGATGATGATGATGATGATGATGATGATGATGATGATGATGATGATGATGATGATGATGATGATAATAATAACAGTAATAATAATAATAATAATACCACATGAAATTAGCAAGAAAATGAAAGTAGTACATGCATAATGAAAGTGAGTGTGTGAGTGTGTGTGTGTTACTGCTTCCCAAGAGGTTAAAATGTCAACTCCATTATTAGAGAGTGAGTGTGAGCATTCCTCGTGTGTGTGTGTGTGTGTGTGTGTGTGTGTGTGTGTGTGTGTGTGTGTGTGTGTACTTACCCGAGGATGACCAGCTCGCCGTACTTGAGTTGGTGTTTGGCGTGGTGGTGCCGAGGCGTGGGCGGGGCCGCGTCCCCACCCTCGCCCGCACCTTCCCCGCCCTCCTCACTGCAACAACAAAACAAACAACCATTACTTACTTACTTACTTACTTACTAACTCTCTCTTTCTCTCTCTCTCTCTCTCTCTCTCTCTCTCTCTCTCTCTCTCTCTCTCTCTCTCTCTCTCTCTCTCTCTCTCTCTCTCTCTCTCCAACCACTACTACTAATAATAATAACAACAAAAGAACTTATACACATTATGGAGACAAATTTGAGTGAACATAGAGGTAAACAGGGCCGAAAATTTTTAAACCAAATTCTCTTTCCCTCCCTCCGTCCGTCCGTTCCTCAGCGAGACAATCACACTTGCACGTAAACACACACACACACACACACACAATCACACAGAGGCAGGTCTATCCCTAACAGCAGGACTCAAGGGCTTGGCGAGGACACTGAAGGATATTCTAGCATCGCATGTTACGAGTACAAAGGAGTACAAAGGATAAGGAAGAAATGGACAAGAAAAACAAAGGAATGTATGTACAGGAAGATGTTACAGATGAAGAGTCTCAAATAGGATTAAAAAAGGAAGGGAATAGGATAGGACGCGATAAATGGGAGAATGGAATGAAGGGGAGAATAAGTATATTAAGATAAAGGAGGTAAATGATAGGAGAGGAGAATAAAAAGAAAACGTAGGAATAAAGAGAGGGACATTAGATGGAATAGGAGGGAAGAAAGCGTGAACGAGACTAATAAATGAGGGGAATGGGAGAATGGAAAATATAGGAGGAAATAATGAGGAAACTCTCTTGGATGCCACTCAAGGATGATGATGGTGAGGAGGAGGAGGAGGAGGAGGAAGAGGAGGAGGAGGAGGAGGAGGAGAGGAGGAGGAGGAGGAGGAAGAGGAGGCGTTAAGAGTCATGTTTATGTAATGGGATGACTAGGAATGGACAGGTAAGGAAATAGGACACACAAGGGAGGGAGGGAGAGGGGGAGCAGGTTAGGCAGGGACACACGAGGACATCAAGGCAAGTTAATGAGTCGTCACCTTTTGGCAGCCTCTCAAAGGACGCCTACTCCTACACTTCCTCCTCCTCCTCCTCCTACTCTTCTACAACCGATGACTGCTTCATTTCCTTAATCTACCTCTTCTTCCTCCTTGTCTACTTTCTTAACCCTCCACTTACTTTTTTTCCATTTTTTTTGCTTGTATCATCTATCTCTTACTCATTCATCTCCTCCTCCACGTGAATAGCTTTGAGTTGACGGTCACCAATACTACTCTTGACCTGTGACGGATTATGGAGCACCAAGGACAAAACAGTGACCACCTTCGGGAGTCACGGTACTAAGGGGTCACTGCTGTAAGTATTCAGAATCTATATAGTGTACGATGGGCCCACAAGGGAAAGTAGAGTGACACATTGCACTGAACAGAACTGGAACCTGATTGACTGCTGCCTCACCATAAAAACAAACAACAACTTCTACTGCCTCACCATAAAGCAGACGTCAAACAAGCCATTGCACCAGCATCGATCCTGTTTACTGTTTACACCTACACTATGCACACAACACATTACCAGGTCACCAAACATTCAATACCTCACCTCACAAACAAAAACACACCTAGAGTTTACCTTATTTCTCATTTTCAATACGAATTTCACATCGGTTTTTCAAAATTCTATAAGGTATCGAACATTCAATTCCTTCCCTCACACAAAAGCACACATAGAGTTGACCTTATTTCTCATTTTCTTCACAAATTTCATGCAAGTTTTTCAATTCTACAAAACATCGATCATTTCTGTCCCATTTCGGCAGGATGGATGATGGATGGGTGCGGATGAGACTTCTACTGCACTATATTATCCTTTTTCTTGTACTAGTTAAGTTTATTTAGAGTAACGAAATAAAAAAACTCTTGCAATGATCTAAGGTCCGTTGTTGTTTAGAATCCTTTGTACTCCTCCTCCTCCTCCTCGTCACCAACAAAGGAAACTCTACAAAGAAAGCATCCTTCCCTTAATCACCGTTTCCTCAACACGTAACAAAGATGCAGACCCCAATAAGTGAAATATGTATGTGGTGTTGGTAATACTGAATGCAACAAGTACGTATAAACAAGTACAAGTAAAAGGGTAAAGAGGTCACATTCAATACAAAAGCCATACTTAAATAGTCACTTCATTACAATACACGTTGAAAGAAAATCAAACAAAAGGTAAAAATATGTGTATGATGGTGTATAAAATATTACTTATCAAACACACAAAGGAAAGTTGCACCCTCAACGTAGGCTGTGTGTGCACGTGTGTGTGTGTGTGTGTGTGTGTGTGTGTGTGTGTGTGTGTGTGTGTGTGGTCGATCTGATTTTCCCGTCTGAAGAGGAGGAAGAGTTGGAGGAGATGGTGGAATTGGTGGAGGTGGAGGTGGAGGAGGAGGAGGAGGAGGAGGAGGAGGAGGAGGAGGAGGAGGAGGAGGAGGAGGAGGAGGTGGGCTAGGTCAGGTCATGAGAGGTAACGTGAGAGGATATGTCATTTCTTGGCTCAACCTGACCCACATTTTCCCTCCTCCTCCTCCTCCTCCTCTCTCTCTCTCTCTCATACAAACACGTCATCACTGCGTCACAGCTGCGTCAAGGAAGCCACTGAGAGAGAGAGAGAGAGAGAGAGAGAGAGAGAGAGAGAGAGAGAGAGAGAGAGAGAGAGAGAGAGAGAGAGAGAGAGAGAGAGAGAGAGAGAGAGAGAAGAGAGAGAGAAGAGAGAATGTTAGGTAATAAAAAATCCCCTGTAATTCTCCAGCGAGAGGAGAGAGAGAGAGAGAGAGAGAGAGAGAGAGAGAGAGAGAGAGAGAGAGAGAGAGAGAGAGAGAGAGAGAGAGAGAGACACACACACACACACACACACACACACACACATAGGATGGTTATTTACTCTCTTTCCCAGGCAACAGTAGCAGCCCCTCAAACTGGTACGTCACTCTCGGTGGTGACGTCAACGATCAGCTGGTCCGCCTCACTTCGATCCGGCACACTGATGGAAACCAAGACGAAGACGAAGACGAGGACGAGGAGGAGGAGGAGGAGGAGGAGGAGGAGGAGGAGGAGGAGGAGGTGGAGGAGGTGGAGGTGGAGGTGGTATGGTGGTATTTCTTTGTTACCTCCCTGTCAGAACTCTTCGTCTCGCCTCGCCTCGCTAGGTCAACCGTGACCTGGTTCGATTCTCCCTCCCCCCCGCAACCCCATCAAGGTCACGTCCCCTCCCCCTGCTGCCGACACGCCTCCTCTCTTTCCTCTCCTCCCCTCCCCCTCCTCCTTTCCAGCGCTCGCTCGCAGTGCTGGAAACTAGGTCAACCTTCCCGTCACACACACAGACACAGACACATGAAACAGACATGTATACATCTACAATCTTATCGCAAGAAGCACACACATTTGCGAACACACACACACACACACACACACACACACACACACACACACACACACACAAACACACACAATGAGTTGCTAATATCTGCAAAAAACATAAACAAACAGTTTCCGTACATACATAACATTTTTTTTTACTAATTAGCGCGCACACGCACGCACACACACACACACACACACACACACACACACACACACACACACACTGAAGCCCCTCTCCTTTAAAACAATGACGTCAAAATTTCCCTTCCTTCCTTCCTTTTGCACCATAGTCTCTCTCTCTCTCTCTCTCTCTCTCTCTCTCTCTCTCTCTCTCTCTCTCTCTCTCTCTCTCTCTCTCTCGTCGCAGATAAGACAGCGTCCCACTTTAAAATAATTACATTCCAGCCGCACGACGGTAAAGCTCAGGTCAGGGGGGAAGGGGGAGGGAGGGGAGGGTTTGGCGGGGGGGGGGCGAGTGAGTGACAGCCGGAGAGGGGAGGGACAACAGGAGGGAGGGGGAAAGGGTAGTGCCACCCCCCCCACCTCACTACCCTTCCACATTACTACCAAACGAAGAGACGGAAGGAGGGAAGGGGAGGGGATGGAGGGAGGAACATTACTACTGACGGAGGGAAAATGAAGAAGGGAAGGAGGGAGGGAAGGAGAGAGGGAGGTCAGAGAAGGAAGAAACTACTCATGCCGAAATGGAGGAAGGGAGGAAGGAGGGATAAAGGAAGGGAGGAGGGAGGATGAAGGGTTAAAGCAGGGATACAAGTAAACAAGGTGAAGGATTTAAGAAAGAAAAGGAAGAGGAGGAGGAAAAAAAAGAGAAAAAAAGGAGTGTAGTGATGCATAGTAGAAAGCTTTAAGAAGGAGTACTACAATAGTGTCCCAGATTGACGTGTGTGTGTGGAGGAAGGGGAAGGGAGGGTCGGTTAGTAAAGGGGAAGGGGATGGTAGTAGTAGTAAGGGGGAGGGGAAGGTAGTAGTAAGGGGGAGGGGATGGTAGTAGTAGTAGGAGCAGGAAGGGCGTGGCTCCAAATGAATGCTGAGCTCAGCCTACCAAGAGGTGGTGACGGTGTAACAAAAGGAATGTGGCGTGAAGACTGACTACGCACAGGAAACAGGAAAACATAACATTACATTACTGTGATACCGTAATTAATGTTGTCTTAAAAAAATAACACTTCTACACTTATAGGGATTTAATATGATAACTGCCATATTTATAAACATCAGGAACACGTAATTGAAGTATAATAATATGTTGTAATGTTAAAAAAAAATATCAATAACAAGTATATTTGGTTTGTATCTCCGTCACCTTTTCAACAGAGTTCGCTAAGGTCAACTCATTCTTACGTGTTTATGTGATCTTCTTACTTGGACTCTGCATTGTTATGGGTTCATGTTACGTAAGGTAAAGTAGGTAAGCACTCGTGTACGTCGTGGGTGTGGTTGTTTAAGCAGTGCTCTCTCACACACACACACACACACACACACACAAAGAGGGAGAGGCTTGGAATACAGCAATGGTGACGTGTATCATTGGTATATTGTTACTATTATCAACACTACTACTACTATTCACATCTAGAAATGGCAGCTTGTTTGATAACGAGAGAACGATAACAGCCTGATCGCTCAAGAAATCTCCCGACCTGATCCACAGTTTTTGGGGCGTGAAAACAGTCACGGATGAACGCCTCCACCGCTCACACACTGCTAATAACTGGATACCTGACCTTATACACTCACACTTGAATAATTCCTTCTTTGACGCTGCAATGGCGAGCCTCCCAACCACCTGATTCCAGTTATTAAGGTGTGGCGAGACATGTTTAATGATGATGATTAAATAATGAAGGTAAGCACAGGTAGGGTTTCTCATGGCTGCAAGAAAGTCATCATCATCCAGTACAATATCCTTGGTTCGTAACGTAACCCAAACGGAAGATAGATAGACAAAACAGTTTACTTCAGAAATGCCATTGTAGCTTAGAGGACAATGAACACACGTCAACAATGAGAATCCAATATAAGAATAGATGACTTTAAGATTAAAAACACGTATATATGAACTAAAAAAAAACTATCTGAAACCTTTAAACATACACCAATAAACAATGCTTGCTTAAAATAATAAAACAGTGGTGATGGGCTTGTAGATGTAGCAGTGACGGAACAAACAAGACTTCAATAACAGCCACTTGGGTCTTGGTGATCATTTTGGCTTCACTGATATAGTAGAGTCGTGTAGTACCTTGTGTGTTTAGCCATAGGGTTCGATACCCGGCCACTCCGTGTATATACAGTGTCCTGCCTTTCATGCCTAACTCTAGATCGATTTCTCAGCGTTTAAATATTTCATCAGGACAAGATGTATTGTTTGACTTCTTGTGTAGGGTGAGTGCAGGTTATTGTTGTGTAAGGGCGTGTCTTGTCGATCTGGGACGGCAGCCTCGTTGACGTAGGTTTGGGCTTATATCTACCAGTACAAAGGGTTGGCATTAACCTTGAAGACAGTGTTACCCTTTGCGAGGGACTACAAGCTATGGTTGTGTAAGGGCGTGTCTTGTCTATCTATCTGAGACGGTAGCCTCGTTGACGTGGTGGTGTCAGTGTGTACAAGGCTAGTTTTAGGCCTTTAGGTAATGCGCTGAGTTGCTACATTATTTATATCAGAAGTTTTTTCCCCGGGGAAGGCCGTGACGTGCTTGTGCTTTAATTAAATGTGAGGGATTCGTGGTTGCCATAAACTGGTAGTGATTTACAGTCTAGACATGCGGGGTAACGAGTGAGGAAATGTGTCCCCAACAACCCGACGGGGCATCAAGTTCGCCGTGGTGCGTAGTGTGGCACCAAGGCACCAAGGGGTCGTGAGGTGGTAAGGCTTCCTCGACCACACCGCCGTCACCAACCACGACCTTGATGGCAGACTAACCAAAACATGAAGGTGCATCCGGTACGATCACAAATAGCTGTCACGATAAAGTTTTCCCTGACCGGGGAGTAAGGGCGCCAGTGAAAGTGTTACATCCCCGCGAGGAAAGGTGTGCGAGGGTCAACACATCTCCAGGAAGGCGGCAGGCACTTAGTTAATCCCAGCGCAGGGAGGAGTCACGGAAATTCCAAATGCGAGGCTTATCTGCCGCCTCTAACGGTGAGAGTACACTGTCAATCATTTAACGAGGAGATACTTGAGGGCCGAGGCTGGTGGTGGCGGTGCTGGAGGCCGCGCTCATTACGGCACCTCGTCAAGATCGTGCATTAAAGTTCTTGTGGTTGAATAGTGGTGATTTCAGCTGTGGTTTCATGGTTGACTTCCCGACGCACACACACACACTGTCACGCTGCCAATAGCCATGACACACACCCTCACAACGGTCTGCTCTCCATCCAGTGTTCCACCAGGCCAATGGAGTTTACTTTGAACAAAAAACATGGTACTAAAACCAGGCTAAGCTCACGTACTGAATACCTGTGCATGAATAATGGAGTAAGACCTGAGTTTAGTTTTGTCGCTTTGATGCAACTGAAGTAACACTTGAAAGGGCACGAGTGTAGCTCAAGTACTTCCATGACGGTAGCGGAAACATTATTACAATATCAAGAAGACCCAAGGAACCTAAACCAGGGTGAGGTGAAAACAAGAGGAACTAACTGAAGAGCGCCACCTAGAGTACAGCTAACCAACACTAACCCAACACAGGGACCCTCACATAGCCTAGCCTACCCCAGACACGGCAAGGACTGAGACTGAAAGGGTGTTCTTGATTCAGTGCGTGACGATGTGAGGCTGTTCAATATGTGTAGTGCCTGCTATGCTCCGATGGATAAAACGGAGAATTAATGTATATATATAAAAATAAAAAAAAACCAGAAAAGAAACAGAAAGCAAAGAGGAAGTAAAAGGAAGAACATCACTACTGCAGAAGGAGGAAAAAGTAACATGAGGAAGAGAGAAAAGAAAAAAAACAGAAGAAAGATAAAGAGAAAAGTAGAGTATAAACTATCACTTACAAGGTAGAGGTAACAGAGGGTGGAGAGGAGGGTAGGTAGAGGAAGGTCGAAACACTACAACACTACTACCCTACTGACGAAGGGTTGGGGGTGGGGAGGGGGGGGAACCTGCAGGTGTCCTTGGGGGTGGCGCCAGGTTCGTCAGGTTACCACCATCGCCCCCCCCCCATCATCACCTGTCTAGCTGCTTGTTTCCTGATACTCTCTCTCTCTCTCTCTCTCTCTCTCTCTCTCTCTCTCTCTCTCTCTCTCTCTCTCTCTCTCTCTCTCTCTCGTTGAGGGCTCCCAAGGGAAACTTAAATATGTGTGTGTGTGTATGTGTGTGTGTGTGTGTGTGTGTGTGTGTGGTTTGAAAGTGTGGTGGGTGAGTAAATCATAAACAATTTCACACACACACACACACACACAAGGACACGAGAAACAAGAGGAAAGTGAGATGGTCATTGTTAGGTGGCAATAACTCTACTTGACGTGGAGAGAGAGAGAGAGAGAGAGAGAGAGAGAGAGAGAGAGAGAGAGAGAGAGAGAGAGAGAGAGAGAGAGAGAGAGAGAGAGAGAGAGAGTTGAGGATCAAAATAAGACAAATAAAGAGGTAGAAACAGCCACAAAACACACACACACACACACACACACACACACACACACACACTCCACGAACAAAGACTTCAAAACCGAAGAGAGAGAGAGAGAGAGAGAGAGAGAGAGAGAGAGAGAGAGAGAGAGAGAGAGAGAGAGAGAGAGAGAGTGAGTGAGTGAGTGAGTGAGTGAGTGAGTGAGTGAGTGAGTGAGTGAGTGAGTGAGTCAAAGTGTGCAAGTAGATGGCCTTGATACACCTCCCTCCTTCTCTCCCTTTTTGCTTTACCTCTCTCTCTCTTCTTTCTCTCCCTTACCCTCCTTTCTATCTATCTTCCCTACACTAATTCCTCCTTTCTACCCTCCCTTCTTCCCCTTCCTGAGAGTGGAATTAGCAGGGGAGGGAAGGGGAAAAAGGGGAAGGGGAGGAAAATAAGGGGAGACGAGGAGACACCAGAGGAAAGAAAGGGGAGGGGAGAGAATGAATGGAAGAGAAAAAGGGAAGGGATGAGGGGAAAAAAGGGGAAAGGAAAAGGGAGAGAATGAATGGAAGAGAAAAAGGGAAGGGATGAGGGGAAAAAAGGGGAAAGGAAAAGGGAGAGAATGAATGGAAGAGAAAAAGGGAAGGTATGGGCAAAGGGAGGGAAAAGAAAGGGAAAAGAAGGGGAAAGGAAAGGTGATGGGAGTTGAGGGATTGAAGGGACTTGGAGGCTGAGAAAGAAGGGGATACTCCAAGCAGATTTAAGAGAGAGAGAGAGAGAGAGAGAGAGAGAGAGAGAGAGAGAGAGAGAGAGAGAGAGAGAGAGAGAGAGAGAGAGGTGATGTGGAACAAGAAAAGGGCGGGAACTCTCTCTCTCTCTCTCTCTCTCTGATGGAAAAATTACATAACAAAAACACTGGCCGAGAGAGAGAGAGAGAGAGAGAGAGAGAGAGAGAGAGAGAGAGAGAGAGAGAGAGAGAGAGAGAGAGAGAGAGAGAGAGATCAAAGGCAGGCAGCCATACAAATACAAAATGCACGAGATAAAATGTCGTGCAGGGACGGCTCCCCCCTCCCCCCCTGACTCCATGTCCGCTCAGCCTCATGAGGACGCCCTAGGGGAGGAGGAGACCCACCTGACGGAGGGATGAGGGAGGGAGGGACGGCCACGGTGACCTTAGCCCCTGGTCCCCCTAGCCCCTGAGTCACCACTGGCACCCTTGGCACTTTGACCTTTTGACTTAAAGATGTCTTGTGGAAACCAACAAGTGGCGCACCAGCCTTCGTCAGTAGCAAGTAGGGGAGGTGAGGGTGTGGGTACTGTGGGCAGGGCGGCGCCGCGGGGCTAAGCAGTGTGTGGAAGGGGCGGTGAGGATGAGGACGACAATGAATAGTAAAGAGAGGAGGAGGAGGAGGAGGAGGAGGAGGAGGAGGAGGAGGAGGAGGAAGATGGCATGCCTCTTAATTGACTCGTCATTCCAACACTGTTATTCTGTTCTTCAGCAAACTCATCTTCCGGTCACTTCCAAGAAAAGGCTGACGACCAACACACACACACACACACACACACACACACACACACACACACACACACACAGGCTGGCTGGGGCTCACGTGCTGCACAACGCCGCCTCTGCCAAGCCTGGCGGGGGCGGCGCCAACACACTGCCGCAGGAGACTGGTCGGGGGCGCGCCACTCCCACGCTACGCCCCCGCGACAACTCCACATCGCCAGGAAATTAAACAAAAACAGAAGACTTTCCCTCCTCCTCCTCCTCCTCCTCCCTGTGGCCTGCTCCCCTTCCC
The DNA here is from genome assembly GCA_029783475.1 of Metacarcinus magister. Classification (NCBI taxonomy): domain Eukaryota; kingdom Metazoa; phylum Arthropoda; class Malacostraca; order Decapoda; family Cancridae; genus Metacarcinus; species Metacarcinus magister. Next base: position 2,565,753 of record JAPQNM010000047.1, read on the forward strand.
CTTCCTTCCTCTGACCCTTTTCCGACCTTTCCCCAACCGCCTCCGTTTCAGTCCTTGCCTCTCTCATTCCTCTCTCCCCTCCCTCTCCCCTCACACCCTATTTATTTCCCTCCCCTCACGCCCTTCACGCACCACGAGGCATAATGAGGCATTCCGGAGTGGCCGCAGCTTTAGGTCACCTTGTAGGGGGAGTTTCGCTGCGCCGAGGACAGGGTCAAGGATCGCAAGGCACTGAGGCGAAGCAAACAACACTCCTGCAGGCGAAATGACTCACGACGCGGCGGGAAAAAGACCGTAATGTTGTCAGACGTGATCTCCCTACTAGAGGCACCACGTGGGAAGGAAGGAAAGACCAAGCAGGGACACCTCATACTCCTGCTGGGGACACCATTAACACCATAACAGCATGGACCTCAAACCATCCTGATATACACACACACACACAAGGCAACACTTTCCAACGCAGGCTACACAACACTAGGCAATGGTCACAACTTTCACAACTCTTCCTAATCTGAGTCACACACACACACACATACCTGTAAGGCACACGCACACACACACACACACACACACACACACACACACACACACACCTGGATGGGGCAGGTAACAAGGGCACCCCACACCATATACCCACCTGTTAAGAACCATGACGGATGACTGCTGGAGGAGGAAAGGAGTAGTAGTAGTAGTAGTAGTAGTAGTAGTAGTAGGAGTAGCAGCAGCAGGGGCGTGGCGGTGAGGGTTGGTCACTCACACCCGCCAGCCCTTTTTCTCTTAAGCCTCCGTATGTTTACTCACTCCTTTCTTACTTTCTTTCACTTTGATCACTACCCCGCCGCAGGGAGTAGGGGGCGGCGTCCCCTTCCCTTATACAGACACACATCGCTTTCAGGAGTGTCTTGTGGCTACGAATGTCACACTAGAGTCACACTTAAGTCATCTGCTGCACCGTCAGGAGGAAATAAATGGGTCATGTAGAGTTACGGAATGAAAGGCTGGTATGATTTCATGAGGAGGTGGTGGTGATGGGGGAGGGGGGGGAGGGGGAAGGGGGAATGTTTAGTGGTTTACATGCGTGTTACTAAGGGGAGGGGGAGGGGTAAGGGAAGGGGTATGCATAACCACCACCACCACCACCATCACCATCACCACCACCTGTCCTTCCCCTCCTTCCCCCCTCTCCCTACCCCTCCCCAACCAGCAGCCACGGGGTAGTGGAAGACAGTTGTACGGTTTCCTGGTCTTCCTCCCCACCACCACCCCCCACTACTACCAACAGCTTTTGTCCTTCCCACTAACCCTCCCTCCCCCCCCTCCACCACCATTCCCCACCCTAACATGTACACTCAAATTCCCCACTTCCCTTCCCAACATATTAATGCATGCCCCTTCCTGACTCCCCTCACCTCCCCACCACACAACACTACACCCCCCACGAATCACCTTTCCCAACCACAACACACATATTTCACCCCAACATACATAAGCACCCCCACCCCCACCCTCTCCCCCCACTACTCAACATATGCAACAACAAAAAAATATTTATCAGTGACTCCCCCCCCCACCATGTGCACCACCCCTCCCCCCCCCTCCTCCTCTCCTCCACCTGCCCCAACCTCCCACTGAGTCTCTATTTGGGTTTTCACCTGGAGGAGGAGGGGGAGGGGGAGGGGGGAAGGAGGAAGAGGAAGAGGAGGAGGAGGAGGAGGAGGGAGTAGCAGAAACTCATAACAAAGAATACCTAGAAGGGGGTTAGGGAGGAAGGGAGAGAGGGGGGGGGAGGGAGGGAGGGAGGGAGGTGCAGGTGTGTCGACCCCTTCCCTTCCTCCCCCCCACACCCCTCCTCACTTTAACCTCCCCTTCACAACCCCTTCCCTCCTCTCGCCCCCCCCTTCATTATACTCCTCCCCATCTTTGATTTTTTTCCATTGATCATGTTATCGACCCTACGAGGAGGAGGAGGAGGAGGAGGAGGAGGAGGAGGAGGAGGAGGGGTGTTAGGTTAGGTTTAAGCTGAACCAACTCACACTTTCCATCAGTCATGCTTTGTCTCCTCTCCTCTTCCTCCTCCTCCTCCTCTTCGTCACACTTTCACTACAATCACCAGCCTATATAAATGTACCTAGATTCTCTCTCTCTCTCTCTCTCTCTCTCTCTCTCTCTCTCTCTCTCTCTCTCTCTCTCTCTCTCTCTCTCTGACCAGTATAAAACCCAAACACTATTGTCAGTTGTGTAATTTTTTTCACTATATATTATTTTCTGGGTAATTTCCCCTTGACTTCCCCTGAGCAATCATTAAATTTTCCTTAATTCAACTCTCTTATAATACTGTCTCATAATTTTCCTTATTCCTCAACATTTATTTTTCCCCATTTCTTTCGTCTTGTTTTATAAATCCAGAAAAGAAAGAAAAAAAAAATCAAGTAATGGGTATTTTAGTTTTTCATCAAAGTTAAAATTTTCCTATTATCATGCTTATTAATTTTGGATAATTGTGATTCATAGTTTTGGTTTTCTTTCTTTCTTTCCGTTCGTCATTATTAGTTTGTTATTGTCGTTGTTATTCCTTGTGTGTGCGTGTGTATGTGTGTTCCTTTGTTTAAGTTTCCTGACAATGTCTTACCTAGTCAATCCCTTGTTCTCTCTCTCTCTCTCTCTCTCTCTCTCTCTCTCTCTCTCTCTCTCTCTCTCTCTCTCTCTAACTTGTAGGCCTCCGTGCACCCTCGCAATCTTCCCCTAATCTCTCCCCTTCCCCTCCTCTCCTCTTCCTCTTCCATACACCTTTCGCCCCTTCTTCTTCCCCTCCCATCTGCCGTCTGCTTCGCTCCTCCTCCTCCTCCTCCCCTCATATCTTGCTCTCACCTTTCCCTCCATCTTTCCTTCACCATTTACACGTCTCTCTCTCTCTCTCTCTCTCTCTCTCTCTCTCTCTCTCTCTCTCTCTCTCTCTCTCTCTCTCTCTCTCTCTCTCATGCGTGATTGAGTTGCAATCATCTGATACAGCTGTTTCTCATTTTGGGTGAGGGACGCTTGCCTCCCTCCCCCCCTCCTCCTCAAGCTCCTCATTCTCCTCCAGTCTTGTTTCTACTTCAATCTTCTTCCAAGTTGAGTTCTCCTTGGGTTTATTTTTCTTTCCCTCCCCCCCCTCTCTCTCTCTCTCTCTCTCTCTCTCTCTCTCTCTCTCTCTCTCTCCATTCAGTACTTTCGTTACTCCTGATTTCCTCTTATGTTTCCAAACACGTCTGCAATTCTATCTTTTCCTGTGTGTGTGTGTGTGTGTGTGTGTGTGTGTGTGTGTGTGTGTGTGTGTGTGTGTGTGTGTGTGTGTGTGCATGTACTAATATGTATGACCCAACACTCACACCTTGACACCTTTTCCCTCCAACAGAACACCTTAACATACCCTCAACACCTACCCCTCTTTCCTCCCCAACCCCTCACCCCCACTTCCTCCCCCACCACCACCACCTCACCCAAACTATTTCTAGACTACCATCACCACCACCACCACCAAAACCACCACACCAAAACGGACAGACTGGAAGGAGTGGTGAGGAAGAAGAAGAGGAGGAGGAGGGAGGGAAGATGGAGTAAGAAAGGTGGGGTGAGGGAGGGGCGCGACATGCTTGAGTGAGGGGGCAGGGCAGGGCAGGGAGGGGAAGGCTAGATAACGGCAAAGAGAAGGAGGAGGAGGAGGAGGAAGAGGAGGGCAGGAAGGAGGAAAAGATGGGAAGACTTATTACAATGAAATAGAGAAGGGGAAGGAAGCATATAAGGAGAAGGGGGAGGAGGAGGAGGAGGAGGAGGAGGAGGAGGAGGAAAGTAACAAAGACAAGGTAGACGATCAGAATGAAGAGAAGGGAATAATGAAGAAAGTGAAGACAAGGAGAAGGAGGAGGAGGAGGAGGAGGAGGAGGTTACACTGACCGCTACGAAGGCTGGCGGAAGTAGTGGGTAGGGGGGGAGGGGGGTGTCATCGCCCTTTACGGAAGAAAGAATAGAGAAAATAGCGCAAATAAGAGAGAGAGAGAGAGAGAGAGAGAGAGAGAGAGAGAGAGAGAGAATTACAAAACCTAGCCCTTTCAAATTCACTTTAGCGGCACCACCATCACCACCATGACGCACGCGACACACACACACACACACACCATTAAATCGATCAAACGAAAGAAAAAAAAAAATAATGCATGAACACGCACACAGCTATACACATTACTCCCACTCACACACACACACACATACACATTTTCCTCCAATCCCTCCCTCCCTCCCCCCTTTCCTACCCTGTCAACACATCCTTTCCCCCCTTCTTCCTACCCCCAACCACTGTTTCCTCCCTTTCCTCCTCCCCACCCTTTCCTTCCTCCCTCCCTCTCTTCCTTACTTTCTTAACAGTAATCTCTCTCTCCTCTCTCTCTCTCTTGATTAATGCAATTTTTCTCGGTGATATCAAACTAGGTTAAACTCTCTTTCTCTCACTCTCATCCAAGTCAAACTGGGTCACGTCCTCTCAGTCCAACTTCCAAACACACACACGCACACACACAAACGTTCCTCACCCCCCCTACTTCATACCCCATTGCACTCCTTTCTATCCTTCCTCTCCCTCCCCCCTCACCCATCACCCACGGCTGCCTACCCCACCCATGCATTCATTTCCCTTCCACTACAATTGAAAACTATACTTTACTTCCCTTCTTCTTCTCCTCATCCTCCCTCTACCCTACATAACATATTCCTCACTTTGTCTTCACCACCACCACTACCATCACCCCCTGTGGAGTTTATTAGTGGTGTTGGCGCCTCACGTGGTGGGTGCTACGGCTACTGCCCCCACGACGTCTCCTCCTCCTCCTCCTCCCCAAGTCTTCGGCGCCGCTGATCTGTTGACCAACACTGTCCCAATTGTGTGTGTGAAGAGCCTCAGTCTGGGAAGGACGACTCACTGACGGGCTGCTGTCTTCTCTTTCTCTCTCTCTCTCTCTCTCTCTCTCTCTCTCTCTCTCTCTCTCTCTCTCTCTCTCTCTCTCTCTCTCTCTCTTTCTTTCTCTCTCTCTCTCTCTCTCTCTCTCATCTCTCTCTCTCTCTCTCTCTCTCTCTCTCTCTCTCTCTCTCTCTCTCTCTTCTGCCCACACTTTTTCCCTACTCTCACGGATTTTCTCTCCCCCTTTCCCTCCCTTCCTGGCTTTTTCTCTGTCTTCTTCCCTCCCTCTGTGACTCACTCCCTCTCCCTCACTTACTTACTTTCCTTCACTCCTCTCACTAATGCCCTCACTGATCCTATCCATACCTCCCTCTCACAGATGCCCTTCACCCCTCACTAACCACCCTATGCTGACTGGGTATAGAATGGGCATGGTGGTGGTGGTGGTGGTAGAGGCTGCAACACCAACACGTGGGTCGAACACAACACCACACAACACCACCACCAGTATGTTGTCAAAGAAACAAACGTCACCTCCACTCCCCCCGCCCCCCCCCACAACACCACACCAAACATTACCCACAATGTGTCGCGGCAACGTGCTCCTCCCCCACCAACCCCACGACAACAGAGCCGCGTGCTGCTGCTGCTGCTGTTGATGTGGGTTCACTGGACTCACACACTCTGGTCGATACTTACACATGACATCCCAAAGACACCCACGCCACCACGACCCCTCCACACGCCCCTCACCACCCCCACGCCAGCCATCCCTCCCCTCCTCGCACGCCCGCCTCTGTCTTACTGGGTAACGCGGCTCAGGCGACACAGACACATACACACACGACACTACGGTCACAGCACTGCAACACACGTCCTCTCGCCACCAGGGCTAAACGCGCACTAAACTCAGTGGTGTGTGGTGGTGGACTGCTGGTGGTGGTGGCGCGCGGCAGCACTTCGCCTGCCACCACATGAACACACCACCACACACACGTCCACCTACTCCACCTCTTCCTCCTCCACCACCTGAAAACTTCTAACCACATCTCAACCTCCACTACCTTCCCTCCACCGCAACTTCCACTTCTTCACCAGCAGCATCACCACACTCACCCACACACACACACACACACACACACACACACACACAGTCCTCAAACGTCACTTGCTTGTCTACTCCGTGCCTGTTTCCCCTTCTCTAGCACCACAAGCACCACCCTGAGAGAGAGAGAGAGAGAGAGAGAGAGAGAGAGAGAGAGAGAGAGAGAGAGAGAGAGAGAGAGAGAGAAATGTATTATAAAGATGTTAAGATCGAAAGCTGCAATATCATTAGACGTACTCTATAACCTCTTCCCCCCCCCTCTCTCTCTCTCTCTCTCTCTCTCTCTCTCTCTCTCTCTCTCTCTCTCTCTCTCTCTCTCTCGGAAAATCACACCTATTCCATAACATGACGTCAACCCACGTGGTCACCCCTTCCACCTCACCATGCATAAACCTGTTAACGAGAAGAAAGGAGGGAGAGGGGTGAGGCATGCTTCCTGGGCACGTTGCGGACAGAGGGGCGGGGGGGTGGATAAGTGGGGTGGGTGACACGTTATCAGGGCACAGGGAGGGTAAGGGGAGGAAGGGAGAGGGACAGGTGAGAGGGATGAGGGAGAGAAGGGAAGGAGGGAGAATGTGAGGGAGAGAAAGGAGGGAATGAGATGTAAGAGGGGAAGGAGAGATGAGGGAGAGAAAAGAGATATAGAGAGAAAGAAAAATATGAAAGAGGGAAAGGAGACAAGGAAGCGAGGAAGAAGCTGAGGGAGGGGAATGGGGAAGTGCTAGGAGGCTGGGAGGGAGGGATGGAGGAAGGACGGGGGGGGATGGAGGAGTGGGCGGATGCAAGGCTGGTGCACGGCCTTGCATGTAAGATGGGCACGGTAGCGAGTACAACACCAACACTAAGGAATGCACGACCACTACTAACGGTCATGCACGGCGGAGACGGGAGACGACAGGATACGTGCAGGGCGAGGGTGCATTATATTGGTAACTTAACCATGCATGACGGAATACCAACACGGGCAGGTAAGAATCAAGGTAGCTATGCATGGTAAGATGAGAACAGGTATGCATGACCAATTAACAGGTAGGGTATGCATGGGAAAGGTGAATGTGTAGAGGCTATGTATGATGAAGGTAATAGATGTGCATGGTAAGTTTGGGTATGAATATGTATGATAAATTGACATGGACGGTCAAGGGAATACATACATACATACATGAATATATACACGTGTACGTACACTAAGATGGGGATACGAGATACAGGAATGAATGTATTGGTCCAGAAATGTATGTATGTATGTGGGTGGGTGGATGGGTGGATAAAAGCACAGCCAGTAACACACACACACACACACACACACACACACACACACACACACACACACACACACACACACACACACACACAGACAAACAGGAATGCACCAGAGGGAAATTTGCAACTAAAAAAAATATAAAAAAGCAGACAACCTTGGAAAGATGAATCAAAATAGACAAAGATAATCATCATCACCATCATCATCATCATCATCATCACCTCACTCCCATCTTCACCATTAGGACCAATCACCATCAACCCTCCCATCATCATCATCATCATCACCATCACCATCATCATCATCATCATCATCATCATCATCATCATCATCATCATCATCATCATCATCACCATCACCTCACTCCCATCTTCACCATTAGGACCAATCACCATCAACCCTCCCATCATCATCATCATCACCTCCCTTCATCACTATCAATACGTCCCATATTGGAGGCAGAGAGAGAGAGAGAGAGAGAGAGAGAGAGAGAGAGAGAGAGAGAGAGAGAGAGAGAGAGAGAGAGAGAGAGAGAGGTGGAGGGATTTCCCACTCAAGAAAAAGAAGCTTAAAATTAAAGTTTGAGGCAAAATACTCTCTCTCTCTCTCTCTCTCTCTCTCTCTCTCTCTCTCTCTCTCTCTCTCTCTCTCTCTCTCTCTCTCTCTCTCTCTCCTGTAATTATACGGGGCAGCGGCCAGGCACGGGTTACAGTTCTAATAAGTTACAGTTGACATCACAAGGTATACAAACTTCCTGCCTAATAACATCACCCTACTAAGAAAAAAATAATATATAAATAACAATAATAATAATAATAATAATAATGATGATGGAGTTAAATTCATTATTGTTATCACTGTTACTCTTCTTCCTCTCCCTCCTCCACTTCCACTTCCACTTCCTCTTCCTCTTCCTCCTCCTCTTACTACTACGCCACAAACACCACCAGATCACATTGGAACACCTCTCTTACCTGTCAATCAAGTTTAATTAATTCGAAAAGGAACACCACCCATTTAACCTTGTAACCTCTATACCTAAATCATTCTCTCTCTCTCTCTCTCTCTCTCTCTCTCTCTCTCTCTCTCTCTCTCTCTCTCTCTCTCTCTCTCTCTCTCTCTCTCTCTCAACCCTATGTCATATTACCTTTCTCTCTTTATAAGTCGAAATTTCACACCCTCTTTCTTTATCTAATGCTCCTACTCTCTCTCTCTCTCTCTCTCTCTCTCTCTCTCTCTCTCTCTCTCTCTCTCTCTCTCTCTCTCTCTCTCTCTCTCTCTCTCTCGACTACCACACACTCACCACATTATTCTCACTACTGGACACATTACATTAACACACAAAGACAAAAGCGTAGGTGTGTGTGTGTGTGTGTGTGTGTGTGTGTGTGTGTGTGTGTGTGTGTGTGTGTGTGTGTGGGAAAGGGGTCATGCGAAGTGGTTGAGAAGACAAGAGTGAATTTGAGTCATGCAGGAACACAATTAGGGGAGGTGACACATTCTCTCTCTTTCTCTTTCTCTCTCTCTCTTCTCTCTCTCTCTCTCTCTCTCTCTCTCTCTCTCTCTCTCTCTCTCTCTCTCTCTCTCTCTCAAAGGAACAATACCTTGCTCACTTGACCCACCACACTCATCTTATTACTCTCACTCTCTCTCTCTCTCTCTCTCTCTCTCTCTCTCTCTCTCTCTCTCTCTCTCTCTCTCTCTCTCTCTCTCTCTCTCTCTCTCTCTAATATTTGTTCTATCATAATATTTGTTCTATCATAATCACCACCAATGATATGACACACACACACACACACACACACACACACACACACACACACACACACACACACACACCATTAACCTGGGTAATAGCAGTAGAAAAACACAAGGGGAGGAGGAAGGGGAAGAGGAAGGGGAGGAGGAAGGGGAAGGAGGCAGATAAGGAGAGGGAGGAGGAGGGGGAATAGATATGATATGAAAGAAGAGAAGAGAAGGAGAAGGAGAGTTAAAAGAAGGGAAGTATAGAGAAAGAGAAAGAGAAAGAGAGAGAGGGAGGGGGAGAGGGAGAGGGGGGGGAAAGGGAGGGGAAGGAAGGTGAGGGGGTAAGCAAGGCCACACGTGTACCACCCCTCCCCTCCCCTCCCTTCCCCCCCACCCCCTGCAGTGTGCATCCCCAACATGTTACGTCTTGCCTCTCTCTCTCTCTCTCTCTCTCTCTCTCTCTCTCTCTCTCTCTCTCTCTCTCTCTCTCACACAAAAAGAAGAAAGAAAAAACAAGTAACTATAGATGAACTCACTCACTTTCTCACTCATTCACTCACTTCCTCTCTCTCTCACTCACTCACTCATTCTCTCACTTACAGGAAGGTAGTGACGTCCAACTGTGAGAAATGTGACGACAAATGTACTTACTCATACTCTCTCTCTCTCTCTCTCTCTCTCTCTCTCTCTCTCTCTCTCTCTCTCTCTCTAGGAAGTCGATATGACCCACGTATCGGTTGGTTTACAAGTACACTGCGGGAACTGGTGTGTGTGTGTGTGTGTGTGTGTGTGGTGTGTGTGTGTGTGTGTGTGTTGCTCATACTGGATTCACCACATGACGTCATTTTGCGCCCTTTTGACTCTCTCTCTCTCTCTCTCTCAGAACACGTCTAACAAACAGGCACATACAAGCTGATACAAGGAGAGAGAGAGAGAGAGAGAGAGAGAGAGAGAGAGAGAGAGAGAGAGAGAGAGAGAGAGAGAGAGAGAGAGAGAGAGAGAGAGCGAGTGGTCATTTAGATAGTCATTTGAATGGTTGACCTTCACTTAATAACAATGGTGTGAGAGAGAGAGAGAGAGAGAGAGAGAGAGAGAGAGAGAGAGAGAGAGAGAGAGAGAGAGAGAGAGAGAGAGAGAGAGAGAGAGAGAGAGAGAGAAAGTATGATAGAAGAAAGGGAGCGACGGAGGAAAGAGTAAAAAGGATATGACGAAAGATGGGAGAAAGGGAGAGGAAGGAAAAAGAGGAAAAGAAGGAAAACATAGAGAGGAGGAAAGGGATAAAGATGAGACAAAAAGAAAATGGTAAACTAAAGAAAGGAGAGAGGAATAGAGAGAGGAAGAGATAAATGGAAGATAGGAAAAAATAGAGAAAGGAAGGTGGAAGGAAGGGAGGATAGAAGGAGAGCTAGGAACACAAAGTCAATCAAGGATAAAACTTCAGAAGGTGACGACACTAACCGATAGATGTGATCAAACTCTATAACTTTGTACCTATGCATTTTTCCTGTAGGAGTAATAATTTCGTAGTAAAATGGGTTAAGAAAAAAACTGTTCAACCTCAATTCTGGTGGAAATTTGCAAGCCACAATACCGAACGTACATTATCGAGACAGATATCTGGAAATGACTTGAATAAATATTTTAGATTTACAAAGAATTTACAAAGTTAAAAGATGGGAGAGAAGGAGGAAGAGAAGGTGGTAAAGAGAATCTACTGCTTTCCTCTTCCTCCTCCCTCCCTCCCAAAGAAGCCAGTAGTAGTACTTACACAGGAGGAGGAGGAGGAGGAGGAGGAGGAGGAGGAGGAGGAGGAGGAGGAGGAGGAGGAGGCAGGTGTTTGGCTTCTCTCTTTCCTGCCCCTTAAGTCTTAACCTTCCTAACTCGTGTGGGAATCGCCTAACACATATACACATACACACACACACACACACACACATTGTTGTTGTTGTTGTAGTAGGGTTGGTGGAGGTAAGCAGGTGGAGAGGATTGGGTTGAGTAGGCATATGCACCCCCTTCCTCCTCCACCTCCTCCTCCTCCTCCTATTACTCTTTCCTTTCCTTCCTCCTCTTCCTCGTGTTATTTACTTCCTTAGGTATCAATTGGTCCTCCTCCTCCTCCTCCTCCAATTTTCTTCTGATTATTATTATCAGTATTATTATTTTTATTATCATTATTATTATCGTTGTTATCATTGTCATTGCTAATTTCCCCCCCCCCTCTCTCTCTCTCTCTCTTACACACCCACAAGGTCAAATTGGAGTACCATGTCCCCCCTGTCCCATATACACCTCCTCCTCCTTCGCCTCCTCCGTGTTACTCTACCATTTCCTGTTTCCCATTCCCAAACACACCCTCCCCATTGCAACCCCCCCTCACTCATTCCCACCCTACCTACCATTTAAGTCTTCTCTCTCTCTCTCTCTCTCTCTCTCTCTCTCTCTCTCTCTCTCTCTCTCTCTCTCTCTCTCTCTCTCTCTCCCCTAAGAAGCAGGTAAGATATGTAGTGAGGGGAATGGGGTGGTCTTCCTGTACCTCTTCCTCCTCTCCCCATATCTTTTACAGGAGGAGGAGGAGGAGGAGGAGGAGGAGGAGGAGGAGGAGGAGGAGGAGGAGGAGGGAGGAAGATAACTAGGTTGCAAGAAGTTAATTTCAGAATGACATTAACTCAACATATCACTACCTACTACTACACACACACACACACACACACACACACACACACACACACACACACACACACACACACACACACACACACACTTACACCTGTCACGAACACGTCCTATACTTACTGACACACCTACCTACTTACTACTCCCCTAATTAACACGAAGGGAGTGAGGGAGTGAAGAGGAGCTGTGATGCAATAGGTTAATGAAGATAAGGAGGAGGAGGAGGAGGAGGAGGAGGAGGAGGAGGAGGAGGGCCACATATTCTTCCGTTACCACCACCAACAACGAAACACACACACACACACACACAATATATAGGTGTGGTATCTCTTAACAGTACTACTCTAAAAAATGTATGTTTGTTTATCCCCAAAACAGACATAACCTATCTATACACTCACTCTGTTTACCTTTCTTACCTCTCATTAAACACACCTGCCTCCTCCTCCTTCTCCTCCTCCTCCTTCTTGTGACCTTAAACCAAACGTGTGTGTGTGTGTGTGTGTGTGTGTGTGTGTGTGTGTGTGTGTGTGTGCAGTTTTTACGTGTCCACAATGCATATTCTGACCCTTTATGTATCCTAGTATTCGTTGCTATACATTAGTTCATACTTAAATAGCAGTACTGAGAAAGTGGTGAGGACAATGCATGAGTAAGTTGGATTATTAAGCATATATGAGAGAGAGAGAGAGAGAGAGAGAGAGAGAGAGAGAGAGAGAGAGAGAGAGAGAGAGAGAGAGAGAGAGAGAGAGAGAGAGAGAGAGAGAGAGAGAGAGAGAGAGAGGTGTATGCATGGAAATAGATATCAAAACATATATGAATTGTGCAATACTGTACGTGAACAAAATCAGCTCTCCCCAAGGACATTAATATATAAATACATACATACATAAACTAACAAATGAATGAATAAATGAATAAAGATAGAATAAATTAGTATTCCACGCCCCAAAAAAAAAAAAATAATAATAATAATAAATTGTATTATAATGATCGTTGTACAATTTCAACATCATCATACTTATTCTCCGTAGCCTCAAAGCAAGAAAAATACGATTAACTTATCAACAATCAGTTCTCTTATCAAGTGTCGACGGATGCAGAGACGAGGGAAAAGAGGCGATAATATAACAAAGAGTAGGTAGGTAGAGTATCATTAAATTCACACCCATATCACACTCCTCTCTCGCTTCAAACGTCGTCAGCTTAGCGGAGAGAAAGTTGCAAAGTCTCGCCTAATGCAGATGATAGACTCTTTTCAAAACAATAAGCGTTCTTCTTTCATCTATTACACACAATCATGGAGACTTAAGTGACAGATTTATACTATAGGAAAATTAGAAAGGCAGAAATGAGTTTTGTGTATGACTATCGCGTAATAGTAGTAGTAGTAGTAGTAGTAGTATGTATTAGTATTAGTAGTAGTGGTTGTAGACGTCATATTAATTACAAAAGAACCTTGTGTAAGTCCCTCACTCTGCCCTTTCCTGCAATCCTTATTAGGCAGACAGCCATACCCTCTTGATTAACCCTGCGCTCCCATATCTTTCTTTCTTTCTTTCTTTTACTCATTTTTTCCCCTCTCGTTGTCAATGAATGCAAGACGAATGGAAGGCTACACACACACACACACACACACACACACACACACACACACACACACACACACACACACACACACACACACACACATACAGACATACAGACAAACACACACACAAAAACACAGAAGCCTCTCGTGGTTAGGTTGAGGAAGGGAAGAGCAGTTATTACAGTACTCAAGGCAGGAGGAGGAAGAGGAGGAGGAGGAGGAGGAAGAGGAGGAGGAGTGTGTATGTATGTGTGTTGCCTCTCTTAGTCTTAATATTCCCTCCTCTTCCACCTCCACCTCCACCTCCACCTCCTCCTCCTCCTCCTTTCCTTCCATCCCTCCCCCTACCCTTCCAATCTTCCTTCCCTCTTCCTTCTTCTATCAACCTCACATATCGTTTCCACCTCACCTACTCTTTCCCCATTCCTTCCTTCCTTCCTTCCACCCTCGTACACTTTCACTCTACCCTTTCCACCTCTCCTCTCTCTCTCTCTCTCTCCCTCCCTCTCCCTTCCACCCCACATCACCTGCACCTTCTTCACCTACCTCCTCATTAACAGCTGCTCATCACCTGTTTCAATTACTACACTCCCATGCAACTCAACACCTTTCTCAACACTTAATTAGAGTCTCCCACACCACCTGTATTTACCTATAGGGATGTGAAGGGTAAGGGAACAAGATGGTGAAGGGTTAAGGGGTATAAAGGGGGGGGGGTAGAGGGGGGAGAGTACAGGTAAGTAAGTAGTGGAGATATGCAGGTATGGAAATGCACGTTCCTATGAATTTCTTTCCTTCTTCTCCTTCTTCTTCTTCTTCTTCTTCTTCTCCTCCTCCTCCTCCTCCTCCTCCGGGTTAGAGGTCAGGTGGTGGTGGTGGTGGAATGCTCCGTCATTGCCTTTCCTTTTTACTTGGTCAATTTTTATTTTATTTCATGTTGTTTATTTTGTGTTATCACGTTACTTTTAAATTGTTTCCTTATTTTGTTTTTTTTTCTGTTTTGTGGGAATTTTTGTTATGGAATTGCAACCATTTTATCTTATATATTACTGCTACTACTACTACTTTTAATAATAATAATAATAATAATAATAACGTGTAGTAGTAGTAATAATAATAATAATAATAATAACTAAAACAATAAGATGATGAAATTTTGACAACAACAACAACAACAACAAAGAAAATATATAATAGGAAAACAATTACTAATAGATAAAAGAAGGAAACGGAAGAAAAAATATAAAGAAAAAACAATAGCAGGAAGAAAAAAAAAGATCAAACACAATCATTACCACCATCATCACCACCCATTACAGAATAACAGTAGCAACAATAAAAAAATAACAAGACTTCCTGCCAAGCACACTATGAGGTTGTCTGCCTCTCACCATCACAGACACACACACACACACACACCACTACCACATACTAACAGCACCTAAACACATCATTCTGGCAAGTAAATTAAATTATAGTTAATCTTAGTTGTTCTTACTCCTTGATATTTAACATTGTCTTCCACTTAAAAGGTTGATTTATACATATAGTTTAATAATTGCTTGCTTTAATATAGTTTTTATATATGTCATTTTATAGTTTCATGTGTGTGTGTGTGTGTGTGTGTGTGTGTGTGTGTGTGTGTGTGTGTGTGTGTGTGTGTGTGTGTGTGTGTGTGTGTGTGGGGTTCTTGTTCCTTCCTTCTTTCTACACCACTGCTCTCACTTTATTACATTTGTCAGTGACTTCTGCTGCTGTCACCTCACTTCCTGCCTCCTCCCTTGAGACAGTCCTACCACCACCACCACCACCACACTGCTACCCTTCTTGCCTCCCTCCACGCACCTCCACCTCATTACCACCTGACACCTCAATTCTGGCTCGGCACCCCACCACCCCATGACACCCACCACCCAATGTCACGACTCATGCCCATTGTGTGCTTCTCTGTCACACCATTCATGAACGCTGTGTCCTCCTGTGTAAAAATGTGAGCCGTTCAAAATTGTCCTCGTCTACTAACACTTCACGACACTTCAATTCATCCTTCACACCCACGATAAGTCTACAATGAGACCTTAATGCTGGTGACATTCTTAACCTCCTCCATCTACACTCAATTTGTTCATGATACCGGGGTGAAAATATTATACTTATCTGTGCTTCATACATACATAAATACGTACATATGGAAAATTATAGAGGAGGAAATAATTGTAGAGTCTATAGTTTAGGTTATTATTTCCAAGACAGATTTTATACCATGGCTTCTTAAGAGGAAGGAAGCCCACAATGCAACACTAATCAGGGAAATAAAGAACTAAACTCTAGTCCATGTTTTTTATCACCCTCCTCTGTCCAACTATATGATGTACAAATATATATCCCATTCACTACCATGAATAATGATGAAAACGTAAACAGGAATATTTCTCCCACTCACTCAATGATGAATAGTGTATAAAATGAATGGACAGGTGGATGGTTCCCTCTATGAGCAAGCTAGTGAGGCTATCAAATATTTCCTTCACTTCTTAGCCTGAGATCTTCCTCCCTCTGAATATTACTGTGTGTGTTGTGGGAAGGCAGTGTTCTTGATAAGGAAGAAGAGACATCAGTTGAAGACATTGGGTTTATAGAAGTATTGTGATCAGAGAAAATTTACTAAGAAGTCAACATCATGTCAACTCATCTGCCTCCCCATCAGCCTCAGATAAATAAGCTGACACACTATGAAGACTATCAAGAAGCTATCCTATCGTGTGTACATGTAAAGCCAATTGCCTCACTATCAGCCTCATCAATAGTTAATAAGTAAGTAAGTAAATACACCAGAGCCACATTATCTGAAGGTATAAGGAATGACCAACACACACCATCTGGGTCATTAAGTTGAAGGCTGTCACAGATCTTACTATCTCCTCCTTAAGACGGATTGCTTAAGATTGTTGAGGAGCAGTACCCAACAACAGCAGAACAGGGTGTCAAGGTGCTGCTTGTAAACACACTCCACATCTGACTGCCCGTGTTTCCTCACCTAAACCCAAACAATTTGTATGCAGCAGTCACAACACTGTTAAGCATACAGAAGCAAGGAATGTCACAACCCAAAGAAAGACTTCAGAAAAATCACTACAAAAAACTGCACTAAGTCACAGTATGAAAGCTTGATAGAGTAATAAAAAAAAATAAATCCTTACAGATTTGATCCTTTGAGATGTGATTCTCATAATACCCTCGAATGATTCTGTCAGACTTGTCACAGAATTTGCACCTACCCTTGAAAACGCAGTCCTTTAAATATTCTAAAAACTATGACACGCATAAAAGTCCAGTTAATATTTCCTAAAAGTCATTAGAATATCAAAATACAACATTATCAAACACTGAACAAGCATTAGAAATATATACGTATACAAATAAGATACTTTTGAATAACATGAGTAAAATGTCACCAATCTTGCCACACTGCACCAAGCCTCGTGTGTGCTGATTGAACGTCAACATTCACATGCTGACATAAACAAAATGATGGTATGTAAAAGTGACGAGAACACAATTACATATACATATTACGGCTATATATATTGGACGTGACTTGAAATGTACTGTTTGTTAGGTCCAAAGTAAATGCACAACCATATTTTGTTGAAGCTAGTCCTGTCTCCTTTGACCCAGAGCAACAGAACAGACCTTTGCTACACCACAATGAGTAACACCACTGTGGACCAACATGAAATGATGGAGCGAGGTCAAGTCTTGTGCCACATCACTTCAAGCTTTTAAAACCCTTTATGTTTCTCATTATAATTGGCACAAAAGCTGCACTAAAAGGTTATAACTAGCACCATACAGGCAGGAAACGCATTGACCAATCCCATGATGCTGCGAGAAAACATACGAATACCAAAAATTATTACAGTAAAGCATCAACAGGAATAATTGAATCCACGAATGTTAAACCTGTAAATCTTAAGGAATGCTTGTATATGGATCTATTCTATAATGCATCTGTCGTCACAACTTATATCAATGAAAAGCAAACACTGATCTTGGTTATCAGTCTCTAACACTATTTGCATCATCTGGTGACATAACAAGTAAAAATCCCCCTCCTGTTATGCTTATTATGTCTATTATCATCATATATAATTATCAGAGTGTCACCATCAGTTTAATCATCATAAATGCTATCAGCTATAATAATAAGGTTGTGGGTCATCAATTAGTAAAACAAAGTCAAGGCAAGTTACACTACAACATGATATGAGCCACAATATTAATTTGGCACACCAGTCAAGGCTCTCATTCCTACACGTTTGTTTAGTTTTACCTCGTCTGTGGACACGAATAGGCTTCACTTCCAAAACATTGACATCATCACCCCAAGGGCCAGATTCCAGACTGTAGCAACCTACTTCCCCTATTTCACATGAATATAAACCCATCATAACCCCAACACTAGCGGGTGATGTGGTGTTAATATCTGACATCGAGTTTACAGACACAAGTCCTAGCTGTCTTGTATAAAAGTAAAGTCAAGGTAGATTTCTAAACCATCTTCTAGTTGTACACTATGCTTCCTTGATGCAAACTGTGTAAAGCGACCCAAACGATGTGCCACTATGAAAAATCTATTTGAATTCTTCGTAAATAATGTTCGGTCTACCTTGGATAAGCTGAATATTGAGAATTCATAACCTTCAAAGTATAGCAACGTGCCTTTGTTTATGTAGTGGGTTCCAACACTTGTGGTGAGAACCGACACCTGCTGCAAGCACTGCCACGAGGTGCAAAGTCTTACAGCTACATATCTACATTAATAATATATATATATATACTTTTTGGAAATTGTCTAGATTTGCTCTGTGCCTTCAAAAATACAATCCATGCTTCCATATTAAAGTTAAGGAGTGTAATATACTAATCTCACCCATAACATGATGGTGAAAATGTTGGAAACAGAATACAAGCCGATTGAATTTGATTAAAACATCGTCTCTTGATACGTAAGGGTAAAGGGCATTAGTAAACTAAATCTAATGCCGCTTAATAACCTCTTAACCTCCTTATAGATGCCGTGTGTATGATTTGGATGTAGAACTAGAAAAGGAAGGAATAGGTGAGATTATAGTGTAGTGGCAGGGCAGTCTCTTCCCATTAACCTAATATTAACAATTTTCTGTATCACTATTAAACGTAGCATGTATGATCCACCAGTAAAAGTGTTATGTGAGATTTTGGTCAAGGAAAATCATTGTGAGACTATTAAAACCAGTGCGGAGCGACTATTAAAATACAATTATTCATAACATTTCTTGCTTATTTTCATTTGTTAATTTGTTTATTTGTTTAATCAATGTTATTATGTTTAGAAAGAACTATAATAAAGTGACTGACATGAGACCATACTCACAATTTACCTACAATTCTTATAGCACTCAATGTAATTTTTTTAAACTTAAAAATTGGTTCCCATAGATAGGTCAAGGTTTGCTATTTCAGGCTGTATGTACGAGAATCCATCCTGGTAATAAATTGTTACTAAATAGAATAAAAGTTACTATGATAAGTATTATATAGCTTATGAAATGTTAAATTTGCTCACTCTCAGAGGTGTGTTCATCTTAACAACATTCTTGCCACCACTAACACCACCACCACCACCACCATCACCACAACCATCACCACCACCAACACACCACCACCACCACCACCACCACCACCACCAACACACCACCACCAACACACCACCATCACCACACTACTATGTCCACCAATCACAACAAGATGCATGAGACTCACATGACTGTACTGACTCAGAATAAATCCATCACATCAAACTGTATTAAATCACAAACAATAATAAACACAGGAACACCACAACCTTGAGGAGCAACAACATACTATAAATTCCAGATTATCATTCTTCCTCAAAGGTTACAGATTGACAATAACCAAAAGAGAAAAATAAGGAAAACCAAATAACAAACAAAATTATATCTAACCAAACCTAACCTGACCTTCACCACAGACTCAACATCACTTATAACACAACTGCACTGTTACCCAAAGCACCACACACACACACACACACACACACACACACACACACACACATAACAATCCTTAACAAAACTCACCATTGCCACGAAACTCAACACACTTCCTTAATAAACACTTCACGAAATAATACCACAGCTTCATGATACTAAAATAATAAAATGATAGTAATTTCCTGGACCTGTACATATTTTCACTATAATTCTCACCATTATTCACGTCTAAGGAAAGGAGTGCCAAGGGTATGGTGGTAATGGTGCCTCTGTGTCACACCAAACACCACACACCACACACACCTATGGGCATCACCTTCCCTGGGCACTTGTCAACACCACCACACATGTCACAACACAACCCCTACACACACAACACCCATACATCACACACATACTCCACACTCAAAATATATACAAAACCAACGCAATCCACACTCAGAAAGCGAAAGGACTCACGAAAATATTGGTGCACAAACAAAAAAGCAATTTGGTGTAAGTCCTCTTCCACCTCCTCCACTACAACCTTTTTCACCCTTGTAATACCACCTTCACGACCTATTCCTTGGGGTACTCACATGATAGGAGGGTCGGGCATGGTGGTGCTCGGCTACTCCACCTTGTCCTCGGTAATGGGACGTCACTTCAGGAGCATGCAACACACGCCTGCCATTTGCAAAGGTTCAAAACATACTGACTGGCTCCTTCCTTCGCCCTCTCTGTCACCCGCGCCTCCATTTGATCAATCCTCTCTTTTTGGGGACTTATTTACCTCTCTAGTCACCTTATCTTCCTCTTTTATATCTTGATAGCTATTGTGAATGTCTCCTACTCATGTGTTTTTTCCATTTTTGTCTTCCCTCACGAGTTTGCTTTTGCTTGTCATTTTCGTTGTTCCTCGTTAAGCCGAAATATTGTACAGTACGTGGCGTCATGTTAAGGAAATGTTTATTAGAGGGTATTTAACTATCTATCCATCTATCTACTTACCTACTTACCTCTGCCTGTCTACAGTACGTATCTATTGAGAGAGAAAGATCGAGAGAGATCGAGAGAGATAGAGAGAAATATAGACGTGTGTAATTTACTACTTGTAATAGTGTGTGTGTGTGTGTGTGTGTGTGTGTGTGTGTGTGTGTGTGATTGTGTGTGTGTGTGTGTTCTTACTTGACCAGTCAATAAAATAGAGCCGCCCCAGATATGGTGTATTTATACCTTGCATACATTCCACTTCTTGCACCACAAACAACTTCGATCCCTTCCTTGCTTAACACTTGACGGCCATATATGAAGGCATTCCTGATTATAGTTTATTTTGGATACTGCAGGTGTAAAGGTGTTGGCACGAGAATATACCAAGGCTGACACACCACTCAAGCCCTTACGATCATATCCTTCTGATTAAAAGTTCATTGTGGTCCATGGTTGGTGTTTTCTACTTGAGGTTTACCTGACAGAATTTACCTGATAAACAAATATGTGCGACGTCAGGTATCACACATCAAATATTTATGTGAACAGTCCCGCACTGGAGGTTCCAAGAAGTAGTGGGCGACAGCGGTGGTGACGAATTTGTGTGCATGAGTTATCCAAGAACGTTTTTTCCGCAGACAGCATGGGTAGGGAATGCTAAATGTCAGAGTCTCTATATATTGTAACGTTTAGCAGTGATATGATGAACGTGAACAAAATTTACATTTGTGGTTTGTTTCAAGGACGCACGAAGGTGGAGGAGGCGAAGCAGTGAATTATGCACTCTCCCCCTTCCTAGTAATTTTACCCTGTATAGGTTATAAATAGCAGGTTGGTAATTTCAAGCTAATTAAATTGTAGTAACTATAGATTGAAATAAATTGCACAGGACTTAAACGTCAGTTCAAATTTGTCGACACCAACTTTAGTAGGATACCTTACACTTACAGGAACAATAACCTCTTTCCGCTATAATCATACTTGAATTTCATATAATGAAAAGTGTTCAAATATGATACGTAAGGTTAATGTAGCAAGCAGGATAATTGCATGCCTCATATTCCACTAATAATTATTGTTTGATACACTAGCTGAAAGTCATCGAATTAAACAATGGTCAGGTTCTTGATGTAACGAGTGATCAGACTTCTGCATCAACAGCATCAGCAGGGAACCAGCAGAGTGAGGCACGGAGCAAGAAATCCGGACTATACGGGCTGCGGCGCGTGACTTACGGTAAATATTAGCGTTGGCGAATTCCTGCTGGGGCCACAAGAAGGGCGCTGGGCCAGTGGAGAGAGTTAGGGAGACACCTCATCCCCCTCCCCCACCTCTGACCAGCTTCACAACACCAGTGGAACAAGAGGTGACGTTGTTGTAAGGAATAATCAATACATTTTAGGGAGAAATAATAATAATGGAGTAACATTGCGCTATTTTTTTTATTGTTACTGATGAGTGGAGGTCGGGATCACACACAGCGTGAGTGCACAGCCAATGGAACCTATCAAATATTGTGATGGCATGAGAAGAAGAGCAGCTACTGCAGAATTTTTGGCTCCGGTACATCGTTATGCAGAATCACACAGGCTATGGTTTTGGTGTGGTTGTGTCGTGGTGCGGCAACAGTGTATGAGGTATGAGATCATGAACAGTGCACAACAGGCCACTTCTTGTGCAACATCTTCCACATAACATTTGTTTGGTGTGACGTGCCTGAGCACTATGGAAAATAAATTTATGTAAACCACTGATAATTGTGCAACTGAACACAGAAGTATGAAGCGATGTAATACACCGATAATGAACATCACAGAACGGGGCAGACACAGCATTCCCTTATCAGCAGGCAGCCCACGCTGACCGGCCCAACGCTGATTCCTACATGGAAGTCGGCAACCTAATTTTAGGTTATGGTTTGAAACACTCACGAGTCTTACTCCCTCCATTTCATATTTCGAACCCTAGAAGATGATAGACACTCCTATATTTGAATGACTGTACCTGGTTTTAGAACAACGGTCAGCCGGGAAGTAATGTATGTATTGTAGAGCAGGTAGAGCGTTGTGCACGGTCAACTGGCGGTCACGGGTTCTTTATGACTAGCCCTGAAGCTAGAGTGCGTGCTGCTAGGAGAAGAGGGAACCTTGTGGCGGGCCTTTGCAAGACTTCACTCAAGGATTCCTCAGTCATCAACCGAAGCACTCACACCAACGAGGAGCCTCGTCACAACCGCTTGGCCCTCCTGCCAAACCTTCTCCCTTACACAGCCATACATATTACATCATTTTGCAACACATAACACTTGAACGAACGTTGATAAAAAAGTTTTTATCCGTAATATCAATACTAAAACTTAAGGTTCTCCAGTAACTTGACAGATGAGCATGTAAGAGGATTCCTGATAAAAGAACCAACTTTAGGGTTGGCAGACAAGAAGTGTAAAAAAAATGTCTCGTTCTTCGTCTTGATTATCCAAGTGCAAGACACGCGACAACACACGTGGCAGCAGCTGTCACAAACCCTCAAAGCAGATTGGAATACCTGATGTAAGAATTATGGTTTAATATTTTTGCCCAATGGAGTTATTATCTTCTTGAGGCGTACATGCATGGCAGCTTCTAGCAACCAGCTAAACTCGAGCTTGCTGAACAGTGACCTCGATAACTACTGTAGAGTGTCTACTACTTATTCCAAAAAGTGAGTTTTCCTCATAAAAATAAAAATGATACAATTATAAGATTTACACAAACTATGTACATTTACTCACTACACAATACCAAGTTTGTTCTTAATGGAGATAGGAAAATCCCCAACAGCGGAACAGCAAGGCCTTGACGAGTGATGCTGCAGACGGATGCTCATGGTGGTGGTGGTGGTGATGGCGGTGTGATGGTGGGCGGGGCGCGAGCCGGGGCCTGGGAAGGTAGGTAGTGAGGCGGAAACAAATCCTACAGTTGTAAATCAACTATGTTATGACAAAATAATGAAACTATATTCACGATCTGATATTGTACAGTGTAAACCCTTGGGACCATTGCGAAGTATTGGTAGTTTTGTTCAACAAATTTCGAAGATGAACAAATAGTTTGTAAACTCCCGATAAAACATCGCAGATTATACATCACATTTTCCGCTAACCAACACAACAAAACAAAATAATAAGTATAAACACATATGGATGTATACAACCCCACTATTGATGTGTCACCACGGAGCTAGTGAAAGACAAGGTCAGGCTATTGAACACAGGTGACCCACACCTTACCAGGCCGCCGGTGCCACCTCCTCCAGCTTCGACAGAAGACAACGCGACAGCTGTCCTCTGATAATGAGTGACTGTACCGACGTGATGAAGGTGGCTGCTATACCCTAATGATCACATACGAAAGGTGACAGTTGACGATGAATGACTTTCCTAAATAAAAAAAGAAAAAAGAAAACCTTTGTCAACACTAGTGGCGGAGGCGAATGATAATGGTGACGTGACTGCGGTGAGGAGGACGACGGTTCAGCTGATGGATGGCCGGCGAGAGTGAAGTGGCAGGCGGGTTCATAAAAGGTTCTCGATCCAGGGCCAGCAGTACCAGCTACACGTGTTGTAGGCCCTGTGGAGGAGATAGGTATTACTGGATTAAGGCTCGCATGCCCACCAAATGTCTATCTGTCACCTCACTGGTACCTACATCTTACATTTCCCAGTTGTGACACCTGACATTACATAATTATGTCAATACACTAATCACTACTTTGCCACACCACTCAACCACTCAATTTGCTGCAAATAACGTATTGCCAAGTTACACGCTCTGTACAGCCTTCTCACGTCTTCGCTGTCACTACCGTCAGCTTGAATACTATACTTCGCATGTCACTCTACTCATGTTATAACGTTATCAAACATCATCATTACTTTTTAAACATTTCTGGCACCTTTTACACCCATAACACAAGGCTGAAATGTTACTCCCAAAGTCTCACCAGTCATTCCCTTCACTGTATTATCCGATTTTTATCTGTTTCCATGCCTATCACACCCCACAAACTTCCTCTACTTCATTATCATTAATTCCACACCTTATCAAGGCCTAACCTTCATTACCTACACCGAGACTCAACGAGGGGCGGGCATAGGCTACACACCACTTATAAACACCACACGCAACGTAATATTACACACATGACCTCTTTTTCAACACCAAGGTAATTCCAGACTTCAATAACAAAATTCCAAATGTTCCATGCGACTATTTCGTACACTAGTCCATTATTGCTTGTTAGATCTCGCCAGTTAATGTCATATATCATACCAACACCTCCCATTCCTCACAACTAAAAACACATAAATTCTGACACAGTAACACACTTCCTCTCCACACTAGTACCACGTTCCACCTCACACCACACAAAGCACCATCTACCATAAATAGGCTCCAAAAACAAATTGAAAGGAGCAAGGAAAAATCATCTACAGTAAAGCCTGCTTGAGGTGGTGAGCTGCTGTGAGGAACAGGTTTTGAGGCCTAAAGGCTATCAGTCTTAGCGAATTTAAGTAGAATGTTGAAGGGAGGCAAGCAAAGATGGGAGTGGTCGTTATCTACTGATATTTAGTACTATTTGTTACCAATAGTTTACTTCAGTACTAGATTCGTGAGGCATTCTGTTATGTGTCATCACTCTACACGTTGTGCTCACTTGTTTTAGTCTTTACATGAACATATGTTTGCCAGTGTGCCAAAGAATCAGTTGAGGTCACGAAGACTCTAGAGTTAGGACCGTGAACAAGGTCGTCATGCCGCTACAGCTGTTGTCATGCTGCATTGTGCTCCATCATTTGCACTTGGCTACACTATAAAGTGTTTCACACAGCCTCAAAATTTGAAACGTTTTACATGTTTACTGTGATTAGAAAATTACCAATATTACTCCACGAGGAAGGGCAAGAAAATACAGCATGAACACTACAGAGGGCAAGGTGTGACGCGAAGCAATCAGCCATTTGAACTCTTGGACACTTATGTAGATAACAAGTCATTGTACTTTGTGACCGCTGTTCGTGATATATACTAAGAACCTCCAATCAACAGTCTATCATGACTACATGTCATCAGAACACTCAAAGAGATAGAAACTCACCTTCTGTACTTGTAAATCCCCCAAGAAGGGTGCAAAAATATGAAAGTATTAGCCTGTGTGTAACAAGTTTCAAAATGTGTTTTTGGAGGGACAACTGTATTGTAATCAACAATAGTCCTACACAACACTTGCATTATGTTCAAGCATGATATAACACTAAGGGGCAAATAACTGAGTAAGACTACTATAAATAACATAAAAAAATAGTTAACCTACTTGTCTGGATAATAAAAATCACATGTTGACGAAAATGCTAGATTGAGCAATTTATACAGGTAATTGGGTGAAAGGGAAGGGAAGGAGCCTTGGCGTAGTGGCGAAGCCTGGCTGAGAGGGAGATTGGGGTAAGAGGAGGGCTGGGAGGCAGACTCTAGTGGTCTCCTGGAGTCACTATAAGCTACTGGCATGAACCGTGTGCATTATGCATCAATATGGCTAGTACCACGTGTGATAACTGCTGCATACACAAAAAATAGGTTCCTCTAATGTAAAAACTGCAACAGGTCATTCACATTTATTGAAGTTGTCAAAAGCCATATATAAAATAGCAAATATCTAATCCTTATTTTACAGTTTCCAATGATGTACGTTATCTACACTGCCTAGGGCCATGATTGTTCTGGAAAAATGAGTCTGAGGCTGCGTGCAAGAAACTCAACAACTCAAGCAAGCTTTCTCCAAAAAACATTTTTATCTCTCTCCCTCAGGTTAATAACTCATATTTTTCCCCATTAGAAACTTATACATGCCTCCTACCACACTTAGATCAAGAAAGGTGGACTGAACCAACTAATCACCAGACAGCATCACAATGTAAATCATTATTTTACAAGTGAACTTATGAACATCTTTGGCTGATGATCCACCTGCTCACTGCAACTCACCACTACAGAATATTCCGACCACAGATCATTACAGTCGTTCATGAGGCATAGTTCATAATGAACCTTCCACCTTCCACACAAAGTACACCAACACAGTCCACACACACCCACAGTTGCCATTACCATTCAAATACTAACTTGTGCTAATGAGTCTCCAGTTTTCCAGAGATCTTAAAGGTATAAAGCGACATTCATGAACTGTCTAAGGTACATCAACCTAAATTTCATGAGTGCATCTCAGGACCAATGCTTAGTGATATACCAAAGCAGCCATAACTAAGATGCAACACACAAGGAGTTGCAAATCAATCAACACAGCACATAGGTTGAAACTTCTTATCTCCAAAAAGTAAAATGTCAAGTGATTCTTATAAAAACAATAATCTATTTTTGGCAATGAACAATTACATTTCCCTGCATTACAAGTTGGTCAAGGTTGATGTTGGCAGCGTGCTGGGCCTTCTGGGGTCTTCTGAGGGGTGACAATGATGTTTATGAGATGCATTTGTGCGTTTTTCTTATGGAGAAGATGGTATCACAAAGACTAAATGACACTTAATACTATTCTGATACATATTTGTGATTGCTACATGATGTGTGCAAATGGGAGGCTGCACTACGACCAGACACAGCTCAGAGATCAAGTGGCTCTACTCATACCTCAAGGCAAGCAATTTTTTTTTTTACATTTCCTCTATATTCCCATGACGGCTGCTTAAAAGTATCACAGAACAATTACATAATACTACTTTCTGCATTAAAAAATTTCCGACTAAAAAAATAGTTTCCCACGAGGCAGCCTCTGTGATGCTGCATGTGGCCGCAAAGCTTCCTGTATTAGAGCAAAGACACACTCACTGGTAGGCTACAAGGATATTCATCGGTTAGGGTTTTCAAATGTATATCTTAAATTTTCCTTGATACAAGTAACACTGGGTCTGTCTGTTCCAAGGATTCCGGAATTGTCTCATCTTTCCTTGTGGGACCAAACAAGTTGATGTTCTTCAATGCCCTAAAATCATTCAAAAGTACAAATACAGAGTATAAAAATCTTATAATACATTGTCTTTAAAGAGTTGTTGAGTTATTCCTTCCTTAGATTTAGTGCAGAACAACATGCACAAACCCTCTCAGTACCAGCCACTGTCCACCAAATGTGCACTGAAGACTAAACAAAAAGGTGCAAGACACTTATGGGAAAATATTACAATGTGTTGGAAATTATATTTAGGAAACAACTCCTAATGTTCAACAGAAAATGCCAGGTGATTGTACATTGTCTTCATCTATTAAACCCCAGATAGACTAATAATTTCTCTAAACTTTATCAAAGATTACATTACTTAAACATTTACCCACTTAACAAAAGAATATACATGCAAAGCAATGTGAAATATTCCATGATAATTATGAAAAGCCCAACCCTGGTGTTGTAGCACCAACGACCTTTTCTTGCACACACCTTGAGGGAGGCACATGAAGCCTCTAAATGACATCCCCTTAATCATCTAGCATTACTGTGTATTAAAAAGTTGCAGGTAGACAGGCATCACCAGTTCAGTTCTCAAACATGAGTACAAATTTACTTTACACTTATCTCACAGCCTGTAAAATAGTTACACTAAACAGTTTTCAGCTACATCAATTGTACTGCTTAAGTTGCTTTCATGATGGCTGTGAGAATCTTCATATAATTTCCATCCTTAACTTGATGAGTATATTGCATCTAAACTTACTATTCTGACTTTAACTACTTGGTATATGATAACTATAGAATTGTTAACTGATAATGTATTTGTTATATACTACAATAAAAGTGTGACTTTTGTTTTGTCTTAATGAAAGTCTTCTGATGCGTAACAAAAATGATGAATCGTCATTTAATATATATATATTTTCATAATTCATTACTGGGGAAGAACAATAAGCAAGTTTATCTCGAGTAAGAATTAAGTGTACCCTGTTACTGGAAGTCAATGTGAAAGTTAACAACTGATGTAGCGAAACTTAACCCTCTGCACTACAAACACTGATTACTATAGGCAAGAAAAAATAAGAATTTGTAATTCTCTATATCTCAATTAGGAACTCACATGTGATGAACCAAAACATTGCTAACACTTGAAAGTCCACCTGATCCTGCCTTCCTGTGGCCACAGATGTGCCTTGTGTGGATTCCCTGAATCACAATAATTACAGGTCTCAGCACCACTGAATCATGGACCCAAACAGCATCTCTAATTTTACCTAGGATACCATTGTTTTTTTCAAGGTAATACTAAATAAAGCTAAAATCTTCATGAAAAGTATGTTTCTAAGGCCCAAATTTTCAGTGATGCAAGTTAAAATTGAGCACTCACCTACTATGGCTACCTCTTGACACTGAGTGTTTATCCCAAATAGTGGCTATATTACCTGACATATTCAAACACTACCTACAGATAATTATGTAATTCAAGCTCTAGCAATGGACTGTTGTACTTGCTGGTGGTGAGTGGGAGTGGACAAAAAGTGGTGCTCGAGTCACCCACCAGAGCAGCAGTTGGGTCATTGTTATGAAGTGTACATTCATTTGAGTTAAAATGACATGTAGTTTCTTTACTACAATCTTAGAAAAGTACAAAGCATTATGGCTCATTATTAAACAAAGTATATACATATACATACACATCATACCATATCCATACACTGAACTATAGGTAACTGCAAATCACCCAAACCTTCTTAATCATGTTTTGCTTTACTTAGAAATTACACTAGGCAGACCAAAGTAATTTTAATGCATCTAATCTTATTTTTGAGTCAAGAAAACTGCACAGTCACTTGTCCAACACTTGCCATGAGCCCAGGAGCACCCTCAGTGTCTCTCTGGAACCCACTTGCATTACCACACACCTAGTGTTTCTGGATTAAAAAGGTTCAGGTCTACTGAAACATTAAGGTACATTACACCCTAACTCTAAACACAAAGAAACTGGTCCAGGCAGTATCACAACGCTGTGGGTGGAAAACAATTATAATGTGGCTGGCTAGGGAGCTGGTTGTGTCACAGTAGAGGGAGATAAATATATTGTCATCTGTATTCTTGGTAGTAGTCTAAAGTTAAGAAATATGTATTAATTTTCTCTCACAACAGTAAAAAATAACACAGATATCTATACGCATATAATAAAAATAATGGATGGTTTCATGAGCTGTGTTGCCAAGAAAATAAGGACAAGTGTTACCTGTAGTGACATAACAGGTACATTGCTGTCTTGCTTGCAGTGCCTTTTAGAAAGATTACAGATGCTGAACTTTCAAAAAACTGGCAAAGTTAACAAAAATATATTGCTTCCAAATAGAAGATGGTAAGCAAGTGTGTAGTATTATTCTAACCCATTCCCAGAACTAAAGAAGTGTTCAATTGTGGCAAGAGTGACATTACATACACCAATGGTGAATTGTTACATAATTCTATCTAGACCGTCACAAGCCCAGGAGTGTGACGGTCTTCATTAATCATAAGTGTTCTGTAGACCAAGAAGGTTCAGTCCTAAATTGAGCTCTCTCATTCTAAGATTTGGATGTATACTTTTGAGTGCCATTTGGTAATCAGCTCATCATAATTCTATGTATATGATGAGTTGGCCTTTTTTGTTGAAGCTCAAACATTATAATCCTAAAAAATTTGTTTTAACTCTTTATCAAATTACATGTCAGGCTATAATTATAAGCCTGTTTGAATAAACACATCAAGCAAAATTATAAATTACATTATTTTCAAAATTTTGGAACGAAGCACAATATTCGTTGCAGTGTGGATGCTTTACAAAAGGAAAGTTATTAGAGAGCTGGTTTTTGATGTAGTGTTGTGTCGGCAGAAAAGGACTTCCTCTCTGACCAGTGAGTCAGTCTATAAACTCAGTTGCCAGTTACTACACCTTCACAGTTGTTAATTCTACTAAATCTTCAAAGGAGACATTTAATCATATGGTGGATTTAATTTGTCCCGAGGCAAAGTAAAATCATCATTTGAAAATCTTTCCTGTGTTAATAAACTTAGTTATTGACAACATTCGTGAAAACCACACATGTTATCTTGTCTTTAACAAACAACTTAGTATGATGTAAAGTTCAAAAGACTCATCCTGTGCTGAAGTGTGTATGCAGTGTCCCTCTAAAAACATATTCTGGGGATACTTGCTGGAAATATTCATTGTTCAAAAATTGTTTGTGGAAATAAAAAATATTCATTTTGAAACATATCACAGAATTAGGACATGATGAAATCAGCATTCATGTAAGGGAAGAGGCAGTATTTACAAGGTGCTGCCACCCTGGAGACCTTAAGATATAACCTCTTTGGTTGTGGGTGTGGACACACATGTGTATGCTCACACGCGCACGCATTCTCTCACACACATACATACACACACACACACACACACACAAGTTTACATACATAAATCAGTGATCAAACGTGTGTTTACTTTGTGTGCCTTGAATACAAGATGGTCACATTTCATGAAGTTGATGTAATGAAGAGAAATGAAGCAAATTATGTGAAAAATACCGAGTACATAATTTCACCAGCCAGTCATGTAGTTGGTGACTGAGCTAGTGGTGGATAGCAACCCTTGAGGCATTACCTTACAAACAAGTGTTGCTATAGCAAGTGGCTACTGCTATATGACAAAAAATATACAGAAGTAAAGTAAGAACTCATCACAGCCAAGAAAGGCAGGCTTCTTCCTCTTGTCTTGAGCGAACTCCCATTT
The DNA here is from genome assembly GCA_029783475.1 of Metacarcinus magister. Taxonomy (NCBI): domain Eukaryota; kingdom Metazoa; phylum Arthropoda; class Malacostraca; order Decapoda; family Cancridae; genus Metacarcinus; species Metacarcinus magister. The sequence goes on from JAPQNM010000047.1 coordinate 2,596,873, forward strand.
AAGCTAATCTTGTGATAAGAGGTACATGAAGTGTCTCGTACAAAGGACAAAGAAGCAAGTCTCAGTTCACCAGGGTGGCACCAAGATCAAAATATAATGAACTATGCATGTAAACAAAGAATATAATTTTAGCTTAGATATGTCTCTTATTTGTATAAGAAAGTTCATGAGTTCTTGAGTACAGCCATGAAATAACCCTTACCCTCTTTCAGCTTTTCAATTTGCTTGAAACGTTTTCCCAAAAGAGGCTGTTTTATCAGCAATCTTGAAGAGGTTAATATTATAAAATAAGGCACAATAAACTAAAGGTTAGGGCTTCAAGGATCAATTTACCAGAGCATGTTTGGTGTGCTGGTCACTATTAAAATGGAAACCCTTTATAGAGGTTTCAAGGAGCAGAGCTGAAGGCTGGGTGGCCTGTGAGCAGATATTACGTACATATTATATGGTTAATGGTGGCAGTGAGGCCACGTGTTCTTCCTTCTTATCAACTGTATTTCATCATTAGGTCATGTATTATGAACTATCACTAAAAATTTCATTACTGTAGTTGCTGTATAGTTGTTCAGTAACTAAGTTAAAGGATCAAATATTCCACTAAACAGAGACAATATGAAGCACAATTCCCAGTAAAGTCAACACAAATGGTTATTCAGTGTTACAAATATTGTATACAAATCCCAACTTAAGCCAACAAATATTGATTAAAACAGATGGATTCTTACCATCCATCAGCTGTGCTCGATCACCTAGATTAGCACACTAACTATTAATGTAAAAAATATCATAGAAAAAATATTTCCTTAATAAAAGACTATGAAATCATATGCAAAAATCATGGAGTTGAGCAACATACAATTTTGTCTACATTTTCAGAGCCTCTTAAGTGCAGTGCCTTGGTTCATTAAAAAAATACACCTAAATAAGACTGCTGAAATCATGTAGCAATCTCATTTCACAGAAAGAAATGAGAGTTCAATATGAAATGACAAATGATTGCTCTGCTAAAGACCAACAATGAAACAGTGTTGGTGTGACAGTGATCACAGTGATGTGTGTGTACCAAGAAGCCACACACCTCTTTGGTTTGTGAAATAAACTACAACATCAAGATATATCTAGAAATTACCTCATTTCTAAGGTTATGCATGCATGTGAATATGCATGCAAATAAATATACTCTGTGTGTGTGTGTGTGTGTGTGTGTGTGTGTGTGTGTGTGTGTGTGTGTGTGTGTGTGTGTGTGTGTGTGTGTGTGTGTGTGTGTGTGTGTGTGTGTATGTGTGTGTGTGTGTGTGCGCAAGAATTTAAATGTATGAAGTTGTAGTAATTAAATTCACTATACAAACCACATATACATACTTAAAAAGAATATGCATAAGTGAACATCGACATGATTGGTGGACACACCGTGCTAGTGGTGGTGTGCGGCAGTACACACACACACACACACACCACCTAGCTGGGTGTTCTCACCTGCCTGCTCACCACATCCTCCTCAGGTGAGTCACATGCATTGAGCTCCTTCTACACAGGTATACTTATGTTTAACTTATACGTACAGTAATTAATGTATATTGCTTATTTCTAAAACAATGCAAAATATAAACAAAACAGTTTGAAAGCACTTGACTGTGAGGCATGCTTGTGCTGCATGCATGTGGGTAGAAGGTCTCTCTCTCTCTCTCTTTCTCTCTCTCTCTCTCTCTCTCTCTCTCTCTCTCTCTCTCTCTCTCTCTCTCTCTCTCTCTCTCTCTCTTTCTCTCTTTCACACACACAAAGTTCTCTTAAAGGATTTTGGATTATGTAACTCTAATATATATAAAAAAAGATCTTTACAACTTGATTTATTTACTGTCGGCGTTGGAATACCGATGTATTTTTTAATTTGGCACTAAGATATTGTTTCAAAATTATTATCCTCATGGAAAATAGTGATGATATTTGCATTATTTCTGACAATTATATTCCAATTAAAAGTTGAAAAATTTCCCAAAAAAACAAATTACTGAATTGAATTATTTAAGGATTGAAAAAACACCCACACACACACACACTAAGAAATAACCACACACATAAAAAGAAACAGACACACACATACACACACATACATACACATACACTGTTTCTTGTCCAAGTTGGTCAACTTTAGCAACACCTTTGCAACACTCGTCATAACAAAATTAAAAGGAGAAAGAATGGTGGCAGAAGTCTGCATATCTTGCTTATCACTTTTGAGAGCCAGCTGTTGCCCACTTTCTGACCCGGCTCAGAGAAGCCCGCAACACGCTTAAGGTGTCCCAGCTCCTTCAACGAAATTAATCAAAATTTCACAAAGGATGCACTAAAAATTAATGTCCATAAATCAAAACATGAATAAAGCTTTGGCACTCAACACAAAAACAACTAAGTTTCTTTTCTTCACAAATTAAAAGTGCATTATGTATGTGTTTAAAATTATGCAATGCAAATTATTGGGAAATTTTTATGTAATAATTTTTTTTTTTACCTGGATATAACTTATTGAGCAATTTTCTACAGTATTATGTATACCAGTTTATTTGCAATAATAAAAAAAATGACAACTAAAAACTACTTAGGTACAGCACAAAGAACTAAATGGTGTGATTAACGAGAGTCTGTCCAGTGAAGTATTCTTAATTGCATTGATAATTTATGGATAGATAGTTATAACAATGATGATTATAACAACTAAAAATAATAATAGTACCAATAATGATGATTATAATAAAACCAATAAAAAAAAAATAGTCAAATTTGTAATATCAATAATAATAATAATAATTATTATTATAATAATGATAATTATAAGAAATTATAGTAATGATCATGATAACAATAATCATAATAATCATATGTAGTAATAGTGATAATGATAATGATAAATTAATTTCAACAATATAGAATAACATATGCTATAATGATTATGAATAACATTAACAATAAAAATGATAACAATAAACTAATGAAAAATAATTGTCATGTATTAAGACTTTCTTTAATCACACCACAGATGAGGCAGGCTTTGGGAACTGAGAATACCACTAGCAAACCATTTGGCTAAAGAACAGAACACTTAATTACATTGTGCGATAGTTTTGTTTCTCGGCATTCCTTCGGCTCTTGGAGGTGAAGCAGAGGCAGCCGGCAGTGTTGCGGGATCGCTTGAGGGGCTTGATGGGGTTTTCCTCCCGCTGGCGCTCCATCAGGCACCGCTCGTAGTAGTCGTAGTCCTTGAGGTACCTGGGGAGGACACACATCCTCAGTAACCTCATATAATAATCTGAACAGCCTCTCTACTGAGGTATATTTGGTTTCAAGCACTCCCTGGCACAGTTACTTTACTCTTGAGATTTTAAATCTTAATAATAGTAATAATAATAATAACATATTTATCGATCTATATCAATCAATCAATCATTGGGGGCATACGCCGAGGGGCGCGTCACCTCGCCAACTCTCCGTCGCCAGCTCCAGCAAGCCCCCTTCCCATACCAAGTAACTCCCAACAGGAAGTATTGACTTGCCCAGCCATGAACTTTGTGGACACTCCCTTGGCCTCCTCCACCCCGGGTTATCCCTTTCAGAGACAACCCGAGAAGCAGGATCACCTTCTGGGTAACGTTCCACATGCCCATACAGCAAGAGTTGACGTTGGCAGATTATGCTGGTAAAAGGCCTTGATTCAGTGTCACGGAGCAGTCTATATACCTATATACCTGGGATATATTCCCATTGAAAGGAGGTAGCCAACATAAGGCATTTAGGGTTTAGGGAGACTTTACTCTCCTCTCCCCCTCTGCGCCATGACAGAATAATGATCTATCTATCTTTATACCAGGCTGTTATTTCCCTAAAGAGGACTAACAAAGACAAGGCACGCATATACACAATCATGCACACATACATATATATACACTCCTCTCCCGTAGCCCCTAGGCTCCCAGAGGAGACGTGAAGTACACCCCACCCAAACACAGCGTGTCAGGTCAATCACGCCAATGAGGGCAAATTGTACAAATTGGACAGAAGGAAAGGTGTGTATGGGACCATAACATCATGCATCAGAAGGTTCTGTATTTATATTTCATCCATTTTATGCTTTTTCAGTTATATCATAGTAAGTACAAAAGCATATTTACATAGGATATCTAAGATAAAGGAATTAAATTAGCAACAAGGGCTACATCCCTTCCCCCAACAGAAAGTACAGGTCCCTTGGCAAAACTTTCAGGGGATGGAAAAATCAATGGGTACTCTGTGGTCCCCCTTCTCTGCAAATTTTTTAGACCCATAAAGAGAAGAATGCAAATAGATGATATAAAAACAAGTGGCACATTTAAAAATCCATGTATACATATCAGTACAAAGATGATAAACAACTCTAGGCAGAGGTGTTGGATACTTTGTAGAAATATGGAAATAAAAAAACAGGAGCAAATGGATGCATAAAAGTGATGAGCAGCCGGTACCAACATACATTACAGTTTCAGACTCATGATCACAGGCATCCACTGGGCACACTTCACTCACCAGACAGGGGGCCAGCGGTGGCGATTCAGGTAGGCCTGGTTCTCAGGGTGGAGGGCACGTAGCTGTTTGGTGAACTTGTGACACACGTGGTTGTAATTGGTGGCCATGCAGGTGAGGCACCACTCCACAAGCTGGTCTGCATTGTGCATCTGTACACAAAACACCATTGTAGTGAGAACACTGCCCACATAACTTTCAAACTGTAATTATATACTGCACCTTCAAGGTAATTGATCCTAAAAGAATGGAAGTATTACCTGTAGAGGTTCCAGCAAGTAGATACAGTCCTCACTGACATCCCCACCTGCCTGGATCACTCGCTGGAATAGATCAATAATTTCTATCTCCACGAGTGAGATGAGGCGAGGCAGGCAGAGGCGGTTGCCGAGCTCTATCACAGGCAGACACTCTCGTATCTTGAGGGTTGGTACACTATCAGTGTAGAGGTACTGAATCAGGATATGGAAGGTTCTCAGTTTCACTCCTGGGAAGGTGATCTGCAAGTGAAATGGTCAATGTTATTAGTGATCACCATTCTACAAACATAGTTATGCAATCTTATGTTATTCTTGTTAGATTTCCATGAACTCTAAACACAAATATAAACAACAAAAAACATTATGGGACATCATCATTGTCTTGAAAGATAGACTTACTGTTAACAAAGGTCAGACAGTCACTTAGAGACAGCTATATAAGCTATATATATATTTTTTTGTCCTGAACCTATGGTGCCGGTAGGCTTGATGAAGGCGTTGAATGGTTGGCCTCTGCCTGTTAGTAGCGCAGGTTAGAATTTTTTAAGTGACGCCTCATTTCTTGTTGAGAGACTCATGCTGCCCGCGAAAGTTCGTCATTGCATATAACTTTGCAGTCCCAGTCTAGGATATTGTTGGCAGCATGTGGGTGATCTTTGGCCACTTGGCGATTTTTCCAAAGGAAAGTGGCCAGCTTGTTGTGGGACTTAAACTCGGGACCTGAGCTGGTGTACCTGCACACTAGCCACTAGGCCACAGCCTCCCCAAATACCATTATACATGAAGTGTTCAAACTCACCACTTTGGCATTGCTTTCCCTGAAGTCTCCAGAGAACATGGCATGCATCATGTCACACCGAGCCATAAGTAGTGGACGGTGGACAGCTGTTGTGCCATCCTCTAGCTGGAACATTACATCTGAGAACAGGCCTCCCTCCAGACACAGCTCCTTTAGCCGCCCAGACAACATCTGCAAACAGTAAACATATAGTTATTCAAATCAACATACATAGCAAAACAATGTTAACATACCCTCAGACTAATGTATATGTATATATGGTACGTAATACAAATTATACACATCAGTTAGACACACATGTACAAGACAGTAATCTGGCTCTACAGCTCACCTGTAAGTACTGCTGTGATAGATCGCAATTCAAAAACTCCTCTTTCTTCATCAGGTTTGAGGTGTACATTTGCAGCTCAGGCAGCTCCAGGAACTCTGCCGCCTGCTTTAACTCACTAAGGTCAATGGAAGGCAGCTGGCACTCTCGACAAAATATGGTGCCTGTGTAGAGGAAGTGAAGGAGGACTCGCAAGACTGAGCCAGTGACCAGCTTGCTGAGGTGGACCACAGTCTGGATGGGTAGCCAGGCAGGACTCTGCCGGGGACTACGATCACAGCTGCTTTGTTCACTACCTCTGTCATCCCACTGCAAAAATGAACAACAAATTATATAAGTAAAATAATCATCATGTACATAAATTTCCTTTAAGAAACTTGTTGATCAGGCTTTGCTGCATAACATTTACTTCAACAATATTTTTCAGTCTGTATGAGAATGGATGTCACCCACCTGCTCTATACTAATGGCTTGGAAGGCTGGATGATTGAGTTCTCTATGGATGCCGGGCCGCTGGTCTTGGGGCAGAGTCTGCATGCTGGACCTGCGCTTCACAGCTTCTCGTATTCTTTGGTGAAAAAATTAAACCTTGATGAACCAGCTGTCACTGACCATCGCCTGCTACTTGGGTGGAAAGGGTGAATCTTGCTATATATCTCATCAAAGGAATGACAGAAGACACCTTGTGAAGAGACTGCTAAGTAATAATACACTACGTTCTGCACTACGATCCTCACCTTAAGTAGATCAGTGTTCTACTTTAATGCTCTAAACATTAACTTTGTGAAAAAAAAACTCTTAACAGAAATATAAGTTTTGAGGTGAGGTAAAGTAGCTCCACCTACCTGGCTGGGCGGTGCTGGTTGTGGTCATTACCCAGGAGGCATTCTGTGTCTGAGTTGAAGTTCCCCAAGGTGGTGTCTCCGAAGGTCCCACTCAACTGTAGGGGTAACAAGGAGAATGGAAGGTGAAGTGTGTGTGTGTGTGTGTGTGTGTGTGTGTGTGTGTGTGTGTGTTGTGTGTGTGTGTGTGTGTGTGTGTGTGTGTGTGTGTGTATATAAGCTAGATATGCAATAATTCACATAGCATACAGGCACAGAACTATACACAGAAGTTTGTATTTTTTATTTTATTTTATTAATCTAATTGTGGTAGCTTTATTTACATATCTCTCTATCTTTTCTTAAACTGTCATTGAATGTTAAGAAGAAGCATATGCTGTGGACTCACCATGCTGGAGTCTGAACTACGTCTTGTGGCAGCACAGTCAGAGAGATCTGTCATGAGCAGCTTGTGGAAGGCAGTTGATGCAGCCGCCACCAAGAACCTAAGGCAGTGAAGTGATCAGGAATGACATCACTGGCAGTGTCTCATGCCCTACAGCACCTGAGTGATGCACGGTGTCAACAAATGGAAGGGAAGGTGGAGCTGGTGGTAAAAGGAAGAAGTAAAATACTAAAGGTATGTAAAAATAATACATCAACAACATAACATTGTCATCTGCAGAGAACTAGAGCCAAGCCACAAGACCTAGTGCTGCCGCCTCAGTATCCTCTCAGCACCTGGCACCTGGTAAAGTCTAGCACACATGGGTAATGAATAATGCAACAAGTGAGGGGGAAGTACCCACCGGTGTGTATGGACTACGGTGCCGCCGGAGGTGGTGCTGCCCCCGGCCACCAGCACCAGATCAGTGAAGGCGGCACAGGAGAGGAGGCAGTGGAGGTCCTCCTGCAGGGTGCTCCTCACTGGAGACGGCTCCTGCACCTTGGGCTTGGGCGGGCAGAAAGGCACCTGAGGGACAGGTTAAAGATGAGTCTCAAACACCCTGGATGAAACAAACTAATTCTGATTTGCAATACTTGCATGGAACCAGGAACATTTGCACTAGAGGGAATGTCTACTGTAAATGTAAAACAGCTTGAGTGATTACACTGATTTTAGTTCTTTCATTATCTCCCTTCATTTGAATGTCAACTGATGAAAAGACAATTCATCAATGTAATTATTTACAGGACACGAATATTTGGCAATAATGAGCCACAAACATCATAACTATTACATCACAAACAATGAGGCCTCTGAATAACCACCATTACAGTATGTGATGAGTTAAGTTTAGAAGGAAGCAGCATCCTACCTGTAAAGTAGGTCTCTGGACACGTTTGAGGTTGGTCATCCAGAAGCGCTGCTGCCTCCGGGATATGAGGGCGGCTCTGATCACATTGTCAAAAACCTCATTCACTCCAAAGTAGGTCAGCACCGAGGTTTCGTAGTACTCTACACCAATCTCCCTGGCCACTGCTCTGCCTTCGCATGGCATCACCAGGTCACACTCCCGCACCGGCCTGCAACACACACACACACAAAAACACTTTAATTTCTTTGTCCTTTTCCAATTTTTTCCTGTTATTAAGCTGATTAGTAAAAATTACAATAAAGTTTCTGAGTTCAATCCATTTTGTGAGAAGTCAAAAACATGTTCCCCATCTCTGGGATTGATAAGCTGACCACCCACCTGACGAGAGGCGAGCGGTCTTGGCAGTAGCGGAGGTACTCCTCATCTTTACATATGTACCTGAGGTCATTCTTGCAGCCCACCAGAAGAATTGGCGTGTTGGGGCAGAATCTCCGAATTTCCGGATACCACATGACACGGCAGTTTCTGAGAGAGACTGGATTGGCCACCGAGAAGCAAAGCAGCACCACATCCGACCTGCAACAGTCAACACGGACTTTGTATCGGGTGGGGGAAATGGCTTCACTTTAAAAACTCAAATCATAGTCCACTTAGACATGTACTAAAACACTTAGAAATACAGCTTGTCCTTAAGAGAGGCTTACCTGCCATAGGCAAAGCGTCGGTCCTTATCATGGTCCCCAAAAGTGTCCCAGAGGCGGAGGGAGACATTCACACCGTCAACTACCACACACGACCGCTCTAATACCTGCACAAAGAGGCATAACAAGAAATATTCACTATTCATCACACTGTTCATCTATACTGCAAGTTACTAGTTCAATTACGCTCATGAATAAAGATAAGTCAAATCAAAGTTAAAATTGGCAATTCCTCTATAAGTACATCGATGGTTGGGCAAGGAAGACACTGAAAAAACATTGTCAACAGTGTGTTCTTCCCCGATCATCCTCACCATCACCATCATCACCACCACCACCATCAGAGACCACCATTGCACACCCACCTCCTTGTATATCCTGTACTGGTCGATAGCGAAGACGGTTGGCACGTGTGTGTTGAGCAGTTGGGAAAGGGAGAACTTCTTGTTGCAGGCGCGGGCACATATGAGGCGTGTTTTGCCCACTGCCGTGTCGCCCACAACCACACATTTCACCAGCTCCTGATGCGGTTGTTCACTATCCATGATCGATACCCATTATCCGTGGCATGTCTGATGGAGAAGAGAAATATATGTTAGGCTATTTGTTTTCTGAAGTGGTTTTGTCATATGTGAGATTTGTGTATCTATGGGTAAATAGTTGATAAAACATGAAGTGATAAAGACAGGATACCACATGTGAAAATAAAGAAGACATGAGAATAGAAATGATGATGAGGATAAGGACGAGGAAGAGAAGAGAGGTACATATTTTTTTTATCAACTGGCCTCCTACATATGCGTGGTAGCACCCCTGAAAAAGCAGAATATACTACTCTATATATTTAAGATTTTATGAGACAATTTCTTCTTTATAAAACTAAAATATTTAGATCCTTTGAAATAATATTCAACATGTACACTCTCCTACACTACATGAATAATAAGTATCCGATGCAAAGAAAGTTGAAGTTTAGTGCACTGCTCGGCGAAACGATGGGTCCATAATGATAGTAGTAATGTTCTTCTTAAAAAAATAAAGTATATAAAGCACAAATATATCTCATTCCCTTATTCTTTATTAATGGATTGTAAGAGTGGAGTTTTACACTATCAGGAGCGAACTATATCAGAACCAAATCATCTCTGTGGTCTGTAACTTCCTAAAGATCTCCTTCAATGACAACAATCACTTTTACGAGCATGGAGCAGTAACCCTTAAATGCCTTGTTCAACATTACTACTGTACTGGCTGTTTAAGTGGTGGTTAAACTATGATTCATGATAAAAGGAAAGGAAACTCAATGGTTGAAAGAAAAGACACCAAAGAGGTAATCGCGCCAGCTATCTTGTGCTTGTTATCATGTCGAACACCAATTATACATGACTCTTCCTGTTCCTGTTCCCCTTCCAAGATCCCAACCCAAAGAGTAATGCAGTGTACAGGAAGCTTTGAACATGACAATATATAATCAATAGGCTGGTTACTGGAAGCCGACATACTTATGCGGAAGGGCTACCGGTATTGCTGCAGTGTTGTCGTGAGAGAGGTCAGAGTGAGGGTGGTGGTATGTCATAGTGAGTTGCTATGGGGCTGAATGAATAAGTTTCTTTCACCGCAATACTTCAACTATTTTGTATTGGTATTAGAAGGTATACATAAAGTAACTAGTAGGAATGGATAAGTTTGCCCCGGGTTCCAAGTACTCAAGAACGTCCTTACAGTATTGAACCTATTCTATTTTGATCTCTTAGTCAACAATGTAGTCTTTCAAATACCATTCATGTACCCTGGATACGCTTGCCCCATGTGGGACGTCATGGACTAGACTACGTGTAAAGAAGCCTAAGAGGTATGCACCAGAATATAATAACACATTGTTGTCTTGGTAATTAAAATTCCTCTGAACTGAATCCGTTGTAGTTGGTTCGCATCAAACAATTCGCTACGTTTTTATCATTATTGAACTATGATTGTTATTATTATCTTTGTTATTACTATTATTATCATTATTATCATCATTGTTACTATTATTATCATCATGTTTTTTGTTGTTGTTGTTGTTCTTGTCGTGCTTGATAAAATCCACTCACAATAGTCCCATTCACCTCCCAATAGACATACAATATGCAGATAATCATTACAACAAAATGAGTGGTAATCACACCCTGGGAAAACTGCCATAAAAGCTGCATCGATCCACCAACTTATCAATAACCAAACAACACACTAATCACCGAACATATGGTATGAGTCGCCAGTGATAAACATTGATCATCCCAGTAACAGTATTCGAATATTTACATAAGGTTGAGTCCCTTCCCCATGCTGCAAGGTAAGTGTGGAAAGTTCCATAATCTACCTTACACTCTCAGTAAATTTCTTTAATCTATTCATCTATTGTCATGTCTAATACTACGAAACATTCACGACATTATACTTCTTTAATGGCATACATAATAGATATATGAGTTTGAATTTATAGCAATGGTTGTCAGTCTGTTATACACGTAAGTACTTGGTCGGGTTGGCATGCAATATTACGCGGTGGTCATGAGGTGGTGTGGCCTTGGTGGTGAAGGTCAAGGTGGCGCCAGGCAGGTGTCACGCTCCCCGTCTTTACGTGCACACCTCCTCACATAACGATCCGTACGTGGGGTTGTGATTGTGTCGTTCAGTGGGTGACCAGGGTATTCAGACCACCAGATGGCGCTCAGATGAAATATCGATCCATCTTGATAGCTACACGATAACTTTTTCTTTTTCTAATATATGACGCGGACACACACACACACACACACACACACATTTAATCACTCTCTTACAAACTAACTAACTAACCAACGTACTAAATAACTAACTAACTAACTAACTAACCGAATAAATAAGTAACATGTTCCTCAGAAGCTGACCTTTCCTATCCATCTCCTGGGTTCGTGTCTCTCAAATCATGTTCGATATTGAGCGAAGACGTGAGGCCAAATGTTTTTATTTTCCTCAACAGGATTTCTTCGTCAAAATATCAGGGATAACATCAATCATTATCTTTTATTTTCATCATCAGCATTTCTTAGTAAAAATAACTATATTTACTCCAACGAATATTAGAAGACCCTACCATAGCCACTCCGTAGTAATGTATGGCGTCCTTTTTTCTTTTTTTTTACGGATAAGGGCAGCTGGCCAATAGCTATAAAAAAAAAGAGAGAAAAAAAACATTAAGACAGATCCCACTCAAATCCTACTCCTGAGAATGATTCAGGCAAGAGTCCAAAAAGGGTTGGATAGTTTAGTTATGGATGCGTTTTAATATTCCTATCTGGCTATTGATTGACTGATTATATTGTTTGGCACTTAGTGATTTAACCAATACGAGAGAGAGAGAGAGAGAGAGAGAGAGAGAGAGAGAGAGAGAGAGAGAGAGAGAGAGAGAGAGAGAGAGAGAGAGAGAGAGAGAGAGAGAGAGAGAGAGAGAGAGAAATGTTACTATGAAAATATTACAACCATCATACGTGCGATACCATGTAAGATAGAGTTCATACGTCCGTCCCCCGATAGATGTCACCACCAGCTTAGTCTCCAATGCTTTTATGCTTTCATTGACAAACGTTCAGAAAGAAAATAAAGGTAAAATAAGGCTTCGAGGAATTAAATGATATATATATATATATATATATATATATATATATATATATATATATATATATATATATATATATATAGAGAGAGAGAGAGAGAGAGAAACCCTAGCCCCTCTCACCTGGATATCGAATGCTTAACCTTTGCGCCAAAAAAAACTTTAATACTTAAGGAATAACACACTGGTAATATCTGCCGGAAAATTTCAATACTTCAGGCATAAAACAGGTTATTCGAACTTAGATATCCAGTGCAAAGAGTCTAAAGCGTCACATTAAATTACCGAGGTGAACAAATATTGAAATAATTTAAAAGAGTATGAACTAGATAATTTTGTGTAGGTTAATATTTTAATGGTGATACTTGAAAATTCATTTGTTTGATAAATATTTGTATTTCCCCTAAAAAAATGTTTACTATTATCGTCTTCGTCCTCGTCTGCTACCGTTTCCTTCCTCAGTTCGTCCTGCATACGTCACTTCACGTGCTCTCTCTCTCTCTCTCTCTCTCTCTCTCTCTCTCCACACACACACACACACACACACACACACACACACACACACGTGCGTATGCCTATTCTTGTATGTCTGTATGTGTCCAAAACAAGAACTGGCAATACTAAGACAGCGTAAAACAATAAGTACAGTTGCACGTAGAAGTAGTAATCCATCTAGCAACAATATTTCAGTCTGTTATGCACAACTCGTTCAAGAATTTCAGTAATATTTTTAAATGAATCTATTTAACATTGGCGTCACTATACATAATAAACACGTATCATATTAACATTATATTGTGACACCCTTCCGTGGCGCTTGACTCCTCCGCCCTCCAGACACACAAGCACAAACGAACTTCCCGGTAAAAGAGTGACGCTATCTATCAAAACAAAGAAATATCCGCGCCAACACCACACAAAGATCTCGACGCTTTATATACGCTATCTGCACTTGCTCTAAGGCTATTTTCATCCACATAACGCTCTACCACACTTGAAGTTTCCCTTTCCTTTATGTTTTCTTTACCGTACTTCTATCAGCCTCGCCTGCTTCCAACCACTCTTACATCGCTCGCCATGAGGTCAAGTGGGATGCAGCTCTTGCCCTTCTTCCATAACTTACTCACTTGATTACCTGCGAATCAACACACTTAACATCTTGTCACTGGCCGTGGAGTTGAACACGTGACTGGACTGCCGCCCACTCTTTCTAAGTTTAAAACAATCAGTCTGTCACTACCACCACCACCTCTCTCCCTCCCTAGGATCTTCCGCCACCCCATCCCGCCGTTGTCGCTGGTCATGGTCACCTGAACACAGCGGCTCAGTGGTACTAACTCAAGAGTCCAGTTAAGGATCGGTGTCTCTCTGTGTGTCCAGGACATTTCAACACGAGGTCACGAGGGACACACACGGCTGAAGTGGTGGCTACCTTTGTGAGTGAGGGCGGCGAGGGAGCGCCGTGCAGCCATGGTGGGCGGCCTAGCCTGGAGCGCGGCTCATCTTAGCATCTGGCGGGTGAGATGCTCAGCTCAGCCAGCCCCTGGTCGCCGCCGTCACCGCGTACACCACGACACGGCCGTTCTGTCCCGCTGGAGGCCGCTGCTCCGAGACGGCAGGGACGCCGCCGTGAGGGAAGAAGGTGGTGCACTGCCCGTCTCCCGCTGAGCTAGGCGGCACCACCGTCTGTCAGCTGATCCAGCAACTGTCATCTTGCACGTCACAGCCAGTATTGCCAGCACCCGCTGTCCATCCTTACTCCGCCCCCTCCAAAGTACACGCCGCTTACACCGCGCCACGGCACGCCACACCACTCTGGCTTCATCATGAATATTGTGTCAAACATAAAACAGCCAAGATGAATAGTTTCTACCGAGTGATGGAAACATCAGCTTCATCGCCCTGCCTGGTAACACCCTCCTGGACCCATTCATAATCACCATGACGTCATCAGGAACATGCGCAATTAACTTTGAGTCAGACCTTCCTCTTCTCGGCCTCGCCTCGTCGAGACAGCCTACTCCTGGGAGCACGTCGAGGCCCGGCTCGCCCTCCATACATACCATTCAAAACCCAGGAACACAACAACCTTGGAACGTAACGTGGGCGGCCAGACACACTCACGTCGTCACCGCCGCCCTTCTCTACAACCACCCATTCCCCCTATAAGTACCATCTCCGCTGGCCCACGGTGTCGCCGATACACACATCCTGCTCCCAATCCCAGTCGTTCTTGGCGCATTTCCTGAAAAACCCGCGGAAAGTGCAAATGGCGGCGAGGCGGCGCGGTGTGGATCAATACACGAAGAGATGTGGAGCGTCCAGTGAGCAGCGTCCCTCTCCCGCAAACCTTGGCGCCCGCGATGCTGTGGGCTATTTTTAGCCTTGAGGGAACTTTGCGGGACGCTGCTGCAGGTGGTGGTGCTGCCTCGCCCTTCCCACCTGCAGAGGCCACGCCACAAAGGGATATGACAACTCTTCAACACTCTGCAGCCAACAAACAGCCACAGTCCCCATCAGCTACCACCAACCACAGTCCCCACCACCCACAGTCCCTAACACCAACCAGCCACAGTCACCACCACCAACTCATCACAGACTCCCCCAGCCACTAATAATCAGTCCCCACCGACCACCACCAGCCACAGTTCCCACCAGCGGCAGTCCCCAACACCCACCACCCAGTCCCCACAGACCACCAGATACACTCCCTACCATCTACCAGCAGACAAAAGCCCTCACCATCCACCATATACAGTCACCAGCACCCCACATCCACATTCCTCATCATACAGCAACACATAGTCCCTCCATTCCCTGCCTCGTCAGCGCCTCGTCGGCTCACTCTACGGTTCCATCCTGCCACAGTTCACTTACTGCACCTGGCCGTAATAACCTAATTTCCTCGGTGCTCTCTGCTAGGTATCACGCGCGAAAGGCTGACTGGCATTGCCGATAACTGCCGATATTAACCTTCTGGATGCTATCTCGCTGCTGATACCACCCGATATTACCCCCCCCACCCCGCCCCCCAACCCCGTGAGGAGGCGTCGGCGATAAGGCTCGCGTCTGTATGGAACCCAACGCGACATATTTTCCTCGCACCTGAGAATTATTGAATACCGAAGCGACACCTTATTCTGCCTCGTGTGTGTTACTTTGACGCGTTCCTGTCTGTCAGTCGCGTTACCTCAGATGTGGAATCGTTGCGTTATTATAGAATTTTGGTTTTTATGGATGGGTGTCACGGAGAAGCATTACCTGTGCTTATTCTTGGTCCTGTGATGAAGGCTGGGATATAATATTAAAGAGTTTACAATGTGCATAGTAAGTGAGTACTCCTGGTAGAGTTATCGGCGTTGTAATTAACATCAAAGGTTATAGCACTAATTTCTTTTCCGTTTGTACCATACGTAAAAAAACACTTGAGGTTAATAATAATGTTAAAAGGAACCATTATCTGTACTAGCGTCATAATTATTGCTTATAAATAGAAAATTAATAGACAAAAATAATGGTCGTGTGCGGGTGTGGGAACGGACATCCTCACAGCAGTGCCAGGTGGAGGTGCCATCCCGCAGTAGTGCCAAAACCCTACAAGTGCACACCTGCGAGCTTCCTGGGTACACCTTGACACTGACTCACGGTTTAGTCACCCACGCAATACACAGGAGCACGTGCAGTCTTACGCGAACTTCACCAGGACAAGAAGCACGTAAAGAGGTGATTAGCGGCGTCCCTGCTGAACACTGCTAGTACTACGGGCTTCACCTGTACCCTATTCTACACAACTAAACCTTTTACCTACCGAAGAACAAAGGAATTCGCGTGGCAACTGTTCCGTAGATGGATGTATTAATTAATAAGTGGAATTTGATATATGTCGCTTGAGTAATACATGCATACACATCCTTAAGACCACATTAGTTGATGGGGAGGTGGTGTGAGCAAGGACTTAAGCAATGACTTAAGGAGTAAATTGGATAAATGTAAATGTAGAGACAAGACAATACGAGCTTGACTCAAATCCTGTAGAACACATCTAGGTGATTACAGGTAAGCTCAGGATGTACAGGAGTGAGGTAATGTAACTCGTGTGATGACTAAACAGGATGACAAAAGGTAAGTTCCCGTGAGACTCTACTACACAGCCACGCCGTGTTGGGTCTATATGTGACGCTGTTATGGTAATCGTCCCGCAGTGGTCGAACAGGGACGCCACCACTAAATATAAGAGATGTAAAAAAAAAATCCAAGCGGTCGTTTACAAAATTACTCTGAAATACATGTAGGACAAAAATGTGGAAAGCAAATATCAGTAAAATTAGGACAAATATTACGTTTTTCTGTATTTGTTTTTCTTTTTTCTCTTTTTCCTTGTCGTTTGAGGGTAAAAAAAAATCTTTATGTGTAAGGAAGTTTTGTTAAGGAAATATGGATACGAAGGTTGCGTGAAGCTAAATATAAACACTGACAAAAATAAATCGTTTACCTTCAAAAATAGTCGGTAGAAAAACTAGAAACAACAAAGCGCACATCCACAAACAAGACTGGTAACAGATATCTCTCTCTCTCTCTCTCTCTCTCTCTCTCTCTCTCTCTCTCTCTCTCTCATGCAGACACCGTTCCTCTAACCCTCCCTCTACACACAGACACACACACACACACACACACACACTGCTCTAGTCCTGTCGTGTCCATTGAGTGAACAACAAAGGCTGGCACAACACGAGGGCAGATATTCCCCTTCCCCCCCTTCCTACCTGCCTCCCCCACCACCACCACCACCACCACCACCACCACCACCACCGCCATCACGCCAGCAATAACACCTCTTACACACTCCCCATCGCATACACCGGGAAAGTCTTGTCTATTGCTTTTCTCAATGTCCACACCTGTCTAGCACCTTTTATACACCTTTACCTGTCCTATGTAGATACCTGCTGTTTGCTCTCCCATCAAACCTATACGTCTCCTATTCCCTTGGGCTTTGTGTGGTATGTGTTTTTGTTTTTGTTGTTGTTGTTGTTGTTTTTGTTTATATTGAAACTGGTTGCTGTATACCTGTACCTGACACGCCTCTACCTGTTGTGTTACCTGTATATTTGTTCTTCCCTCCTCCGCCACACACCTGTCTCTCTCTCTTTCTCTCTCTCTCTCTCTCTCTCTCTCTCTCTCTCTCTCTCTCTCTCTCTCTCTCTCTCTCTCTCACTATTTCATACCCTCATTATTTTTTTCATCACACATAATTGTCTCGTTTGATGCATATTTCACACTTCCTACTTCAAATTTCTCTCTGTCTCTCTCTCTGTCTCTGTCTCTCTCTCTCTCTCTCTCTCTCTCTCTCTCTCTCTCTCTCTCTCTCTCTCTCTCTCTCTCTCTCTTTAACATGCAAGCACATTTAGCCACACGTATGCAAGCTAACCACCACCTCCTTCTCCTCCTCCTGCTCTTCCTCCTCCTACTCCTCCTCCGCCCTCCTCCTCTTCCACACTTGTTACACTTTCATTAAAGAGAGGAAATCACAACGATAATTACCTGCATTCTCAGTAATTAAGGAAGCTTCGGATCAATTATCTACCTGCACACACACACACACACACACACACACACACACACACACACGCACACACACACACACACACACACGCACAAGGAGGGACGTCAGGTGAGGCAGGAGACAGGTATCATCAGGTAGAGAAGACGTGAATGATTTTTTACCTACCAATTTGTTTTTATAAGAGGTGATGAGGGGAGGGGAAGGTAAATGTGTCCTGAAGTAATCAATATGTCTCTCTCTCTCTCTCTCTCTCTCTCTCTCTCTCTCTCTCT
>JAPQNM010000047.1:2617623-2620123 GCA_029783475.1 Metacarcinus magister
GTGGAGGTGCTGTGGGGGGGGGGTAGGGAAGGGGAGGTGTGGGGGGTGAGGGTAAGGGGAGGGATGGAAGGGGGAGAGATGAGTCGCAGAAAGCAAGCACAACGGGATGCCTCGAGGGGAAGGGACTTTTGGTGGTGGTGGTGGTGGTGGTGGTGGTGGTGGTGGTGGTGGTGGTGGTGGTGGTGGTGGTGGTGGTGGTGGTGGTGGTGGTGGTGGTGGTGACTTCTTTTGCTCCCACACTATATTACTTGGCCAAGGTCAATGTGTGGTGGAGGAGGAGGAGGAGGAGGAGGAAGAAGAGAAGTTGGTGGAAAAAGAGAAGTGGAGAAGGGTACACTCACACACACACACACACACACACACACACACACACACACACACACACACACACACACACACACGCCAGTCTGGTGCCTGCCGTCCCTCCCAGCTGACTTCAATGTTTATACTCGATTGCTCTCTCTCTCTCTCTCTCTCTCTCTCTCTCTCTCTCTCTCTCTCTCTCTCTCTCTCTCTCTCTCTCTCTCTCGTTTTTTCCCTCTCCTCGCTGGCCTTGCGCTGCTACGGCTTACGAGGAGAAACACACACACACACACACACACACACACACACACACACACACACACACACACACACACACACACACACATACACACACACACGTACATGATTCCTTACTTCTGC
Source organism: Metacarcinus magister (assembly GCA_029783475.1). Lineage (NCBI taxonomy): Eukaryota > Metazoa > Arthropoda > Malacostraca > Decapoda > Cancridae > Metacarcinus > Metacarcinus magister. Next base: position 2,618,308 of record JAPQNM010000047.1, read on the forward strand.
AAAGAAAAAAAAGAATACATGAAAAAACCCCACTAGGAAACTGGAGGAGGAGGAAGAAGAGGAGAAGGAGGGGGAGGAGGAGGAGGAGGAGGAGGAGAAGGAAGAGATGTGAGGTGTTATGACACGAGACAAACACGAGACGAAGAGATCACTCACCTCCCTCTCCTCCTACCTGCCAGGGAGAGAGGGGAGAGAGAGGAGAATAGTTTGTAAGGGGAAGGACGAGGAGGTAAAGGAAGGGGAGAGGAGAAGAAAAGGAGTGGGAGGGAGAGGGGAAACAGGGGAAACCTTGCAAAAGAACCAACTGACAACTGGCAGAGTGTACTGAAGGAAAGAAAGAGAGAGGGAAGGGAGAGGGAGAGGGAGGCTGGGAGAGGAGGGGCAGTTGGAGAGGAAGAGTGGGATAGGAGGGAAGGGAGGCAAGGGCGTGGAACTTTGGAAAAGGAAGGAAGGAAGGGGAGAGGAAGAGGAGGAGAAGGAGAAGGAGGAAGATGTATAGGAAAGCCAAAACTGAGAGAGAGAAAGAGAGGGAGGGGTGAGGGAGGGAAGGGAGGAGTCGTGAGCATGGAGGACAACAGTGAGAGGTGATGGTGAACAAGGGAGAGTGAAGGCTAACAGGAAGATGGTGATTATCCTGCTGGGAGAGGTGAGAGGTGTCTGGGAGGGGAGAGGAGGAAGGGAGTAGAAAGAAGAGAAAGAGAGGAAGAGAGAGAGAGAAAGAGAGAGAAAAAAAACAACGTTGAAGTGAACACATGAATCTAATATTAATCAAAGAAGGCCAAGCAAGAGTACACCACAACACCACAACATCACAACACCAACATCATCACCACCACATACCGATCAATCTACGTTCAGCGAGGATATATTCACGTCGTGCTCACTCAGGTAACACAAACGTGGGAGGCATCACAAGAGTTACGTGTCGCTGGCCAAAGAGAGGAAGGTAATGGTGGGTGTCCTGTCACCTGAACGCCAGACAAGTGGACGCAAGGGTGAGGCAGGGCAGGTAAGGTGGGGTGGGGGGAGAGTTAACGAGTAGGTTAGATAGATAGATAGTTAGTGCAAGGGTAGAGCACGACAGATAAAGGTAGGGATGGAAGGGGATACATAGATGAAACAAAAGAAATAGTAAGGAAGAGATAAAACAAGATGTGTAGCAAAGAAACATAAATACAAAAGGGAGACGAAGCAAGGAAGAACTGAAGGTGAGGTGATGACAAAGATGAAAGACGAAGCAACGATGAAGAGACGGAGAAGGGAAGGTGAGGTGAGGTGACGAGGAGCAAGAGGCAAGAGGGGAGGAAATGCCAGGCAGGACAGGTGTAGAATGAAGAACAGGTAAAGGGTCAGAGCGGGAGACAGGTAGGAAAGCAAGGAACAAGAAGAATGACGTGTAGCAAGAGATGGGAAGGTAGGAAGAGAAGGAGCAGGTAAAGCGTGGATTGCCAAAAAGGACACGACACCTGGAGGGAGGGGGTTGTAGGAGGGGACAGGTGGGTCCGCTCATTAGCCAAGGTCACAGGTGAGTCAGGCGGCCTTGAGAGAGCGAGACAATGAGAAGCGCGTCGAGAATTCCCTCTACTGATGCCAACACCACCACCACCACCACCGCCACTACCACCACCACCACCACCACGACCTCACCGAGACTGATAAGGAAAGACCCCGAGTGACGCCACCTTGTTTGGAGGCCGCGATAAGGCGTTGCAAGGGAAGGATGTTGTAAAATGTAAAATTGTTGTGACGAGTTGGTGAGGGAAAGGGAAGAGGTGAGGTGAGGTGAGGTGACAGAATTATTAATGTAAGGAAATGA
>JAPQNM010000047.1:2622623-2632623 GCA_029783475.1 Metacarcinus magister
GGGGAAAGCGGAGGAAGTGGTGGGGGTGGGGAAGGAGAAGGAGGAGGAGGAGCAGGAGGAGCAGGAGGAATAAGAAATTAAGACGCAGTGTTTGGTGATAAGAGATCCAGGATGTGGTGGTGGTGGTGGTGGTGTGTTTGGGTGGTGGTGGTGGTGGTGGTGGTGGTGGTGGTGGTGGTGGTGGTGAAGTGTTAGAAGCTTAAGCCTATTCTTGACAAAGCTTTTCAGTAATAGATTTCACAATTATCACCCCCCCCCTCACCCCCTTACCACCTCTCACGCCTCCACTCATCACCTGACATATCATTTCACGATTAACTGTGCCTCTTTCTCTTCCTATTCTTCATCATCATCATCATCATCATCCCCTATTTCTTCTTTCTCATTTTTCTCTACCTCCTTCTTTCCATCACCACTTCCTCTTTGCCACAACACACACACACACACACACACACACACACACACAGACAGACACACACCCTAAATTGTCTGTTCCTTACACGGTCACACCACCACCACCACCACTACTACCACTGCCGCATTCCTCGCCCCCACCTGCAGACCAGTAGCTCCTCCCTTCCTTATTGCCGCACCACCACCACCACCAAAACCACCACCACTACCACCACCACCATCACCACCACTACCACCACCATCACCACCACTACCAATACTACGTACTTTTATAAACACTACCACCACCATCACCACCAAGACAACAACAAAGCTATTCTTGGTGTTGTAATATTGTCCTTCTCCTCCTCTTTGGCTTCACAAGTAAGATTTTCTCGTGTACTTCTTCACCTCTCACCCACCATCCATTGTACACTCTCTCGCTCTCTTTCTCTCTCTTTTTCATCCCCAACAACCCCTACCCTTCCCCCCCCCCATATCACAAGGCCTCCCTATACATCCTCCCACAATACCATCCCTCCTCCGCATCGCCTCCGTCTCTCTCTCCCCCCCCCACCTGTCTCCTCCTAACACGTGCAGCTTGCATTGTTCTCGGCGTTAAAGTATTCAGGACACACTTAGCAAAACTGGAACTAATGTGTGAATACATATTAATAGATTGCACATACGTAGCCACACACACACACAACATAATAGTAGAAATAGTAGTAGTGGTAGTAGTAGTATCGATGGTAGATGGGGGGGGAGGAGGAGGAGGGGAGGAGGAGGAGGAGGAGGAGAATAATAGAAGCCAAGAAGGATAAAAAAAATGAAGAAAACATGAACAGAAATATCAAGGAGAGAGAAAAAATATAGCATATCATCAAACAAGTTAAATATAGATGGCAAGCAGGAGGAGGAGGAGGAGGACAATGAGGAAGAAAGGTGAGAGGCCAGCAATAATAATATGAAACGCAACACCCCCAAACCCTCCCCCAACACCCCAATCACAACAAATACCCCCCAATTCTCCACCTTTTACCCCCCATGTACATACCAACCCCCACACCCTTACACACCCCACTTCCCTTTACTCATTAACCCTCACCTCTCACCCTCACCCATTCACCTCATCACCTTTTCCTCAGCCTCTACCTGCATATCTCCCTTCACCTCCCCGTCACCCCCTGCAGTGGTACATAATGCGTGCAAGGGGTTGACTGTGTCTTCTTGTTTGTTTTTGTCCCGTCAAGGTCAGCCACCTAGTCAGCCATTGCCACCCAGTTACAGACAGAACACCACACCAAGCCACGCTACGCCACGCCCTCCTCACCTCGTCTATTCCCACGTGCTATATCTACTGTCACACACACACACACACACACACACACACACACACACACACACACACACACACACACAAATGGTGGAGGTGATGACGAAGGGGATTTGTAGGAGTAATAGTCAGGTGGAGGTTATGAGGGTGGAGTGTGACTGAAGGAGTGGTGGTGGAGGTGGAGAGGGGGGTGGATGGGGTAATAGTAGTGTGGGAGGCTGTGGAATGTGTGGTGGAGGTAAAGGATCAGATGACATTATCACGTTCGCAGAAATAATGATAAAAAAAAGAGTGAACAAAAGAGTTGAAATTGATTGTGTTTTGTGTGATAACGTGGGTTGCTATTATTACTATTATTATTATTATATCAGTTATAGATGGCGAGGCTGTTGGTTATAAGTGTTAGGAATGTTCAGTGTGGTGATGTTTGCTTTCTTAATCTAATACAATAAACTCATTCACTATGCAGCATCACATATCAACACCACTTTACATAGCCTCTCATGTCCCCCCTTCCTTCCTTCCTTCCCTGGCACCTGCGTCTCCATCCCTCCCATCGTCCCTCCACCCCTCCCACTGTCCCTCCGTCTCTCCTTTTCCGCGGGTTTAGGCTATAAATGCACACGAGTTTCTTGACCTAAACATCGCAGCAGGAAGCTAGGTGTCAAATAATCGGCTTCTTGATCGTCACTTGTATAGAAATTGCTGCATTTTTGTCTCGGATTAGTGAGGTGTGGTAAGGCTTGCATAGTCGATTTTATAGTGGTTATATGGAGCTATTTTATTAGTAAAGTGAAATTTGTCTTGCTCTATTAATTTTTTTTTAGAAAGAATATTAGTAAATTGATTTGAATATGAGGCATTTCTTTCTAAATGACTGTTTTTCTTTTTAGAAGGAATAGTAGTAAAATGACTAAGAATTTGAGTCTTGTCTTCCTAAATCACTAGTTTGTTGACATATCTAGGAACTTGACGTTGAAATTAATGTATATAATTCCCATGAAGGTATTAAGTATTATTGTTCCTTCTATGTGTTACTAGGGACGCACCACCACCATCACCATCACGACCACCACCACCACCACCATCATCACCACTGCCTACCACGTCATCGCCTCCTGCTGCTTTCGCTTGAGACCTTTTTATCACCTTTTCACTTATTCTGCAGCTGATTGATTTGTTCATTTATTTAGCCCCCGAGCTTGTCAATCCCAAAAAGGTTATTGTTATCGTGATTTGCACTTGAATAATGAGAAGGTAGGCGAATACTAGCATGAATACATAAACTTAGATAGATATTTACAAGTTTTTTTGGTGTTTAGAGATGGTTGGTGACTAGGTAGACCTTCACACATTGTAAATAAGACAAGTATCGCTACATATATTTCCTTTCCATCTCCACGCCTCGCCTAGCATGACGCATTCCTCCCCGTTGACATTCGCACGTACAAATAACTCCATAATAATAAAATAGTAATAATGATAGTAAAAAAAATCAAATAAATATACTACGATAGACCCGGATCTCGCCTCACCACATCATTCGACCTTCATAAAAAAAAAATTCCATAATAATAATAAAAAAATAATAATTATAAACCGCACAAGTATCATATCTCAGCTCGTTTTTATAGTTTCTCACACGTATATATGGCTGATAGTTACCCCCCCAAAATATACATATATAAAAAAAAAGACAAATAATAACCACTTCCTGAAATAATAATAATAATAAAAAAGAGAATAATAATAAGCTGTAAACACACATTCCATTCTTCGTATTTCCTTGCATAGAATAGAATAGAGAGAGAGAAAAAAAATAGAAGGTCGGCAATGTCCCTTCCTGCTTACTGCTTTGATTGAACAGATTATGCTTAGTTTCCTACATGAAGGACACACACACACACACACACACACACACACACACACACACACACACACACACACACAGCTGTTCCTCCTTCCTTGCCACGTGTCCCATTGCTTTCAATAACTTCTTTCCTTTCCTATTACATTTTCTTTTTGACTTAATTTCAATGGACACTTACTTCATTTCCTTCTTCTTTTCTTCTTTTTCTTCTTCTTACCCACACAATTTTCTTTTGAATTTCTTTCTCTTCTAATTTGTATTTCGAAATGGATACTTTTTTCCCTTCCATACATTCTTTGATTTAATTATTTTCTAGTATGTATATTTTATTGATCACTTCCTTTTCTTCTTTTTTTTTCTCTTCATCTTTTTTTCAGTAGACACTTCTCTTTAATATTTTTCCTTCTTCTCATCTTTATACTTTATTTATTGTATAGATGTACACTTTTTTCATGGACAATTTTTTTCTCCTTTTTTTTCTATCTTTAATATATCCTTACTGTACACTCCTTTCTTTCTTTTTTCTTTCTTTCTTCCTTCCTTTTCTTCATGCTTCTCTTAGTTAATCACCTTTTCTTGTTTCTTTCTTCATCACATTTTTATTTATATATATTTTTTCATTTAACTATTTTTTTTCCTATGCATACTTTTAAGACACTTTCCAGTAATCTTGTCTTATTTCCTAATTATATTCTCCTATTCCTTCAATAAGTATTTCCTTTGTTTACTTTCAAAACACTTTTTTTCTTTCCTGTTATCAATAATTTCAGGACACACTTATTCTTTATTTTCTTTCGTTGTTGTTTTTTTGTTCTTCTTTTTTTCCTCTCAGTTTGATTTTTTTCACAATATTTTTTCTTTCCTATTTCAAATTTCTTCTTTTCTTATTCGGTTTGTTTTCATACACATACCCCTCTCTCTCTCTCTCTCTCTCTCTCTCTCTCTCTCTCTCTCTCTCTCTCTCTCTCTCTCTCTCTCTACACACACACACACACACACACCTAATACATGCTAATAGACCCTTTATTTTTTATTCCTATTCGTTAAGTTCGCTAAGCCACTGACTGCCTTCCTCCTTCCTACACATGTGTATACTAATTAATTTATGGAAGTAATTTCTCTCAATATATATTCACTTTTAGATTATACTTTATTTTTGGTGTGGCATGTAAAATACGTAAACTTTTAAAACTTGATTCATTTTGCATTAATTAAACTTGATCAGCCACATATTTATACTCACTCTCTCTCTCTCTCTCTCTCTCTCTCTCTCTCTCTCTCTCTCTCTCTCTCTCTCTCAATGAATCAAAGAACATTTTATATATATATGTATTTTAAAATTCTATATATACTCCTTTGGCGTTAGAAAACATGTGATTCTTTTTCCCTTTGACACGTTCATTCAACGCACTTCCCCCCACTTGAACACCATCCTGCCACCCGCCCCCCCCCCCCTCACGCCCACCCCCACCCACGCATCCTATGCCCAATGCTTAGTTCAAGATACGCAGCTGCTGACAATGCTGTTGTTGTTGTTGTTGTTGTGGTGGTGGTGGTGGACAGAGCTTCACCCACACTGGAACCTTGATGAAAGCCACACACACACACACACCACACACACACACACACACACACACACACACACACACACTATATTTTTTGTACCCACGTGACCGCCGTTGCCTCAGTTGTTGTTGTTTATCTCTCCCTCTCTCTCTCTCTCTCTCTCCCTCTCTCTCTACTCACCTGCGGAAGAAAAGAAAGAAAAAACATTAGTTAAGTCTGACTGACACATCGTCACTCAAGTACACTAAACACACTTGAAAAATAGAACACTTAAATGTGCAAAAATAAAACCAGTGTTGCATTTCTTTACACTTCTTTTTTCTTCTTCTCTTCACTATACTTAACGCCGGAGGGATGGCAACGTGTGTGTGTGCGTGTGTGTGTGTGTGTGTGTGTGTGTGTGTGTGTGTGTGTGTGTGTGTGTGTGTATTGCTACCGAGATGCTTCCTCCTCCTCCTCCTGCTACTACTACTGCTACTGCTGGCCGGCCGTGTTGGGGGGGTTGGAGGGAAGGGGGACAAGTGTTGATTTATATATATAATTAGACCCCACGCGCACGTCCCCCCGCCCCCCACCCCTTGAACCTAAATTTAGTCTCCACCCAGACCCATCCCAGTAACACATTTGTCGTACTCCGTCACCTCGTCTTTCCTACTCTTCCTCTATTCATATTCCAAATAGCATTTAAACGTTATGTTGTGTAGATTAAGGGTAGGTCATCTCTATGTATTTTTGTGATATGAGACCAGCATCAGCCAGTAAAGTTAAATAATGGTTATTTCATTATTGTTATTAGGCAAGCAAGGGTGAAATACAGTTTGATATTATAGTATTCAGGAAAATAAGGCCAGATTCGTGTTCAGTATGACCAAAAACATCATTGTACCAATTTTCATGAGATTCGGAGGTGTGGAAATTTTCATGAATTTTCGTAGGGTACACCCTTAGAGTTTTTTAGATAAATTATATATTTTGAAATAACTCGAAATGTATTGGGTTTATGTAAAAAACGTATAGAATATAAAAGAAAGAGCAGGAGACGCTTGTATTATTGAGCTATAGTGAAATGGAATTGGAATGTAATTATAGATGTAAGAGTGTAAAGTATTATGCATTAATTTCTTTCACTAAATCTTAATTTTCTTCATAAATATTAGAGTTATTGGCAAGCTGATGACAGTATGAGATAAACATTATCAAACTTCATAACTTTACATCTATACAATTTTCCTGTAGGACTAATATTTACGTTAGTAAAATGGGAAAATCTTTTTCAACCTCAATTCTGGTGGAATTTACGGGCCACAAAATGGAAAATGCAAATATTATAGTAGTGACAAAACTAACTCCAGATTCGTGATCAGCATGCCCGAGAACCCCTTGGTACTAATTCTCATGAGTTGTGTTGATATATTAACAAAACCTTAACCTAACCCAACTTCAGTAAAATAATCATGTTTTATAGTAAAGTTAAATAATGGTTATTTCATTATTGTTATTAAGCAAGCAAGGGTGAAATACAGTTTGATATTATAGCAATCAGGTAAATAAGGCCAGATTCGTGTTTAGTATGACCGAAAACATCATTGTACCAATTTTCATGAGATTCGGAGGTGTGGAAATTTGCATAAAATTTACAGTTTGATATTATAGAAATCAGGAAAATAAGGATACAAGTGTTGATTTATAAATATAATTGTACCCCACACACACGTCCCCCCTCCCCCCCCCACCCATCGAACCTAAATTTAGTCTCCACCCAGACCCATCCCAGTAACACATTTGCCGTCCTCCGTCACCTCGTCTTTTCTACTCTTCCTCTATCCATATTCCTCCCTCCTCCTCTTTCTCCTCCTTTTCCTTTTCTCTGTCCTAATTTTTGTTGTTTTGTTGATTCACTTCGTTTCCTTCCTTTTCCTCCTCCTTCTCTTTCTTTTCTCTGTTCTCATCTTCCCTTTTTTGTATTTCCACTCCGTTTCCTGCCTCTTCCTCCTCCTCCTCCCCTTCATTTGCTATGGCTTCCTCTTCCTTTTCTGTATTTCTCTCTTCTATCTTCTTTCTCTTATTCACCTACCGGACATCCTCCTCCTCCTCCTCCTCCTCTTCTTCTTCTTCCTCCTCCTCCTCTTACTCGTATACCGGATCCTCCTCTTCCTCCTCCTCCTCTTACTCATCCACCGGAGATCCTCATTTTGTCGGACATTCACCTCTTCCTCTTCCTCCTCTTTCACTTATATAACCCCCTTTTATCTCCCCCCCCCTCTTTTTCCCTCTCTCCTATGACATCTTCTCTTCTTCTATTACTCCTCTTCCTCCTCCTCCCCTGTCCACTATTCTCCATTTTCCGCAACCTCCTCCTCCTCCTCCTCCTCCTCCGAAAACGTAATATCACCAATTAAACTCGTACTGACATCACCTTCCCTTCTCCCCTCCAGCCTCCAAGACTTCCCTCTCCCCCCTCTCCTCCCTGCCCCGTAATCACCACTCCTCCCATCTCAACATCACTAATTTAACCCTCTGCGTCACACCTGGCCCCCAAACCCCCCCCCCACCTCAAAGTACCTGTAATTAAGCCCTGCAGGTAGTACTGATCTCCTTTCTTTGTCTCTCTTCCAGCATCTTTGTAGTCTCGTTTCTGTTTCTACTTTTACTTTCTTTCCAGTGTGCTTTGCCAGACTGTCTTCCCGCCCCTGCCCCGCCCCTGCCCCGCCCCTGCCCCCCAGCCCGCCCGCCCCCCCGCCCAGGTAGCAGACTAAGGGTGGGCGTTAAAGTGTAATGGGCGCCTTTCTTTATGGGTTGTTGGTAATGGGTCAGAGAGTGGAAAAGCTAGTGCCACTTCTGACTCTTTGACTCTCTCTCTCTCTCTCTCTCTCTCTCTCTCTCTCTCTCTCTCTCTCTCTCTCTCTCTCTCTCTCTCTCTCTCTCTCTCTCGTGTTATTTTCCATTTCTCTATCATCTTTCTTACTTTCTTTCTTTTCGGTCCTATTTGTATTCTTGTATTGTCCTCTCTCTCTCTCTCTCTCTCTCTCTCTCTCTCTCTCTCTCTCTCTCTCTCTCTCTCTCTCTCTCTCTCTCTCTCTCTCTCTCTCCACCTTTTGTCTTGTATTTCTCTCTTTACTCTACTATTACGCTATGTCTTTCTTCATCAGTCCCTTTCTTTACTCTTTCTCCTCTTCTTCCTCCTTATCCCTTTGCCTTCCAACACTACTACGTCCTTTCTCCTCCTCCTCCTCCTCCTCCTCCTCTTCTTTCTTCTCCTCCTCCTCCTCCTCCTCCTTGCCAACCAGGCGTCACCCATAATGAGGAACGCTCAGCTACCCTTCCCTCTCAGTTTCCTTAATTAGAGGAACTGATTCCATGTCAATATCACCTTAGAAGGACGAGGAGTGAGCTGATTCTCTCTCTCTCTCTCTCTCTCTCTCTCTCTCTCTCTCTCTCTCTCTCTCTCTCTCTCTCTCTCTCTCTCTCTCTCTCTCTCTCTCTCTCTCTCTCTCTCTCTCTCTCTAATAATAATAATAAGCCACAAAAACAATAACAACAATAATAACCTTCGTTACTTTAGGAAGAATTTTGACATTTATCTTTATACCTCTCCACTCCTCCTCCTCCTCCTCCTCTTCACTCCTCCTCCTCCTCCTCCTCCTCCTCCTCCTCCTCTTCACCCTCCTCCAACTCCTTCTCTTTCTTCTTCTTCCCTCTTCCCTACAAAAAATGTGGCTCCTCTTGTTATCTTCAAGGAGTTACAATAATAATTAGAGTTGTGCTCTCTCTCTCTCTCTCTCTCTCTCTCTCTCTCTCTCTCTCTCTCTCTCTCTCTCTCTCTCTCTCTCTCTCTCTCTCTCTCTCTCAAAATAGAAAAGAAAAAGAGGAAGAGGAAAGGAGGGAAGAGAAATGAGTACCCAGAGGAAACGGAGGAGGCATAGAGGAAGGAAGAGACTAGAGGAATGATAGTAAAGAAAAGGAGATAAGGAGGAGAGGAGATAGGAGAATGGAGGAATGGAGAAGGATGATAAAAAGAAGGGATAAGGAGGAAGGAAGGAAGGAAGGAAGGAAGGAAGGAAGGGAAGAAGAGAGATTTTATGAATGAAGAATAGTAAGTAAATGGAGATATAAGAAGGAAGGAAGAGGAGGAAACAGGAGAAGAAGAGGAGAGGAGGAGAGGAATAAGCGCTACCCCGAGGAGGGCGCAATAGGCCAGCGAGAGACCACCATTGACGCACGAGCATGGACACGAAAAAGTAAGGTAGAAAAACTATTTGGCAGCATGAAGCGAGACAGAGGCACACATGCAGAAAGAGGCAGCTGCAGACCCAGCCCGCGACTCCCGAGCCCACACTGTGCACCGTGTCAGCACAAATTTTGACGGTCGACACGTAAGCTCCCTACGATAATGCAGTCACGAGAAGTTAAGGCAGTAGAGTAGAGGGAGGAAGGGGAAGTAAAATTAAGGGGAGGAGGAGGGGGAGGTGAGGGGTTCTCAAGGTCACTGACAAGGCTTACTGATTCCCTTCCCCAAACTCAACCATTTAAATTCTCAAAAAAAGGGGAAAAAAGGGAAAAAAGGAAAACTCATGAAACCTCTTTTATTGGCTTCGTTTGTGGTTATATTTCTCCCTAGTGCCGGGCAAGCAGAGAGGGGAGAGAGGGGAGAGAGGAGAGGGGAGAGGGGAGAGGGGAGAGGAAAGAGGGGAGAGAGGTACAAGGGAGGGGAGGCTGGAAAGTAAAGGTGATTCACAAAAAAAAGAAAGGGGAGACATACTTTCAAGGGAGGGGATGAAGAGGGGAAAAGAAGGGGGGAAGAGGGATTTCTAGATACGGTAAGGGAGGGGAAAGGA
>JAPQNM010000047.1:2637623-2640123 GCA_029783475.1 Metacarcinus magister
GTGTCGGGAGTGTTACGCTGCTACCTTTGTCGTCGTGTCCTCGTGTTCTCGGGGCGCTGTGGTCATGGTTGTGTTCCTGTGGCCTCGCTGTAATGTATGTGTACCCTCGTGGCCTCTGTCTCGTGGTATGGTGCGTTCATAACTCTGTCCTCGAGTTATTGTCGTCCTATAAATTCATCCTGAAGTTCTGATAATCTCATGACTTTGTTCTCGTGTTCTCGTGGCCCCATGTGACTTTGTTCTCGTGTTATTTTGTTCCTTTTCACCACTTCTTCGCATTTGTAACTCTATCATCGAGATTTTGTGGCTCCTTTGACCTCTGTCCTCGTGGTCTCGTATCCCCTTTGACCCTATTTTCCTAGTCTTGTACCCTACGACCCAGTCCTCGTGACCTTGTGCCCCTGTGAGCCCGTCCTCGTGGTCTTCTAATTATGCAATCTTTGTCTTCGTGTTTTTCGCAAGTCACCGTCAAGAAAAATAGACAGAAACAGACTATTTTCCCCGAACTTCCTTCCTTTCATGTTAGAATGCCGTCAGCCAGTCAGCACACGCCATGCAACGCTGGTATAGAGAGTCCCCGACGCAGACGTATAAATGAGAGTGGCAACATTACACAACACCGCTACACAAGGACACACACACAAGGGTGGAAAAGATAGATAGTTAAATAGATATCACGTCAATATACATACTGAAGAGGTGGGGTTAATACTGTACCAACACTAATTAGGAAACGAAAATGACGTAGATACACTCATACAAAAAATAACGCCAGTATAGTTTTCAGTATTCTTTCTAATCTGTACTTTAACTTCCCAACAGTCACATGCACGGAAGTAATAAGAACGAGTTAAGAAATGTTTCCGAGAATAATACCTCACAAAGCAAGTCTCGCTCCTCGCCGTGCTGCTGCTGCTGCTACACCGGCGTGACACTAACAGGAATAAGTTAGGGTGGAACACATCAAGTGGTATCCTGATTATGTGATTTTGTGTCAGTCTAAAATGTATACTCGTACCTCATAGTCACTTGTATTTTTACCGTGTTGTGTATACTAGGAAAAAAGTGTTTATGTAGATGAGATTAAGGAGAAGAGGAAGATGAAGATAACGATAACGAAGAATGAAGAATAAGAGGAAAAGGAAGAAAAAGATGAACTATAATATGAAAAAAGGAAATGAATACGAAGAATGAAGAATAAAAGGAAAAGGAAGAAAAAAATAAACTATAATATTAAAAAGGAAATTAATATGATGACAAAAGAAAGAAAATTATGAAAAACAAGAAAAAAAGATGATAATAATGATGATGAACAAATGGTTACGTCAATCTCTGGAGTGAAAGTCTTCTATGGGGTAAGAAATTTTGGATATGTCATTCTATGGGTTTTATGGGTATACATGTGATTCTCTGGGGGGGGGGGAATTTTTGGGTACGTGGTTCTATGAAGTAAAAGTATTGCATGGTATTCTGTGAGGCAATATTTCTTCAATTTTTTTTATTTAATTTGTCTTTTATCTTTCTCTCTCTTCAAATTACGTTCGGTTAAGTGGCAAGTCTCACGGTACTTCATGAACAGAATTGGGTTAACGTTCGTACTCTCTCTCTCTCTCTCTCTCTCTCTCTCTCTCTCTCTCTCTCTCTCTCTGATGATGACTTTATTTTAAGCTTCACTGTATAAGAAAGGAAAGATAAAAACCAACCGACCCTCAGTACCTCACCTTGCAGTACACACACACACACCCACCCACACACCCACACACACACACACACACACACACACACACGAACGAGGAAGATGATAAGGCTCGCAGAGAAAATTGTGAGACCAAATGACGATGACAATGAAGACGACGATGACAACAAAGAAGAAGTAAACAGACAAAAGGAAACTACAACAACAAAGGAAAAGAAGAAGAGGAAGAGGAGGAGGAGGAGGAAGAAAAAGAAGAAGAAGAAGAAGAGGAGGAAGAGGAGGAAGGAAGAACCAAATTATATCACTCTATGACCTCACGTGATACGAACCTAAGGAAGGAAGATACAAGGAGGAGAAGGAGGAGGAGGAGGAGGAGGAGGAGGAAGAGGAGGAGAAAGAGCCAGCAAGCGAGCAAGCAAGAGAGAGAAAGAGAGCAAGAGAGAGAGAGAGAGAGAGAGAGAGAGAGAGAGAGAGAGAGAGAGAGAGAGAGAGAGAGAGAGAGAGAGAGAGCAGTGAAAAGAGAGTACCCACCACCGCCACCACCACCACCACCACTAGCCAGCCGCTGTAGATCCAGCCCAACGCGGATCACCATCGCTCGATATTGTCTCACGTAAAACCTTAAATAGCGCGGCCGTGAGGGGGGCGGGGAGGTGTGACGGGGGTGGAGGGGGGGGAGGGTGTCTGCTGCTTGCTTGGGGGGGGAGGGAGGGAGGGTGAACGAAGGCATAGTGACGTGGCGGGGAGAGGAAATGGGGAGACATGATCTTGTAGAGAGAGAAAAGGAGGAGGAGGAAGGAAACT
>JAPQNM010000047.1:2645123-2650123 GCA_029783475.1 Metacarcinus magister
ACAATGCAGATTCTTAAAAGTGAAGGTCGCACAGGCGGTAAAAAAAATAGTCGTGGTGGTGGTGGTGGTGGTGGTGGTTGTGCTGATGATGATGATGGTGGTGGTGGTCGCATAACACGCGGAAGAGCAGCGTCACACTTGTACTGCGTCACACTAAATGGCACTCCCCTCCCTTGCCTCCTTCTCTCCTCTCCCCCCGCCCCCCCCCCGACACACACTCTGACTCTGTCCTTAGCACTCGCCACGCGGCCCACGCTCTCCCACTCCAGGCACTCCACCACCACCACCACCTCCACCACTACCACTACCTCCACCACCACCACTCTGCCTTTGTCCTGCCTCTCCGCCTTCCTCACAAGGACCACCACCTGCCGCCATCCTCAACTCTGCTGTCACCGTCACCGTCCTGCCAGTGTACTTGAACCCCGTCACCCTCCACCTCAACACCTCACCACCACCGCCTCCTCAACACCACCACCATCCACACACTACCAGATGCTCCTCCACCTAATTCGCTTCCACCATTCACCGCCACAACCTCCCTGCATCACTGTCACCCCCAGGACGCCCGCAACACGCACGCCGCCCCCTGCACAGTGCCACCACCACCACCACCACACCGCCGCTCGGGCTAAGGGTGGCGCCGCAATATGGCAGCATCGCTCTGCTTCCTCCATAAGGTTGAATCACAGTGTCAGATACGTCACGTGGGACAAACTTGGCGCCTGACGTGGCAGGCGTGCCCCGGCCAGGTGGGGGAGGGCGTGGGGGCGGTGGTGGCAACAAGGTGTGTAAGGGAGGGACCCCGCCACCAAGACTGGGCAGGACAATGAGGGTTCACTATAACGGGGTGAAGTTGACGGGCGTGGTTGTCGCCGCCCTCCACGCCACACAACACTGCCGTCCTTACACACCCATGGCAGGAGACTTCCTACACCCAGACGCTGTCCCAAACACCATCCCGCCCCAGATTTAGAGGCGGGGCGGCGGTGACAGCCTGCGGGAGGAGGAGCAAAGGGTTGCAGACAACGCTACCGTCGTTTCCTCTTTTTCTCCTCGTTTTCACTCCCCCTGTCTAGCCGTCGGTGACAAGACTATATTGCGGCATGCGTGGAGGGTACGTGAGGCGCAGCAGGTAAGGAGCATCACCAGCTGGCTTTGGGGGCTGTCCTCCCGAAGCTACCCACACCATGACGTCACTCGTTGTTTGTAAACATAGGTAACGTGACTGACGCGGTGCCCGGGTCCGACAGGCGCCCCCGGGCTGATACTCACCTCACTGATCAATCCTCCTCCTTCACTCAGTCATGGTGACGGCGTAAATCCAGCAGCGTAATCTTAGAAACTTGTTGACGAGATGCTCTTGGCGGGAAATGGTCCTGCGAATCAATACCATCCACTCGATTGGGGACGTGGTGGAGGATGCAGCCAACACAGGACACGACCAGGACCACCGCCACTATACTCTGCACTACACAGTAAGCCACTAAGGTGCCCCACACAGCCTGCACTGTGAGCAGCGGCTGTTTTAACCCTCTGAGCGCCGGGAGCACACTGAGCCCGCGTGCAGCCTTCACTGTAACTAAACTGTCAGCGGCTGCAGCGGTGGTGCCAGTCTAGGTGCCACAAGTTGCCGGACAGCGATGGAAACCCAACCAAGCGGGTGTCCCTGGCGGCGGGGCGCGATGCTCAACAACCCTAGGGACACATTACCTCACCAAGGACCACGCAAGGCTTGTGGGCCTCCCAAGGGTCGACCCTGGATACAGCGACCTTACAGATAATGTTGTGAAGAGCGAATCGGCACCTCACAAGTTGCTCTCGTAGCTGGAGGAGCGGCGGCTGGCGGCCACTGCTGCTGCTGCTGCTGCTACCCCCCGCTTCCATGCCCCCCAAACGGCCTCTCATTATTGTTTACGAGCGAGCAAGGACAAATAATCACATATAATGTCTACGGTGCTATAGAGGCTACAGAATCGCCTACCGTGATGGAGACGTGAGAAAACCGACGCGGCTGCTACGGCCTCGGAAGCGTCCAGCTGATGGTGTTACGACGCTGAGTGGCGACCACGTTAGCCCGGACCGAGCCTCCGTCAGGAGCACTCAGGGGGAGATGTATGGATGCACCCAAGACCCTGCCTAGGCCTGCTGCTGCGGCTGCTGCCTCACACCAAGGCCTGTCAACACACACACACACACACACACACACACACACACTTCTGACGCCTCATGACAACACAACGCCCTACTATACAGAGGGGTCACCACTGCCCCTTCTTCCCCCGCTGCACTTCCTTCCTCAAAAACACGAACGAACCTCCTTTGTTGTTCACAACACCTTTACATTTGTGTCGCTTGAGCACCGCGAAAGCTGAAGTGTTTACACACCCACACACACACACACACACACACACACACACACACACACACACACACACACACACACACACACAAGCACAAACACACACAAAAAAACACATACATGCAGGTAGGCAGAGAGAGAGAGAGAGAGAGAGAGAGAGAGAGAGAGAGAGAGAGAGAGAGAGAGAGAGAGAGAGAGAGAGAGAGAGAGAGAGAGAGAGAGAGACACCTTACCTGAACAATCTATCCCCCTAACACCCCCACCCCCATCCCACTTGTCTCCTCCTCCTCCTCCTCTCCATCACTTCTGCCGCCCTAACTACTCAAACATCAAACAAACAAACAAGCAAGCAAGCAAACAAGCAAAAAAACAGACCAGCGGGATGAAAATCGATTGAAGTTTTGTACCCACCACCATCACCACTACCACCACCATCACCACCACCACCATCACCACCACCACCACCACCACCACCACCACCACCACCACCATCACTACCACCACCTTCACCTCCTTAGCTATACAGATCGATAAAAGGAGCTGGAGTGGAATGGACGAGCTTGTAAATATTTGGTGGAGGCTGTCTGGCTTAGGTGGAGGGACAGTTGAGGTGGAGTGGAACGGTGGAGGGAATGGGAAGGTGTGAGAGAGGTGGAGGGAGGAAAGGAGTGGAGTTAAGTGGAGTTAGGGAAGGAATAGATAGAGAGGAAGATGGATAAGGGTGGAAGGATTTGGGTGTAAGATGGGGTAAGGTGGAAGGAGGTGGAGAACGTAGTTAAGAGAGAGAGAGAGAGAGAGAGAGAGAGAGAGAGAGAGAGAGAGAGAGAGAGAGAGAGAGAGAGAGAGAGAGAGAGAGAGAGAGAGAGAGAGAGAGAGAGAGAGAGAGTGAGTCAGAGGATCCCAATAAGTTAAGGTGGAGTACTCAGAAGTGAAGAGGAGGAGGAGGAGAAGGAGGAGGAGAAGGAGGAGGAGAGAGAAACACAAGGAGTGACAGAAACAGAGAAAAAACGAGAAAGAGAAAGAGAGAGAGAAAAAAAAAGATAGGGGAAATAGAGGTTCCCCAACAAGAACATAAGACAAGAGAGAGAGAGAGAGAGAGAGAGAGAGAGAGAGAGAGAGAGAGAGAGAGAGAGAGAGAGAGAGAGAGAGAGAGAGAGAGAGAGAGAGAGGAGAGAGAGAGAGAGAGAGAGAGAGAGAGAGAGGTGGTGGAGTGAGGTGGTGGAGGGAGGAGTGGAGGGGTAAGGTTCAAGGTGGTGGTGGTGGTGTGTGGTGGTGGTGGTGGTGGTGGTGGTGGTGGTGGTGGTGGTGGTGTTGTCTTAAGGTGCTTTGTGTAGAGCTGATGTGTTGAGTGATAGGAGGAGGAGGAGGTGAAGGAGGAGGAGGAGGAGGTGAAGGAGGAGGAGAGAGGAGAAGAGGAAGAGGAGAGATAGAAGATGGGTAGAGGAGGAGAAGGGAGAGTAGAAAGAACAAAAGGAATTAACAAAAACATATAAATAAAGCGAGGAAGGAAGAAAGGGAAAGGAGGAGACGTAAAAAGGAATGTGATAAAAAGAGAGAGAGAGAGAGAGAGAGAGAGAGAGAGAGAGAGAGAGAGAGAGAGAGAGAGAGAGAGAGAGAGAGAGAGAGAGAGAGAGAGAGAGAGAGAGAGAGAGAGAAGTCACGTATCCAAGATGACCTTCTTTCTCTCTCTCACTCTCTTTCTCTCTCTCTCTCTCTCTCTCTCTCTCTCTCTCTCTCTCTCTCTCTTTCTCGTTATCTTTCTTATCAAGGACAAGAACCCTTTTGACAACAACAACAACAACAACAACAATTACTACTACTACTACTACTACTACTACTACTATTTCAATTTATCTTTTATCTTATATTTCTTTCTTTCTTTTTTCTCATATTTTTTTTTCATTTTGTCATTATTTTTCATCTTTATCATTCCTTTCATCTTATTCCCTTTTATCTGTATTTCTTTATATTTTATATTTTATCTATACATTTCTAGATTTTTTCTCTCAAATTTATCAGTTTTTCACTAATTCCTTCCTTTAATCTTAATTGTTTTTATTTTTCTTCCCTGAGTCTCGTGTTATTTCTTTTCCTTGCACTTATTTCTCTAATCTTTTCTTTCCCTTTTTCTACTTATTCTTCTTTATCAATATTATGTCTATTATTATCATTTTCTTCTCTCATTTCAATTATGTTATCCCAAATTTTCACTTCTTGTTTTACTCATTCTTCCCTTTTATCACTTATTACCCTGTTTATTGCACTTTCTCTCATTCCCTCTGTTTATCATCTCTTTCTATTCTCCTTCTCCACTTTGAAATTCTTTTGTTATCCGTTCTACTTTCGTGTCTCTTGAAGGTCATCTGCATTGTTTCATTCTGCTTGAGAGAGAGAGAGAGAGAGAGAGAGAGAGAGAGAGAGAGAGAGAGAGAGAGAGAGAGAGAGAGAGAGAGAGAGAGAGAGAGAGAGAGAGAGGGGTGAGGAGGGGCGTGTATATTATCAAGTGTTGTGTATGTGTGTGTGTGTGTGTTTTACCTTCAGTTTTTGTCCTTACTTCACTATCTCTCTCTCTCTCTCTCTCTCTCTCTCTCTCTCTCTCTCTCTCTCTCTCTCTCTCTCTCTCTCTCTCTCTCTCTCT
>JAPQNM010000047.1:2657623-2697623 GCA_029783475.1 Metacarcinus magister
AGAGAGAGAGAGATGCAGTGTGTTCTTATACTGGATGATCATTGATTGTCTTCTCGTGGTAGTCGCCGCTGTCACCCCCTTATTGACGCCCCCCCCCCTTACCCCCCCCTCCCTCCACCCACGCTATTAATAACTCTGTGCAGACTAATGTTTACACTTCCCTCCGCCCCCCTCGCGCCCCCAAAAACACAGCTGCGCCGCCTACAGGAGTGCGGAAGGTAATGTGTGAGTGAGTGAGTGAGTGACAGGTAAAATATACAAACGTGTGCAGTAAAATCACAGACATACACATACATAAACACATACGTACATACATACATACATACATGCACGCCCCTGAGGCTTCAAAACGTAGGAGGCGGTGAAGGAAGGGGAGAATTAGGATATTAAGAAGTGAGGAGGAGGAGGAGGAGGAGGGGAAGAGGAGGGTAAGAGCTTGGTAAGAGAAGAAGAGAATGAGAGAAAGGGAGGAAATTGGAGAAAGGAGGAGGAGAGGGGAAGAAGACTCATTGAGGACATACTGCCATTCTTACCTGACCACACCTGGATGTCTGGCAGGTTAATTAAGAATATTCAAGGAGGAGGAAGATGGGAACGAGGACAAGGAGGACAAGGACGAGGACAAGGACGAGGGCGGAGAATAATAATAATGATAATAATAATAATAATAATAATAATAATAATAATAATAATAATAATAATAATAACAATAACAATAACAAGATTTATGATCATGAAAAATGCACGTGAGAGGAACTAATTTTTTTTTATCATTATTATTTTTCGTATTTCATTTAACTAATACAACTACCAACACTACTACTACTACTACCACCACCACCACCACCATGTTACGTCCTTATATAATTGCACTGCTCGCCTTAAATTCAGTTCGCGTCACGGCTCGGAGGGGGGAGGGTCGCGCTAGATGGGACGCGGAGGAGAAAATTAGTGGGAGTGGAGGAAGGGAAGAGAAGGGAACGCGAAATTAATTGGGTTAGCGTAGAAAATTAGGTGGAGGTTGATGATTATATTGAAGAGGGCTGAGTAGGTAGGATTAGGGGTGATTGGAGCGCCGGATTGGAATAACTAGACTTTGGAATGGTCTAAAAGGGAGTTTAGTAAATAGAAGAAGTTATTGTTGAAATTTTAAATGGTGAACTGAAAGAAATGAACAGAGGATTGAAATAGGAGAACGGAGTAAAGGGAATAGTAAGACATTGTGAAAGATATGGTAAAATTAGAACATTCTGAAGGTTAAAATGGACAGATTTGAGAGAGATAAATGAACAGAGATTTAGATAGAAGAAAAGAGTAATGTGAACACTAAGAAATTATGAAAAATATGCTAAATTAGGACCATTTTTGGGGTTAAAATTGGACAGATTTGAGAAACACATGTTGATAAGATGATTTAAGGAGGAAATTTGAGTTGTAGACAAGAAATTAAAGGTTTAATTCGTAGAGTTATTGAAGGAATGGTAAGGATCGTAGGATTTAGGTTTGTAAGGGTTAGGTAAAGTAATGAGGAGCATTGGGTAAAAATAAAAGTTAAACAAGACGTGTTGTTTAGCAAATTGTACAACTTTAGGAATGAAAGAAGCGAGGGAAGGGAGATGATAGTCCCAATCAAAGACAAATTGGGTTAGTTTAGGTCAAAAATTGAATAAAAAGTGAATGATTTTAAGAAGTTTGAGAAAGAAAACTAACCCAAAGCAAATGTAAATAGGACAATGAATGTAAAAGGTTCAAAATGAATAAGTAGATTCAAACAAAAGAATGAAAGAAAAGAAGACAGGACTGAAAAAAAAGTCAATACGAAACAAACAAAAAAAAACAAAAAAAAAAAGAATATATATAAAAAGTGAAACAAAACGACAGATGAATAATACCACAAGTGTGTGTGTATGTGTGATAATTCCCATACACCCACACCCACATCCACACCCACACCCACACTCACATCCACACGTTCCACTCGCCGCCCACCGCAGACACTCTAATGATGTAGTCTCGTTTTCTCCCATCTGGGTGGATGCCAACACTCCACTTGCTCCCAGGTCTCGTGTGGCAAGGCAGCGGGCCTCGTGCATGGCGGGGAAGGATGGGGAGGGTGGGGAGGAGGGCACAGAAAGGGACGGAGGAGGAGGAAAGGGATAGTAAGTAAACAAAGAGACAAAGAAACAAAGATAGATAGATAGATATATAGATAAATAGATAAATAGATATATCGATAGATAGATATATAGAGAGATAATTATGTACTTCAATTTACATATAAACAGAACATCAATACCAAACACACACACACACACACACACACACACACACACACACACACACACACACACACATACATACACGTGTCAATTAATAGCTCACCTGAGGCAGCATGCAAGGTTAAGCCAGCACAGGTAAACACGTCACGTAGGCACACCTGAGCAAGCTAATTCCCACACACAGGGCAGGGCAGTACCAGCAGGATCCAAGCACACACAAAGCAAACACCGCTTCCTGTATGTCAACCTCCACCCCTCCTTGACATCAATAATTCATCGTTACAAGCCACCTGTTAACTCCCACTTGACAACAGGAGCCACCCATCCACCCACTATTATACCCACCCATGTGTGTCCTCCTCTACCTCTTCCCTCCCATCATCACTATTAACTGTGGCCTCTACCCTCTCCTACCTGTCCTCTACTACCACTCCCTTAACTCCTCTGGTGCATACTAAGTAGCAGCTGGTGTTGATAGGTTGGCTACTGGTACTAAGCGCGGGGCCTTTGTCTGTTAGCAATGTTGAGGACCCGGTACTGACTCTGGTGGAGGGGGTGGGGGGTTGTGATGGTATGCATGTCTCCTCCTCCTCCTCTTTCCTCCTCCTCCTATCCCTCTCTCTGTTTCTTCTTCCTCTTCCCTCTTCATATCACTTTTATGTGCTCACTGACCGAGTGCTCTGGTTTTCTCTCCCTCTCTTTCTTCCCCTCCCCTTCCCTCTCATCATCCCTCATTATCTTTCATTTTCATTCCTCCAACTACCATCAACCTCTAACTGACCCTCCTTCTCCTTCCTCCTCCTCCTCCTCTTCGTCATTATATTTTTTTCCCTTCACAATCCTTATCGTTTTCTTTGCACTTATCTACTGAAGGCACATGTAGGTCCTGTTGCCACTGCTCCCTCTGAGACTCAATTACCTTGATACTAATACTTGGCTGGGCTGGGCTAGGGTAAGGTTTTGGGTGTTCAAATAAAGAATAATACTAAAAATGATAAAAAGAAGGAACAGTTGTAACCCAGCTAATGAGAAACAAAGACCTTACTAGAAAAAACGAATATAATGATAATGATAAGAAAAAAAGGTAGGGAGGGGGACTGTGGTATATTTTATTGTCTCATATCCACTTCCCCTTACCTGCATCATCTGTCAACTTATATACCCCTTCATCCCCCCTTAATTCTCCACCACACACCCCTTTACCCAGCACACGTATACACTCCTACACTACCACACTCAACGCATTCTACTTCTATAACTATGAATATTTGCTTTAAAAATAATAATTAGGTAGTTAAATGAAACTATCCTTTTTCCAAAAACATGACTTTCTTCCTCATTTTCTCGAAAGCTATTAGAGATATTGAAAATATCATTGCAGCATCTGATATACCAAATTAAACTCCACTACTGTCATTATGAATATTTGTTCTATGACTAATAATAATGCAGTAAAATGAAACCGTATATTTATATAAAAACATGACTTTCCTCCTCATTTTCTCGAAAGCTATTAGAGATATTGGAAATATCATTGCAGCATCTGATAGGCCTAATTAAACTGTACAACTGTAATTATGAATATTTGTTCTATGACTAATAATAACGGAGTAAAATAAAACTTAATATTTATATAAAAACATGAATTTCCTCCTCATTTTCTTGAAAGCTATTAGAGATATTGGAAATATCATTGCAGCATCTGATAGGCCTAATTAAACTGTACAACTGTAATTATGAATATTTGTTCTATGACTAACAATTACGCAGTAAAATAAAACTTAATATTTATTTAAAAACATGACTTTCCTCCTCATTTTCTTGAAAGCTATTAGAGATATTGGAAATATCATTGCAGCATCTGATAGGCCTAATTAAACTGTACAACTGTAATTATGAATATTTGTTCTATGACTAATAATTACGGAGTAAAATAAAACTTAATATTTATATAAAAACATGACTTTCCTCCTCATTTTCTCGAAAGCTATTAGAGATATTGGAAATATCATTGCAGCATCTGATAGGCCTAATTAAACTGTACAACTGTAATTATGAATATTTGTTCTATGACTAATAATTACGGAGTAAAATAAAACTTAATATTTATTTAAAAACATGACTTTCCTCCTCATTTTCTTGAAAGCTATTAGAGATATTGGAAATATCATTGCAGCATCTGATAGGCCTAATTAAACTGTACAACTGTAATTATGAATATTTGTTCTATGACTAATAATTACGCAGTAAAATAAAACTTAATATTTATTTAAAAACATGACTTTCCTCCTCATTTTCTTGAAAGCTATTAGAGATATTGGAAATATCATTGCAGCATCTGATAGGCCTAATTAAACTGTACAACTGTAATTATGAATATTTGTTCTATGACTAATAATTACGGAGTAAAATAAAACTTAATATTTATATAAAAACATGACTTTCCTCCTCATTTTCTCGAAAGCTATTAGAGATATTGGAAATATCATTGCAGCATCTGATAGGCCTAATTAAACTGTACAACTGTAATTATGAATATTTGTTCTATGACTAATAATTACGCAGTAAAATAAAACTTAATATTTATATAAAAACATGACTTTCCTCCTCATTTTCTTGAAAGCTATTAGAGATATTGGAAATATCATTGCAGCATCTGATAGGCCTAATTAAACTGTACAACTGTAATTATGAATATTTGTTCTATGACTAATAATTACGCAGTAAAATAAAACTTAATATTTATTTAAAAACATGACTTTCCTCCTCATTTTCTTGAAAGCTATTAGAGATATTGGAAATATCATTGCAGCATCTGATAGGCCTAATTAAACTGTACAACTGTAATTATGAATATTTGTTCTATGACTAATAATTACGGAGTAAAATAAAACTTAATATTTATATAAAAACATGACTTTCCTCCTCATTTTCTCGAAAGCTATTAGAGATATTGGAAATATCATTGCAGCATCTGATAGGCCTAATTAAACTGTACAACTGTAATTATGAATATTTGTTCTATGACTAATAATTACGGAGTAAAATAAAACTTAATATTTATTAAAAACATGACTTTCCTCCTCATTTTCTTGAAAGCTATTAGAGATATTGGAAATATCATTGCAGCATCTGATAGGCCTAATTAAACTGTACAACTGTAATTATGAATATTTGTTCTATGACTAATAATTACGGAGTAAAATAAAACTTAATATTTATTTAAAAACATGACTTTCCTCCTCATTTTCTTGAAAGCTATTAGAGATATTGGAAATATCATTGCAGCATCTGATAGGCCTAATTAAACTGTACAACTGTAATTATGAATATTTGTTCTATGACTAATAATTACGGAGTAAAATAAAACTTAATATTTATATAAAAACATGACTTTCCTCCTCATTTTCTCGAAAGCTATTAGAGATATTGGAAATATCATTGCAGCATCTGATAGGCCTAATTAAACTGTACAACTGTAATTATGAATATTTGTTCTATGACTAATAATTACGGAGTAAAATAAAACTTAATATTTATTAAAAACATGACTTTCCTCCTCATTTTCTTGAAAGCTATTAGAGATATTGGAAATATCATTGCAGCATCTGATAGGCCTAATTAAACTGTACAACTGTAATTATGAATATTTGTTCTATGACTAATAATTACGGAGTAAAATAAAACTTAATATTTATATAAAAACATGACTTTCCTCCTCATTTTCTCGAAAGCTATTAGAGATATTGGAAATATCATTGCAGCATCTGATAGGCCTAATTAAACTGTACAACTGTAATTATGAATATTTGTTCTATGACTAATAATTACGCAGTAAAATAAAACTTAATATTTATATAAAAACATGACTTTCCTCCTCATTTTCTCGAAAGCTATTAGAGATATTGGAAATATCATTGCAGCATCTGATAGGCCTAATTAAACTGTACAACTGTAATTATGAATATTTGTTCTATGACTAATAATTACGGAGTAAAATAAAACTTAATATTTATTTAAAAACATGACTTTCCTCCTCATTTTCTCGAAAGCTATTAGAGATATTGGAAATATCATTGCAGCATCTGATAGGCCTAATTAAACTGTACAACTGATATTATGAATATTTGTTCTATGACTAATAATTACGCAGTAAAATAAAACTTAATATTTATATAAAAACATGACTTTCCTCCTCATTTTCTTGAAAGCTATTAGAGATATTGGAAATATCATTGCAGCATCTGATAGGCCTAATTAAACTGTACAACTGTAATTATGAATATTTGTTCTATGACTAATAATTACGGAGTAAAATAAAACTTAATATTTATATAAAAACATGACTTTCCTCCTCATTTTCTCGAAAGCTATTAGAGATATTGGAAATATCATTGCAGCATCTGATAGGCCTAATTAAACTGTACAACTGTATTATGAATATTTGTTCTATGACTAATAATTACGCAGTAAAATAAAACTTAATATTTATATAAAAACATGACTTTCCTCCTCATTTTCTCGAAAGCTATTAGAGATATTGGAAATATCATTGCAGCATCTGATAGGCCTAATTAAACTGTACAACTGTAATTATGAATATTTGTTCTATGACTAATAATTACGCAGTAAAATAAAACTTAATATTTATTTAAAAACATGACTTTCCTCCTCATTTTCTTGAAAGCTATTAGAGATATTGGAAATATCATTGCAGCATCTGATAGGCCTAATTAAACTGTACAACTGTAATTATGAATATTTGTTCTATGACTAATAATTACGGAGTAAAATAAAACTTAATATTTATATAAAAACATGACTTTCCTCCTCATTTTCTCGAAAGCTATTAGAGATATTGGAAATATCATTGCAGCATCTGATAGGCCTAATTAAACTGTACAACTTATATTATGAATATTTGTTCTATGACTAATAATTACGCAGTAAAATAAAACTTAATATTTATTTAAAAACATGACTTTCCTCCTCATTTTCTCGAAAGCTATTAGAGATATTGGAAATATCATTGCAGCATCTGATAGGCCTAATTAAACTGTACAACTGTAATTATGAATATTTGTTCTATGACTAATAATTACGCAGTAAAATAAAACTTAATATTTATATAAAAACATGACTTTCCTCCTCATTTTCTTGAAAGCTATTAGAGATATTGGAAATATCATTGCAGCATCTGATAGGCCTAATTAAACTGTACAACTGTAATTATGAATATTTGTTCTATGACTAATAATTACGGAGTAAAATAAAACTTAATATTTATATAAAAACATGACTTTCCTCCTCATTTTCTCGAAAGCTATTAGAGATATTGGAAATATCATTGCAGCATCTGATAGGCCTAATTAAACTGTACAACTGTAATTATGAATATTTGTTCTATGACTAATAATTACGGAGTAAAATAAAACTTAATATTTATATAAAAACATGACTTTCCTCCTCATTTTCTCGAAAGCTATTAGAGATATTGGAAATATCATTGCAGCATCTGATAGGCCTAATTAAACTGTACAACTGTAATTATGAATATTTGTTCTATGACTAATAATTACGCAGTAAAATAAAACTTAATATTTATTTAAAAACATGACTTTCCTCCTCATTTTCTTGAAAGCTATTAGAGATATTGGAAATATCATTGCAGCATCTGATAGGCCTAATTAAACTGTACAACTGTAATTATGAATATTTGTTCTATGACTAATAATTACGGAGTAAAATAAAACTTAATATTTATATAAAAACATGACTTTCCTCCTCATTTTCTCGAAAGCTATTAGAGATATTGGAAATATCATTGCAGCATCTGATAGGCCTAATTAAACTGTACAACTGTAATTATGAATATTTGTTCTATGACTAATAATTACGCAGTAAAATAAAACTTAATATTTATATAAAAACATGACTTTCCTCCTCATTTTCTCGAAAGCTATTAGAGATATTGGAAATATCATTGCAGCATCTGATAGGCCTAATTAAAACTGTACAACTGTAATTATGAATATTTGTTCTATGACTAATAATACGAGTAAAATAAAACTTAATATTTATTTAAAAACATGACTTTCCTCCTCATTTTCTCGAAAGCTATTAGAGATATTGGAAATATCATTGCAGCATCTGATAGGCCTAATTAAACTGTACAACTGTATTATGAATATTTGTTCTATGACTAATAATTACGCAGTAAAATAAAACTTATATTTATATAAAAACATGACTTTCCTCCTCATTTTCTCGAAAGCTATTAGAGATATTGGAAATATCATTGCAGCATCTGATAGGCCTAATTAAACTGTACAACTGTAATTATGAATATTTGTTCTATGACTAATAATTACGGAGTAAAATAAAACTTAATATTTATATAAAAACATGACTTTCCTCCTCATTTTCTCGAAAGCTATTAGAGATATTGGAAATATCATTGCAGCATCTGATAGGCCTAATTAAACTGTACAACTGTAATTATGAATATTTGTTCTATGACTAATAATTACGGAGTAAAATAAAACTTAATATTTATATAAAAACATGACTTTCCTCCTCATTTTCTCGAAAGCTATTAGAGATATTGGAAATATCATTGCAGCATCTGATAGGCCTAATTAAACTGTACAACTTATATTATGAATATTTGTTCTATGACTAATAATTACGCAGTAAAATAAAACTTAATATTTATTTAAAAACATGACTTTCCTCCTCATTTTCTCGAAAGCTATTAGAGATATTGGAAATATCATTGCAGCATCTGATAGGCCTAATTAAACTGTACAACTGTAATTATGAATATTTGTTCTATGACTAATAATTACGGAGTAAAATAAAACTTAATATTTATATAAAAACATGACTTTCCTCCTCATTTTCTCGAAAGCTATTAGAGATATTGGAAATATCATTGCAGCATCTGATAGGCCTAATTAAACTGTACAACTTATATTATGAATATTTGTTCTATGACTAATAATTACGCAGTAAAATAAAACTTAATATTTATTAAAAACATGACTTTCCTCCTCATTTTCTTGAAAGCTATTAGAGATATTGGAAATATCATTGCAGCATCTGATAGGCCTAATTAAACTGTACAACTGTAATTATGAATATTTGTTCTATGACTAATAATTACGCAGTAAAATAAAACTTAATATTTATTTAAAAACATGACTTTCCTCCTCATTTTCTCGAAAGCTATTAGAGATATTGGAAATATCATTGCAGCATCTGATAGGCCTAATTAAACTGTACAACTGTAATTATGAATATTTGTTCTATGACTAATAATTACGGAGTAAAATAAAACTTAATATTTATTAAAAACATGACTTTCCTCCTCATTTTCTTGAAAGCTATTAGAGATATTGGAAATATCATTGCAGCATCTGATAGGCCTAATTAAACTGTACAACTGTAATTATGAATATTTGTTCTATGACTAATAATTACGGAGTAAAATAAAACTTAATATTTATATAAAAACATGACTTTCCTCCTCATTTTCTCGAAAGCTATTAGAGATATTGGAAATATCATTGCAGCATCTGATAGGCCTAATTAAACTGTACAACTGTAATTATGAATATTTGTTCTATGACTAATAATTACGCAGTAAAATG
Source organism: Metacarcinus magister (assembly GCA_029783475.1). Lineage (NCBI taxonomy): Eukaryota > Metazoa > Arthropoda > Malacostraca > Decapoda > Cancridae > Metacarcinus > Metacarcinus magister. The sequence goes on from JAPQNM010000047.1 coordinate 2,667,555, forward strand.
AAACTTGATATTTATATAAAAACATGATTTTACTCCTCATTTTCTCGAAAGCTATTAGAGATATTGGAAATATCATTGCAGCATCTGATAGACCTAATTAAAATCTACTACTGTCATTATGAATATTTGTTCATGACTAATAATTACGAGTAAATATAAACTTATATTTATTTAAAAACTACTTTCCTCCTCATTTTCTCGAAAGCTATTAGAGATATTGGAAATATCATTGCATCATCTGATACACCTAATTCAACTGTACAACTGATATTATGAATATTTGTTCTATGACCTAATAATTACGCAGAAAAATAAAACCGTATTTTTATATAAAAACATGACTTTCCTCCTCATTTTCTTGAAAGCTATTAGAGATATTGGAAATATCATTGCAGCATCTGATAGGCCTAATTAAACTGTACAACTGTAATTATGAATATTTGTTCTATGACTAATAATTACGGAGTAAAATAAAACTTAATATTTATATAAAAACATGACTTTCCTCCTCATTTTCTCGAAAGCTATTAGAGATATTGGAAATATCATTGCAGCATCTGATAGGCCTAATTAAACTGTACAACTGTAATTATGAATATTTGTTCTATGACTAATAATTACGCAGTAAAATAAAACTTAATATTTATATAAAAACATGACTTTCCTCCTCATTTTCTCGAAAGCTATTAGAGATATTGGAAATATCATTGCAGCATCTGATAGGCCTAATTAAACTGTACAACTGTAATTATGAATATTTGTTCTATGACTAATAATTACGCAGTAAAATAAAACTTAATATTTATTAAAAACATGACTTTCCTCCTCATTTTCTCGAAAGCTATTAGAGATATTGGAAATATCATTGCAGCATCTGATAGGCCTAATTAAACTGTACAACTGTAATTATGAATATTTGTTCTATGACTAATAATTACGGAGTAAAATAAAACTTAATATTTATATAAAAACATGACTTTCCTCCTCATTTTCTCGAAAGCTATTAGAGATATTGGAAATATCATTGCAGCATCTGATAGGCCTAATTAAACTGTACAACTGTAATTATGAATATTTGTTCTATGACTAATAATTACGCAGTAAAATAAAACTTAATATTTATATAAAAACATGACTTTCCTCCTCATTTTCTCGAAAGCTATTAGAGATATTGGAAATATCATTGCAGCATCTGATAGGCCTAATTAAACTGTACAACTGTAATTATGAATATTTGTTCTATGACTAATAATTACGGAGTAAAATAAAACTTAATATTTATTTAAAAACATGACTTTCCTCCTCATTTTCTTGAAAGCTATTAGAGATATTGGAAATATCATTGCAGCATCTGATAGGCCTAATTAAACTGTACAACTTATATTATGAATATTTGTTCTATGACTAATAATTACGCAGTAAAATAAAACTTAATATTTATTTAAAAACATGACTTTCCTCCTCATTTTCTTGAAAGCTATTAGAGATATTGGAAATATCATTGCAGCATCTGATAGGCCTAATTAAACTGTACAACTGTAATTATGAATATTTGTTCTATGACTAATAATTACGGAGTAAAATAAAACTTAATATTTATATAAAAACATGACTTTCCTCCTCATTTTCTCGAAAGCTATTAGAGATATTGGAAATATCATTGCAGCATCTGATAGGCCTAATTAAACTGTACAACTGTAATTATGAATATTTGTTCTATGACTAATAATTACGCAGTAAAATGAAACTTGATATTTATATAAAAACATGATTTTACTCCTCATTTTCTCGAAAGCTATTAGAGATATTGGAAATATCATTGCAGCATCTGATAGACCTAATTAAAATCTACTACTGTCATTATGAATATTTTCACAAGTACTACGAGTAAATACTGAAACTTTACTTTTTTTTAAAAACTACTTTCTTCCTCGTTTTCTCGAAAGCTATTAGAGATATTGGAAATATCATTGCATCATCTGATACACCTAATTCAACTGTACAACTGATATTATGAATATTTGTTCTATGACTAATAATTACGCAGAAAAATAAAACCGTATTTTTATATAAAAACATGACTTTCCTCCTCATTTTCTTGAAAGCTATTAGAGATATTGGAAATATCATTGCAGCATCTGATAGGCCTAATTAAACTGTACAACTGTAATTATGAATATTTGTTCTATGACTAATAATTACGGAGTAAAATAAAACTTAATATTTATATAAAAACATGACTTTCCTCCTCATTTTCTCGAAAGCTATTAGAGATATTGGAAATATCATTGCAGCATCTGATAGGCCTAATTAAACTGTACAACTGTAATTATGAATATTTGTTCTATGACTAATAATTACGGAGTAAAATAAAACTTAATATTTATATAAAAACATGACTTTCCTCCTCATTTTCTCGAAAGCTATTAGAGATATTGGAAATATCATTGCAGCATCTGATAGGCCTAATTAAACTGTACAACTTATATTATGAATATTTGTTCTATGACTAATAATTACGCAGTAAAATGAAACTTGATATTTATTTAAAAACATGACTTTACTCCTCATTTTCTCAAAAGCTATTAGAGATAATGGAAATATCATTGCAGCATCTGATAGGCCTAATTAAACTGTACAACTGTAATTATGAATATTCGTTCTATGACTAATAATTACGGAGTAAAATGAAACTTAATATTTATATAAAAACATGACTTTCCTCCTCATTTTCTCGAAGGGTATTAGAGATATTGGAAATATCATTGCAGCATCTGATAGACCTAATTAAACTCTATTACTGTCATTATGAATATTTGTTCTATGACTAATAATTACGCAGTAAAATCAAACCGTATATTTATATAAAAGCATGACTTTCCTCCTTATTTTTCTCGAAAGCTATTAGAAAGATCATTCAAATTCATCAACTACATACATTTCTTCTATGGGAAAACATGACTTTAGAAGATAATTTTGGCGGCTATCTTGAAAAATGGCAGCCATCTTGGATTTTCATGTGGCACGTCTGACAGATTTTGCTGAGTAGACCCTTGGGAACCACCATGCTGAATTTGGTGCTTGTATCACATGCTGAATGATTTTTCTGTTATTCGCCCCACCATGTGTAGGCTTTTAGGAGAAGTGAGTGCAAGATGTTGGTGTGTAGTGGTGATTTTAGTGGTGATAATTGTGGTGGCGATGCTGGTGATTGTGGTGGTGGTGGTGATTGTGGTGGTGGTGATTTGGTGGTGGTATTATTATCATTATTGTTATTGTTATTATTATTATTATTATCATTATTATTATTATCATTATTATTATCATTATTATTACTATTATTACTACTGTTATCATCATTATCACTGTTTTCATCATAATTGTTCTTGTTGCTGTCCATGTCTCGTGATTCCCTCGTTTCGCAGTCTCTGACGTTTAATTTCAGGGGCGTATACGTGAGAGAGAGAGAGAGAGAGAGAGAGAGAGAGAGAGAGAGAGAGAGAGAGAGAGAGAGAGAGAGAGAGAGAGAGAGAGAGAGAGAGGTGTAACACGTTTTCCTCCTCCTCACTTTGGACAACCTACAATGACATCCTCATAATGTGGTTCCTTCGTTCATATTGCCAGACTGATGTGTGTGTGTGTGTGTGTGTGTGTGTGTGTGTGTGTGTGTGTGTGTGTGTGTGTGTGTGTGTGTGTGTGTGTGTGTGAGTGTGTGTGTGTGTGTGTGAAGGAAGTGCAGAAAACAAAAAATGAGAGAAGAGAAACAGAAAAAGAGAGAAAAATAAATATAGAAAGGATATTAATCGTTAAGGGATGATGGTGGTGATGGTGGTGGTGGTGGTGGTGGTGGTGGTGGTGGTGGTGGTGATGGTGGTGGTGGTGGTGGTAGTGTGGCATTAATAGGGTGGAAATGAAGGGAGGGTGAATTTGGCTGTCGAGAAAGAGGTAAATGTAATAGTAGATATAGAAGTAATAGTTATAACGGTACCATAAACATATATGTAAACTTGTTATCGAATACAACGTCCATCACTTATTTTTTTCTTTTTAACTCAGCTTTTCCCTCACTCTAATGACGGGTAACTAGGCTAGGTTATATTTAAGCTTCAAAACATTAGCCAATTCACCTATGTTATACTTGAACATTTAAATATTAGCCTTTTAATTTGTTCTCTAATTCTTCTTTCCTTTTATCTCTTCTCTTCATTCCTCCTTCTTCTCTTCTTCAACAACTACTTGCACATTTCTTAAACAAAAACTTAGTTCACGGCACTAACCTACCCTAAGGTACATTCATAATAGTAATAAATTAATAACCCTCTACTACTTACATTATCAACGTATTGCACGGTATATGTAGTTTTGTGGGTGGTGAAGATTTACAACAAGGTAATAATTAACATAAACACCTGTAACACCACCCCACCCTAAAGCACATACTTATGTTTGTCTGTCCGTAGGGAGAAGAAATTCACTGTGATGCCAGGACATTAAATCAGGAACACACACAGCACAGCACGTCAGCCTTCCTATGTATGGTGTTGTTACTGATGTTAACACTGATTATTAGTTTAAATCCGGTAAAATATAATGAAGCAATGCTCGCACAGCTGTTTCCGTAGTTTGTTGACAGATCAGATAATTGTCAGAAAGACTAAGCCTTTGCAGCTGCGCTTTCCTAGGATTATTGTCAATTTTATACTTCTATTCATGTGTCATGCTCATTGTCATTATGTTGAGTTTTTTCTTAATCTATCACGCTTCCTCCATATAGTTTGCTTACAGCGGGAGTCTGTGTATTAAAAGAAAATAGTACATTTACAAACTAAGAAAATGAGACTTAATGGGTAACCTCGATAATATAACGTCAATTTTGCCTATCTTTTCTTTAATATATTTATAACAGAAAATAATCCCAAACATAATGTCATCATACCTCACAGGATACGAAATCCCTTCTGGTGTGAGGCTTCGGGAGGTGGCGGTGCAGGAGACGCCGCAGGGGACGAGGGAGGAGACGAGTAAAGAGAGGAGCCTCACCAGGGAAGCTCAATCAGTAGGCGTAGTGAGCACCATCCTGTGGCTTCTGTTGGGGTGGTGCTGCACGGCCGTCCTACTTGAGCTCCTCCTGCTGGTGCCAATGAAGAGGTAAAGCATAGTACTCCACCACCTTCCTGTATGCATGTATTAGAGCACAGTTTATTGGTCAAGAGGTGATACAGACGCTCGTTCAAGTAGAGTGAATACAGTCAATCATGTACCACCTTCTTCCCTGTTTATAACTTTATACTCGGCTTTAGCTAGTTAATTAACCATTCGGAGTATAGTTCCGGGTAATAATCTGCGGGACGTGGCTTGGAGCACCGTAAGGGACAGGTGGTCAAAGGTAGCAAGGTTATAAGTACTATGTAGCATTTACATCACTTTCTTTCTCGTATGTAACCTTGAATGATATGATAAACACACACACGGGTATTTACGTACACATGTATACATGGACGGAAAGGAGATAAAGATAAGAGATTCAGGAGATAGAGCCATGTACTCACGGTTGCGACTGAACACACACACACACACACACACACACACATTACCGCAGGCTGCACGTTCCCACGCACACGTACACATGTAAGTATTTTGTGACACTATCACTATCAATATCACCGTCAGAACTGTGATAGTATAGCATAATTATAGCAACGTAAAACTACTACCAATATTATAATGTACGGCAGATGGCAGCAGGTGGCAGCAGCAGTAGCAGCAGCTGTGGTGTGTGGGAGGGCGTGATGGCAGCGGTGCCTTGCCTCGTCAGCGTGATAGCAGTATGTGGCGCCTTCGTGTACTTCTGTGTGTACCTCGTCAGGAGGAAAAGGAGGTAAGTATGGTACCTTCTACTACTACTACTACTACTACTACTACTACTACTACTACTATTATTATAAGCATCACCATCCCTCCCAAACAGGCGTGCGTGGGCGGAGGCGCGTTGTGTGGTAGTTCACTGCCCAACACCAGGGGCGCTGACACCCTCTATCTCGCCCTTCGTCTTGAAGCTCCTCACCTTCCTAAGACTTGCTGAAATACCTTACCAGGTGAGGATGAGAGGCTCACTCCCTTACCTTCACTCCCTCTCATTCCCTCTTAATCATCCCCACTCATTCACTCTCTCTCAACTCCTCCCCCTCATTCATTCCCTCTTAACTCCTCCCACTCATTCACTCCCTCTCAACTCCTCCCCCTCATTCACTCCCTTGCAGCTGGACCATACAGAGCCGCTGGGGGCGTCCTGGCTTACTCCCTGGGTGACTCTGGAGGATGGGAAGGAGGTGGCTGACTCTGGTGTAGTGGTGGAGGAGCTGCGGCGGCGACGAGGCGTGGACCTGGGTTCGAACCTCACTGCGGAGGAAAAAGCGGTGGCGAGGGCGTTCACTGTGATGGTGGAGGATCATTTATGTTGGTGAGTGTGGTGGTGGTGGTGGTGGTGGTGGAGAAGTAGGCAGAAGGAAAATAGGATGAGGAAGAGAAGGAGGAGGAAAAAAAGGACTGAAGAAATATATCATTAAATTATTTTACTTCCCTCCTTCCTTCATTCCTTCGTTTCCTCCTTTTATTCCTCCCTTCAATATTCCTTCTCCATTTGCTCTTCAAATCCCTCCTTCTTTCTTTCTTCCTCCTTCCCTCTCTCCCTCCTTCCCCAATAGGTGTCTTCGGGAGTGGCGCATCAAGGTGGACGGTGGACGGAACCTATTTGAGGGGAAGAAACCGCCATCTTGGTATGTCAGGTTGGGGTTGCGTGTGTACGTGTGGCTAAGAACGAACACACTCAAGCAACAGGGACTAGGCTGCCTGCCCCACCTACAGGTTAAAAGGCTTACCTGGTGTGACCTGCAGGCTCTCTCTGCTTACCTGGGTGAGTGAAGTTGTGTGTTTGTGTGTGTGTGTGTGTGTGTGTGTGTGTGTGTGTGTGTGTGTGTGTGTGTGTGTGTGTTTTATTATTTTCGTCATTATCAGCATCCTCATCTTCATCTTGTAATTACAGGTGAGAAGGCCTACCTGATGGGCGGAGAGATGACAGAGGTGGACTGCACTGTGTTTGCTCAGATGGTGAACATTTTCTGTAACTACAAGAGGTCACCTTACCACGCCATGCTGACAGGTGAGATGGTAGTGTTAAAATACATACATACATACACCCATGTTTATATACTTATGTATGAATTTATGTATGTATTATGATGTATTTATTAAAAAATTTTTCATTACTATCATTATTATTATCATTATTATTGTCATATTATAGATATCATTAGCATTATTATTTGTATTTATCTGCAATCTTATGTTGTTTTTTTTTCTCTCAATTTCTCTTTCTTTCTACACAGAAGAGTTCCCTAACTTGGTCGAGTACGTCAAAAGGATTAAAGAGAGACTTTGGCCAGACTGGGACGCCTGCCTCGCCTCTTCTTAGATGCTCCTCTTGCTACTAGAGAGAGAGAAAAGAAAAGATAGTAGATAACAGACATATGTCACTGTATATAAATCATTAAATACCTTTTCTTATTCTATACAATGGATGATAAAAAAGAAAGAGATAAAGAAGGAAAAGGTTGTACTGCATGTTTATAACTTTATACTCGGCTTTAGCTTAACCATTCAGAGTATAGTTCCGGGTAATAATCTGCGGGACGTGGCTTGGGGCACCTTAAAATCGTTTCCCCTATACAAACATACATGGGTTCATGTTTATATTGGTTGTCATTCTAAATTCAAGAAAACTGGTTCAATATAGCTTGTAATTGCTTATTGAATATGTACAACTTTAATTCAAATCATTGTTCATGTTTCTGTGACGAAATTTTGGCCCGGAAATGTCAACCAAAATTTACGTAAAACACATTAACGCCATTTTACTGTAAAAATATTAGTCCTAGAGCAAATATGTATAGAGACAAATTTATAGAGTTTAACAAGTTCTATCAGTTGGTGCTAAATTATTTCCAATACCTTCAATAACTTTGGAGATAATAAGGAAGAAAGTAATGTTTTTTGAAAAAAATAAATTTAACATTTTTTCAATTATTTACATTCAATTGTCATTAAACTATAACTCAAAAGAACGGCCGTTTTCTGCTCTTTCTTTTGATATCTATACATTTTTTTCGTAAACCACATACTTTTTGAGTTATTTAATAAAACATGATTTTTAGAAAAAAGTCTAAGGGTTGTACCCACGAAAATTGGGTGACAATTTTCAAAGTTTCAAATCTCACAAAAATAGGTCTATAGAGGTTTTACTTTATAAGAAACACGAATCTGGACTCAATTTTATGATTACTATAAAATCAACCCGTAAAGAGTAGTAGTTATTATACTATTGCGTTGAAAGATTCGTCCCTGGCCACACAGACAGCCTCGTTAGGTCCAGTAGGACTGTTGCTGTTTATTCTTCATTTGTACTACTTTGTCCTTCTCCTCTTCTTCTTTCTCCTCCTCCTCCTTTTTTATTCTCTATTACTTCATATTTTCTTTTTTTCATTATTATCATATTTAATTGGCTTTCCTTTTCATTCTTTTTCAATCTTCCACCCGTTAATCTCTCTCTCTCTCTCTCTCTCTCTCTCTCTCTCTCTCTCTCTCTCTCTCTCTCTCTCTCTTGTGACACTACCACTATCAATATTACCATCAGCAATGTGATAGCATAGCATAGTTATAGCAAAGTAAAGCTACTATCAATACTATAATGTACACAAGTGAATTCGCCCACATCATGGAGTTATTTCGCCAGAGTTCTTCTTATGTTCTTATGTTAAGAGAGAGAGAGAGAGAGAGAGAGAGAGAGAGAGAGAGAGAGAGAGAGAGAGAGAGATGGTTGTTGTGGTGGTACAGTGTTACCAGAGACTCGCGTGTACCTTAACCTCAAATTATACAAGGTTTATAGAGTATCTTATAACATTCAAAGTATTTCTAGTACACAAAAACATTCACAAAATTTTCATAAACTATATTCCATTGACAAAACTCTATTAACATACACCAATGAGTACATTATTACCATCACCAACATCATAAATTACCAATACACTTTATAACAAGTTTTAATAATATTCATATGTTATTCATAGATAATTATAGATAAAAATTAAAGAGTTTAAGATACGTTATGAGGTTAGAATGTAGTGAAATAAAGGAGAGGAGCATGTGAGGTGAAGGTGGCAACAGTGTCTCGAGCTAGGACGCTGAAGAGGGAATTTGAGATAATTTGCGTCTATGGGATTGTGAAGCTTTCCTAATTACTCTTCCAGATGACTGAGTTCACGGAAGACTTCACCCACTCGGTAAGACATGAATAAGGTGGTGATGGCTGTGGGTGTCATCTGTCTTCCATCTAACTCACAGATGATCTTCTCAAGAGTTTACGCTTGTGGCTCCAGTTGTAAATCCACATTGCTTTCTAACCTCAGTGTGGTGGTGGACACTATCTAAGCTTTAAAGTTATATGTTTGGTCTTGATTTTGGTAAATATTCGTTTCCTTAACCAAACCTAACGTAACCTAACGTGGTACAGTGCTCGACTCGTGATCTAAAGGTTGCGAGTTTGATCCTGGCTCATGGCAGTTTCTTGGTGAGATGGGTAGCACTCTCTCGTTAACCCTAGCAGACCTATATGGCCTATAGATGCCTAGTTCGGGGGGATTCTTTCATCACCTTTTTAATCCGCAGGAGTTAAAGATTTAAACAGGTGTTACTACTTACCTTTTATGTGTTAATTTTTGGGTCAGTACATTCTATGGTTGTTATCTTTCTGTAATATAATTGCAGTTTATTTATGAATAGGTATTATTATATAGATGATCCACAGTGCAGGGACACACACCTCTCTTCTAATAATGTGTCGTGATTGCAACAACAGGCTCTAACATAGGACTGCATGATTTTTTTAATTTTAGCCGGTCACAGTTACGGTTCATTAGGGGGCCAATGATAGGCATCTGTTTAAGTAGTGATAGGCAGCCCTAACTTACCTTACCTGGTTGACTTACCTGGTTGGCTCCCTTGCATTATGAAGTATAGCACTAGGTAAGCAGAAGGCTGTAAGAAATAGTTACAGAGGGGAGCCCAGAGCTGCTGGTGTGCCAGACCAAGTGATATATGATCTACAATACTGTCTTAAATAGTAATGGCTGGATTGTGTTCACCATTTGCAGCATTTAAAAGACATTCAAGTACAATTAATCGTTGAATTTGAATAATAAGTTACCCAAAGCATTATGAAGTAGCCGTTTGAATGGGATCAATGCGTCAGCTTCAGTAACCTGGGCAGGCAAAGAATTCCAGAGAAGGATGTGTCTCTGGGAGAAAAATCTGTGTCTTGATTCCAAATTATTGAAGTTTGATGAAGTTCACGTCCTGTCGTCATGGCGTGTAAAGGTTGCTTTCTTTGGGATTCGTAAAGTTTTTTAAGTTCGTAAAGCTCCCCTCGGCTAGGACGTTAGGTGGTAAATACTTCCATACAATATACTGACCCAAAAAGTAATGCAGGAAAGGCAAGAAGTAACGCTTGTGGAGACGGCCAACTCCTGCGGAATATTATCTCAACATTCAACTGATAAGGCTAGGTTAGGTTAGGAAAGGTTAGATTTAATTTTATAAAGGAGTGATTTGAACTTGAACGAGCAGCTGGAGCCAGGTGGAGGCTGTGAGGGCCGGCAGGTGAGGTTTTTTTCCATTTTATTTTTATTCTGAGGTTTTGTTATACCTCTGAGGCATGGACTATCTTTTTCTGAGATAATGTTGGTGGGTTTTTTTCTTCAGTGTTTTTTTTTGTGGAAACTTGTGTGTAAACTTGAGGCTTTGTGACAAAATTTTAAATATTTACGTTTGTTTTTCTTCGGAAACATAACATAGTGAGTAAGTAGAGTCCAACCATCCTTAGTCTAAGGTAAGGTAAGGTTGCATGGGTTTCAGTTCCGATATCCATCAATAAAGATGCTCTCCAGAACGTCAGCCGGGCAAGCCCAACCCCCCACTGTGGTGCCCGATCACAGCAGTTCCTCCCCAGTAAACAGCTTAAGCATCACAAGCCCGGGCGGAGACTCGATCTGCCGACCAAGCGAATGCAAGGCCAGCGCGCTACCACTGTACTAGCCAGGAGGCTAGTCCAGTCTCCTGATAAACACAGGGTCTTTTTACACTGAAAGCACTTTACTTCAGTAGGCAGAACAATGTGTGTCCTAAGAAAGTCTATCGAAGCTTTTTCATCATTGTACAGTGCTCCCTCCAATTTTGCGGGTTCCAATTTTGCAACTGAGACCAATCTCCATCTGTGCAAACCCAGGTACAGTAAAATGGTTATTCAAATTAATTTTCTTATCGATAATGATAATGTTTATGTTTTTTGTATTTTTCTTTATTGTAGGATGTATAATTACATGTATTTGTGTACAAACAAGGGCAAAAATATGACTAAAATCACCATAAGGTTAATGATTACAATTTTGCGAATTCAAATTTTGCGGCCTGCAATGTCAACTAATTTGAAGCAAAATTGGAGGGAGCACTGCATGTGGATTAGTAAACCAATTTTTACTTCAATAATATCACTGAAGTAAATTACTTGTGACTGTCAGTCTCACTGGTGTGTTCTCCCTTTGCAGCACGAGGCATGTTTCCAGTGCAATGGTTACTATGGTCCAAACTTCTGCCAGCCCCTGTGTGCCACCTGCCATGTCTTCCTGTACCCAGATGACCTCTCAAAGGTGGTCCCTGTACGTCTCTACCACGAGGTGTGTGTGTGTGTGTGCTACATTAGAGTGTGTTTTTAATTAATCTGCTAATGGTTCCCATCACAAATCACTAGATTTTATAATTTGAATGTTCTCTCTCTTTCTCTCTCTCTCTCTCACCAAAATATATAACCTACCCCTCAACACACACAGAAAACAGATGACGGGGACTCGGGGAATGAAGAGCCGAGGGAACCAAGTGATTACTACCAGACGCAGGAGCAGCTTCCCCCCGAGGCAGCCCCACAGGCCTTCCCCGAGCATGGCATTGACCCCAAGGCCTTCCAGGAGGTGGCCTCGGCGATGGACCATGACGACTTTGACTTCATGGAGCCTGGGGTGGAAGCAGGGGTGGATGCAGGCCTTGGTGGGGGTGGCAGTGGGGAAGGGGTGTCTGGGGTAGCAATGGACATACCTGTGGGTGCTAGTGGAGGGGGACTGAATCTTCCTGGGGTGAGTGGGGTGTGTGGAGGGGCTGTGTCTGGAAGTAGTGGGTCGCCAGGGAATGGTATGCTGCTAGGAGGGCGGGAGGGGTGCAGGAGGGGCGGTGGGGGAAGGGAGGGGAGTACAGGAGGTTCAATTAGGGTGGCCAAGGCCCGGGTGCCGACGGTTAGGAGTGTCGAGGGCCAGGCATTGGTCCAGCCGGCAATGCAGGAACAAATCACTCACCTCACAAGTCCTCGGCCAAGTGAAAACCTCGACCCAACGCTCATCCACCGCATGCCTCCTGAGGGTGAGTGTGTGGTGGTGGTGGTGGTGGTGGTGGTGGTGGTGGTGGTGGTGGTGGTGGTGGTGGTGGTGGTGACAGTGGGCCATGGTTGTGTTTGTTATTTCTGTTTTTTTTATAAATTTTTTTCCAGTAAGTTTTTTTTCTTCTTCATATTGTTGATTTTGTTCATCTTATTTAATGAAGAGGTGATGTATTTTGTTTTGCTGTTTTTCATTTCTAATAATATGATGCCAGGTTTTATTCATACGTTCAGTGATGGATATAGTGGTGGAAATTAATGAGGAGAAACACACTTTTTTTCTTCCTCCCTGGCACACACACCATTCACCTCTCTCTCTCCACCTCTCTCCGGCACAGTTTGGATGCTGGTGTTTAACTTCCTGGATGACATGACCTTGTGGGCGGTGGGGCAGGTGTGCCGGCGGTGGAGTCAGCTGGTGCGTCGTTACGTCCCAGAAGAACAGTGGCAGCGTTACACCAGCCGGCGCTGGCCTCTCTTTTCCAACCTGTACATGGAGGTGCCTTGGCAGAGGGTGTACACCAAGCTGTGAGTGGTGGTGGTGGTGGTGGTGGTGATGCAGAGGAATGAGGCATCAGAGACTATAGACTAGAATAGTGTATAGGAGCATTCAGCAGCAGATGTAGCAGCTTAGAAGAACAATGTGAAACCAGTGGTAAATTTACCCGGGGGGGGCACAGGGGCCACGTGTCCCCCCAGTCGGGGTTACCAAAAAATATTTCAAGCACATAATTCTATTGCGTCTCAGTCTGATAATATCTCCAGCGGTAAAATTTTACACCTACACCAGATGCACCTGCATACAACAACACACTTTTTGTATAGATTTTGATCCAATTTGAATGATTTTGACATTCATATTTGTCGTAAATGCATATATTGTAACTTGGGTTACCTTATGTTGTTTGAAAAATCGTTTCCCCTATATAACCTTATGTACTATATACATTGGTTATCATTCTAAATTCAAGAAAACTGGCTCAATACATCTTGTTATTGCCTATTGAAGATGTACAACTTTAATTTATATGATTTTTCACGTGTCTGATGGAAATATTTTTTTTATTATCACTCCATGTGTTGTGTGTGTTGTGACAGGACTGAGAGTGCACCCTGCTTCATGTGCCTCCACAAGATGTCTCTCCTCACTCAGCCGCTCAACAATGAAAACTCGTGGAGGAAGAACCGCTTACGCAACGAACTCAGAAGTCAGTCTCCTTATCTACTATTTTTCCTTCTCATATTACCACAAAGACTTAAAGAAAAAAGAACAAAAATAATGTACACATGATTATACCCATCAACCACACTCCCATACCACTGTCTTATAACCTTTCTACCCTCCCAGCACTAAGATCGGACCCACCCGAGGGCATCCAGGCATGTCCCTTGGATGAGCTGTCCGTGCACTGGCAGGCATCCATCAGAGGACCGGCCGGATCACCCTACGAGGGGGGCACCTTCTTCCTCTACATACAGATCCCACACAGGTGAGTGAGAACATCGTTAGTGAGTGAGTTAGCAAGGTAAGAGTTTCTGTCATGTTTACGAAGGTGTTTCTTTATATATGTACAAATGCTATTTATTATTATCCCACATTAGGTTAGTTAAGGTGCTGTTATAACATATGAGGCAGGTTAGTGTATAGTGAGTGAGGTTATGAGGAAGGAAAATACGAAAGAAGGAAATGCAACTCTCAGTGAAATCTACTTTTTCTATACCAAGCCTCGTGTTCACCCTACCAAGCAACATTAACATCCAGGAACAATGCTGGAAATAGTGTCCCCTAAACAGTAAGAAAGGAATATTTGCAGGGGAATTATAAGCTCTTCCAATCTCTATATGGCTAAGGAAAGGAGGTAGTAATAGGATAATGCAGTAGTCAACCTAAAAGAATTGTTACAGGTACTTACATAACTTTAATCACTCATGTTTTCAATGATTCCTTAACACATCACTATTCATTATTATCAGATTTCAAAGTAATTACCTCCTCATTATCATCTATACCATCCTCACTCCACCGCATCAATCATTCCTCATAACACAGAAGAATACACAATATCCTGTTTTGATAATATAGTTCTAATAATTTTTGTCTCCTTTCTCTTACCCCAGCTATCCCCTGTGTCCCCCAATCGTGTGTTTCATCACCAAGATCTTCCACCCTAATGTATCGCGTCACGGAGACATCGGCATTGACTCCATTCAACACAACTGGTCGCTGGCTCTCACCATCTCCAAAGTCCTCATCTCCATTCAGTCTCTCCTCACTGATCCCTACACTAAGGTGGGCTGAGGCGGGGATGTGTTATGTTGTATATGTGTTACTTCTGTGGTCTGCTAGTGTGATTGATTTATTCATATTTTCTTTGATCTTTTTATTTGTGATACTGCTTTGGTGTGTGGGAAAGTTTACACGTGTATGTTTCCACAGGTGTGTATGGAGCCTGAGATTGGGCTGCTGTACGAGTCTAACAAGAAGCAGTTTGAGCGCGTGGCGAGGCGATGGACGTGGAGATATGCCATGCACGACGCACTCTTCCCTGAGCCAATGCCAGTCTTGTCTCGGCCCCTGCCCAGCTGCGGCCCTTCATTACAGGTGCGTCTGGAGGAGGAGGAGGTGGAGGAGGAGGGAAGTCAGGGGGAAAGGAAGAGAGAGGAGATGGGGAAGTGAGGGAGAAGGATAGGGAAGGAAAGAAAGAAAACTTGGCTACATAGTAAAGATGGAGGGGAAAGTGAGAACAGTTACGGAGAATTAAGTGATTAGGGAAAAGGAAGCAAACCAAAGGAATCATTAGTAGTTAAGAAAAGGGAAAGAAATATATAGATAAAAGAAAGAGGAAATTAAGGAATAAGGGGAACGAGAGAAAGAGTATAGATGTTAAGTCTCCGTCTCACACCACACTTATTTTTACAGGTTGAGAATGACGAGGGCAATGGAATGTCAGCAAACGGAACAATTGGAGATACCGAGTCCAATTTTCCTGTGTTCCTCAGCTAAGCTCCAAGGGCGGGGGTGGGGGAGGTACTTCAAAGGTGCCTCACGCTGCAGTCTGGATGGGTGACACAGAGGATGACTGTCTTCTGCTCTGCTCATTCCCTTCTGTATGCAAAATAGTGTTCATATATTTCATCTCATTTATGGTATTGCTGTGTCTGTATGTGTATGTGTGTGCGTGTGTTTGTGTGTGTGTGTGTGTGTGTGTGTATGAGAGTGTGCCTTCACGTCCTACTATGTACGTATATGTTTGATGGCTATCTTAGGTGTTCATGGTGTAGGTGTTTTGTTACTTTCTGCCACAGTTACAAAATTGCCTTATTGCTCCACTGGGATTCAAGGTCATTGCTTCGTTGGCCAGCCTGTGTGTAGGAGCCTGAGGGAGTGTTGAGACCAGGGAGGCGTGTGTTCAGGTCTTGCTGTGATACCTGTGGCTGTACTAGTGGCTGAGGAAGGCAAGGAGAGGTAGTACTTAGGGAGAGGGTGGGAGGAAGGGGTAGTGAATGATAATTTTTTTTTTTTTTAATTATATTTTACTCCCATATTGGATCAAGGGAGTATGTATGCCTTGGAGTTTTGTTACAATGTCATATTCTTGTTCCTAGGAAAGTGGAATATATTTAAAATTTCAAAACTGTGGCCATGATTGTTATAGATTTAGTCGAATATTTCCAAATTTTTACCAAGGAAAGTGTCTTAATCATGGTTTCTGTGTATTTATTTTGTCAGATCAGATATTTGGATGAACATTTGATCATTTGATAAGCTAAAGAGTGTGTTGGGAGGTATGGGCATAGTGGGACTGGTATGTGTGGAGTGTGTGGTTTATGGTGTGTGTGTGTGTGTGTATGTGTAGAGTAGTGACAAACTGGTGCTAATATAAGAAAGTAAGAATGGTCTGTTAAAGATTTTTTTATATATCCGAAATAGAAGTAGCAAAGGTTTGATAATAGTAGTGACAGTGACAGAGATAGTAGTGGTATGTACAGTATTTGTATAACATTAAGAGTGGACTAGAGGTAAAGAGAAGGTGCATAGGGGTAAGACAGCAGTGATATGGCAGGAAACACCAGCATCTATGTGGTTGTAATAGGATTGTGGTGCGGGACAAAGAGCTGCAGACGTATCTAACACATTCTCCGTTCCGTTTGTCGTCAAATTAATATATTTAACTCAAGCATTCTCTCGTCGCAGATCACCGAGACAAACTCATGTGTTGCAGGTTGGGTGTGTGAGAGAGAGTCCCAACTGTTAATCATGTGTTAGGCAAAAGAACATCAATATTTTCTTTGTTAATTACACCAGCATGAGAGAGAGAGAGAAAATAAGTATCTTTATGGGATGGTCTTGCCTCTCCCATTTGCAGCAAGAAAAATATTGGCTCACTTTCCAATATTTTGTTCATTTGTAACGGATTTATGTTTGGGTGTAGACGCTAATGAGACCCTCCGTGGACCAGGTGTTCCGATGTGTTCCAATGTGTTCCCAGGTGTGCTGAGTGCTGTGTGTACCTGTGTAATGCTCCACACCAGATTGACAGTACACTTCTTCCGTCAGAATCTATGTAATTAATATATATATAATTTTCTTTAAGGTTAGTTTAGTCTAATATATCTTTAATTTATCTGTCTGTGTGCAGTGTACATAAAATATTAATAAGTATTATCTTGCCAGTGGCCCTGACAGGTGAGAGAAAGAGGCAGCTTTGAAGCCTCCAGGTTTTCTTTGTAAATCTAGAAAAGAGACTATTTATGACTGACATTTTTTTGTAGCATTGGAGACTATGGGGCAAAGGCCAAAGAGGTTTGTGAAAAATGAGAGAGAGATATTCAATGAAATGTGATCTTAGGAGAAATAATAATCGAATTTAAGAAAAAAACTCGATGTGTTTCATTAACAGTTATCACTCTGTTAGCTATTGATCTGTTAAGGTTATAACCCACTCTCTATCTCGCTCTTTGAAAATAACTCCCTCCCCCCCACCCATCACCACCCTATCTACTGGAGGGCCGCCCGTATACTGCCTTTTATTGCGGGGTGAGGGGATGGGGGGTAGGGGAACATAGGGGGAGAAGAGAGGGAAAGGATGAATGTAAAGGAAGGTATTTGTAAGGGCGTGAATCTGGGTCAGGGGCGTGAAGACATCCATTATTTAAACACACACACACACACACACACACACACACCTTTTGAGTCGCTGGGTCGAGGTAACGTGAGAATTTTCAAACCAACTCAATCTGTTTCTGTAAAGTGAACCATTCTCTCTCTCTCTCTCTCTCTCTCTCTCTCTCTCTCTCTCTCTCTCTCTCTCTCTCTCTCTCTCTCTCTCTCTCTCTCTCTCTCTCTCTCTCTTTTACTGAAGGTTTATGCAAGAGAACCGACAAGAAAAAAAGAAATGTTGAAAAGTATATCAGAAAGGGAAGAAAAAAGGACAAAAAAATCAAAATTGTTAGAAATTGGAAAATGGAAGAGAAGAATATTTTTTGTAGAATATTTTTATTTCACTTCCTCTTTCGTTTTTTTTTGTAGTGAGGGGAAAACACACACACACACACACACACACACACACCCACACACATTTTGGTTCCCCTTTAGTAAGCTTCATTAGAGCAGGTGGAGGTGATTTTCCGGTAGCGGGTACAAGGACGGTGGTTGTGGGGGGGTGGGGAGAGAGGGGGGGAGGGGGTGATCCAAAGTGTGGGGGGTAGGGGGAAGGGGGAAGGGGAGGGTAGAGGAGGGAACCAGTTAAGGAGGACGCAAGGTAAGGGTCAAGGCTACATGCAAATATAATAAGTGATCAGGTAGTATATTTTGTATCTACCTGTACGGTTTTTCACTTGTTTATTTATTTATTAATTTTGTAGAGAATGCAAGAAAATGAGACGAAGAGGTAGACAAATAAAAAATAAATAAATAAAAAATGAAAGGTCCTCGCATAAGCAAGATTTTAAAAGGCAAAAAGATACAAAATAAAATAGTTTAGTGTTCAGTCCTTATGCTGCCTCTTGAAGGTATCTAAAGTGACGAGGAAGTGGGAGGCAAAGAAGCAGATAGACTTCCAGAGCTGCGGAAACTGGTATTGAAAAGAGGGAAGGGAGTGAAGGCAGTAAGGAGGAGGCAGTAAGAGCATGTAAAATCAGTGTCTGGAAAGCATAGTGCAGCTCTGGCCTTGCGGAAAAGAGGAAGCATGCAGTTATATGATGGACTGGAAAGAGGAATAACGATAAAAAAAAAAGAGCAACACAAAATAACAAAGCAATAATATAGTGGACTTAGAGAACAATAGAGAGAAAGAGAAAAAAAACCCTAATGGATATGACAGAAAATAAAAAAAAATAAAAAGTTGTTTCATTCACATCAGGTTTTTGTGTGTGTGGATCTTTTCTTCATTTGTGTCTATAAATCATCAGTTGGAAGCGTCCTTTGTTTGGCGGGAAAGGACGTAGGTAGGTTTTTTTTTTAGGTAATTAATGACGGGGACTCAAAGGGACTTACTACTTACGCTCCAGCATCAACTTGTGCACGGGACGCTACTTTTGTGGTCTTGTTTCCTTCTTCTGTTGATCTATTTACGGGTGTACTTTTGTTAAGGTGGTGGTGGTGGTGGTGGCGGCAATGTGAGGAGACCATACATCTATTATTATTATTTTTATTATTATCATTATTATCATTATTATTATTATTATTGTTATCATTTGTACTTCTACTACTACTACTACTACTACTACTACTACTACTACTACTACTACTACTACTACTCCTTTCGATGGATGGTGAGAGGCAAAGGAAGGAAGGAAGGAAGGAAGGAAGGAAGGAAGGAAGGTATACCTGATGAAGTAAGCGTGTTTAGTAGCGCCTTCTTCTGTGTCATGGTGTAGAGGTGAAAGGGGGGCGAGAAGGGGTTTGGAGGGGGGGGAGGGGTTTGTAGGAGGGGTGAGTGGGGGGGGGAAGGTGATATGACCTGCAGATGTTCCTCACACTTGTGGATTGAGGGTGTGTGTGTGTGTTGGTGTGTGTATGTGTGTATGTGTGTGTGTGTGTATGTGTGTATGTGTGTGTGTGTGTGTGTGTTACCTTATTACCCTTCACGTCACGGCCATATGGTAACTGCAGGTATTCAGTAGGCCAGGTGAGTACTAGGGCGCCATTAGTACATAGGGAAGAGGGTCGGGGTGTTGGGGGAGGTGGAAGGGGAGACAGATAGATAGTGGTAGGGGGAGGAGGGGAGACTTCAGTATGTAAGGGAGGGGAAGGGAGGGGGATGAGGGTACTGCTGCTGGTAGTGGTGGGTGTGCGGGTGGGTGTACATCTGTGTGTGTGTGTGTGTGTGTGTGTGTGTACGTGTATGTGTGAAGGTGAGGAGGGGTTGAGCGCCACGCAAGTCTAACACACACACACAAACACCCACTTACACACGCGCGTCCGTAGAGGGAAGAATCGAGCTCCACTTTTTGCCACTTTACCGGAGGTGCGACGAGGAGAGAAAGAGAAAGAGAGAGAGAAAGTGAGAGAGAGAGAGAGAGAAAGTGAGAGAGATAAACAGTGAAGGAAAATTCTCATCTGTATTCGTGTGGTGTCTGATAACTTATTTTCACAACCTCAGCGACTCTTGAAAACAAAGGAAGAAAGATTATAATCATACATATAAACGTGAATAAGAAAATACAAATAAATAGTAAACTTTAGACGATACAAAGGAAATAATAACTTGTGTCCAGATTGGATTTTGTGTTCAAATTCAACTTGTGTGCAATGAGTCAAAGTTAATCCAAATGACCACTAAGCTGTTAAACCTGATTAGAGCGAGAGAGAGAGAGAGAGAGAGAGAGAGAGAGAGAGAGAGAGAGAGAGAGAGAGAGAGAGAGAGAGAGAGAGAGAGAGAGAGAGAGAGAGAGAGAGGAAAAAAAAAGAAGTTACACCTAAGTAGAATAGAAACATTTACACGTCATGAACAGAGTGAGTTTTGTCCACAGAGAGAAAAATAAAAATGTTGAATTATACTGAAACAAAGAGAACTGTTGTTGTTGCCTCTGTTATTACTACTATCTTTTTTTAATTTTTTATTTATTTTTTAATTGGTTTTACTTTTTTCTTTATACAGTGAACATTTTTTTTTGTCCTTCGTTAAAAATGAATTAAAAGAGACAATTTTGTGAGTACTGGAAAAAAAACAACCAGCAAACATTAAATACACACTGCTTGTTAGTTAGGTCTCGTGTGTGTGTGTGTGTGTGTGTGTGTGTGTGTGTGTGTGTGTGTGTGTGTGTGTGTGTGTGTGTGTGTGTGTCCCTTGTTACACCCACTTATTCAATCGCTTGTGTTTGTTTCAGGATATATATATAAAAAAAAAAAGAAAAACAAGAGAAGAAAACAGTGTGTGTAGTGAAGATTTACCTGAGAAAAGGAAGGAAAGAAGGAAGAAAGGAAGGAAGGAAGGAAAGACATCTAGTAGAAAAAAAACTAAACCTAAAAAAAACAGTAGACACAAAAAAAAGGAGGAAAGAAAAGAGAGAAAAAAAGGAAAATGACGTGGTTATGGGTTAAAAAAAGGCGAGGAAGAACCATTTTCCTTTTCCTCACCTTTCTTCTGACCATCATTCACAACACTTCAGCGGAGACCACCACCACCACCACCACCACAACAACCACAGGAGGAGGAGGAGGAGGAGGAGGAACCCTAAACTCCTCTGACTACACACCCTACCTTGACCTGACCAATTTCGTGGATGGGGTCAACAATTGGAACTTCATGGGTGTGTGGGCCAAGTATGACCTCAACGAATTCACTGAGGACACGTTACCTGTTCCTCTTGTACTACCTGACGGGGAAGACCAAGGCGTGTTCATTTGCCAGGTGTGTGTGTGTATGTGTATGTATGTTTATGCATGTACGTATGTATATGTGTGTCCATGTATGTGGAAGATTGATAATTAGATGGATAGATAGATAGTTAGATATAGGTCAGTAAGAAGTAATTATAGATGATTATACTACTTAGCAATAATATTTTATCTATTTATATATCTATTAGTCCGTCTGTCTGTCTGTCTGTCTGTTGGTCTGTCCATCTATCTATCAATCTGTATGTGTGTCTGTTTGTATATATGTATTTTATTATTGAGCAGAGAGAGAGAGAGAGAGAGAGAGAGAGAGAGAGAGAGAGAGAGAGAGAGAGAGAGAGAGAGAGAGAGAGAGAGAGAGAGAGAGAGAGAGAGAGAGAGAGAAGAGAGAGAGAAAAAAAAGAGAGAGAGAGAGAGAAGGGGGGGGAGCAAGTGTGTCGCAGCTGCGCATTAACATTCAACTGTAATGGAACACTATGAGTCATGTGTGTGTGTGTGTGTGTGTGTGTGTGTGTGTGTGTGTGTGTGGATACATTTAGGTCTGTAGGTGAATCATAGAAGTAGGTATGGGCAGGTGTGTTCCCATTAATGACGTAATCAAACCAGGTGAGAGGGGGGGAGGTAAAGGGGGGGGGAGAAGGGGAAGGGAAGGAAGAGAAGGAGGAGGGATGAAGGTCTTTTTTTCGGTTTACATTGGACGCTAATGGGCAGGAAATGGGAATTCTCTCTCTCTCTCTCTCTCTCTCTCTCTCTCTCTCTCTCTCTCTCTCTCTCTCTCTCTCTCTCTCTCTCTCTCTCTCTCTCTCTCTCTCTCTCTCTCTTTAAGTTAGTCCTCTTTCTCTTTCGTCTTCCTTTCCCTCCTTTCATGTATCTTCCTCAGTGCATTTAAACTTTTCTCCTTCCCTCAAACCTCTCCTTGTATCTTCCCTCCACCTCCTCCTCCTTTCTTTCTTTCCTCCACATTTTCTCTCTCCTTCCAACTTCACTAGTTTTCCTATTTTCCTTCAGTTTCTATTTTTTTTTCTCTCTACCTTTCTATCTTTCCTTCATTCTTTTCCTTCATCCGTCCATTAATACCTTCTTATCTCTCCTTAATCTTTTAATCCCTACCTTTCTTCCTTTACACTCATTTCTTTCCACTTTTTTTCCCTCACTGTTTTTTCCTCTTCCAGTACCTTACATCTACCTCTTCTTTTCTTTAATTTCTAACCTAACCTAACCTAACCTAACCTAACCTAACTTAAATAGAAAAAAAAACCCTTACATCTATCTCTCTTTCCCTTATTATCTAACCTAACCAAACCTAACCTAAGAATAATAATAATAAAAATACCTTAACATCTACCTCTCCTTCCCATCATCTCTCCTGCAGCATCCTACCAGCTTCACTTCACCTCTTATTTCCTTCCTCCGCAGACCTCCACGATTCCCAGCACCTTACTGAAGGAATTCCCGCCCCTACATAACGCGACCTTCTCTCTCACTTACTATGCCAAGGCTTCTGGAGGCGAGCTGTATATGACAGGTGAGAGAGAGAGAGAGAGAGAGAGAGAGAGAGAGAGAGAGAGAGAGAGAGAGAGAGAGAGAGAGAGAGAGAGAGAGAGAGAGAGAACGAGTATATGTGATAGGAATATTCTCCAGGTAATACACAAACCGTATCGGGTGATGGACGGACGGCGAGTGAGTGTCATTAAATCCATATTGTGTTCTGTCACAGCTGGTGCAAAATGGCGGCAAATATTGTGTCTAATTAAGGGCCATTAATTAGGGGTTAATGAGGTTGTGTTGGATCATGTTCTCTGAGGTCATGCTGTGAAGTGTTGGAGTAATGAGAGAGAGAGAGAGAGAGAGAGAGAGAGAGAGAGAGAGAGAGAGAGAGAGAGAGAGAGAGAGAGAGAGAGAGAGAGAGACGACCCTCCTCCTTCTCCACAAGTGTTCATTATTACTTTCCAAGGTGCTATCTGCCCTACACGTCCCCGATTACCACACACACACACACACACACACACACACACACACACACACACACACACACACACACACACACACACACACACACACACACTTGTATTATAATAAAACATATGGTATAATGTAATTCTCCACCTTAACATACGCGTTACATATATATATTATTTTCCCTTACTGACGGTCTAACATACATACAAACAGACAGACAGACAGACAGACAGACAGACAGACAGACAGACAGACAGACAGACACATGAACAACTAACACAACAATAATAATAATTTGATAACTTATACAATGAAAAAAAAGTATATTTATAAAAAAAGAAAAACATTAAATTGTGTACCGGAGAAACTTACATTTTTTTTGTTGTATTTGATGTGGTTTTTAAAGAGAATATGACTCACCTTCCTCATTAGGCGTGATAAGCTCAGGTGTGAGGGAGAGAGAGAGAGAGAGAGAGAGAGAGAGAGAGAGAGAGAGAGAGAGAGAGAGAGAGAGAGAGAGATAGATAGAGAGAGAGAGAGAGAGAGAGAGAGAGAGAGAGAGTATATACTAACAGCCAGGTATGCTCAGGTGAGGTGGTGGGAGCCGAGGAGATCACTGAGGCACTCTTCAACTACTCGCTGCCAGATGACGGGACGGGACACGTGGAGGGGACTTGGGGCACCGATACTTTCCCGCTGCCCAACCTAGCCGCGCAAGGAAACTTCAAGGTAAGGTACACACACACACACACACACACACACACGTACACACACACACCCTGGCACACTTCACATACACATCTGCTGTTCCCCAATTTAAGCATGTAATAAAAAAGAGATGAATATATAGCAATAAAAAAAATGATTAACTCTTTATACTCAATGACGTCAATGTATGTAAAGGTAAAATGATGTACTTTTTTTTAATTTTATTTATTTTTATTTATTTATATTTTTTTTGCCGTTGATGACTTGACGTGTTGATGTTGATGTTGATGTTGATGTTGATGTTGATGTTGATGTTGATGTTGATGTTGATGTGACTTCAGATCCGTGTTGGCATCCTGCATAGTGATAGTGGTGTGTGGGCGGCGGCGGAGATGAGAGTGGAGGGCGTGACTGGACCGCCCATTGCTACTACTCCTGTAAGTACACACACTCTCTCTCTCTCTCTCTCTCTCTCTCTCCTCTCTCTCTCTCTCTCTCTCTCTCTCTCTCTCTCTCTCTCTCTCTCTCTCTCTCTCTCTCTTCATTTCATCTTTATCAGTTCTTTCCTTCGTATTTTTTTCCTTCATTTCCTCCTTATCTCTTTCCTGTCTTCCTTCTCTCCTCTCTCTTCCTCATTCCATTCTTTCCTCCCTCCATCTCCCTCTCCCTCTCTTCCTTCTCACTCCTTCCTCACTCTCAGTCTCTTTGTACCTCCTTCAGTCTCAATCCTATGCTGCTTCCTCCTCCTCCTCCTCCTCCTCCTCCTCCTCCTCCTCCTCCTCCTCCTCCTCCTCCTTCACATCAATACCTTCAGAGCAACACTTTACTCTCAGGTAACTTTGGCCCGTTGGATGCTCTTAATGACTCTCTCTCTAACACTCTCTCTCTCTCTCTCTCTCTCTCTCTCTCTCTCTCTCTCTCTCTCTCTCTCTCTCTCTCTCTCTCTCTCTCTCTCTCTCTCTCTCTCTCTCTCTCTCTCTCTCTCAAACCCAAAATAATTGCACAGGTAATTAATTGTCTATTTTTCAGTAATGATATATATATTTTCTTCTTCTTCTGAGAACATACTCATATTACCACCACTACCACTACTACTACTACTACTACTACCACTACTACCACTACTACCACCACCACTAACACCACCACTACCATTAATACCACCACTGTTAACACCACCACCACCACCACCACCACCACCATAGTTACCACCACCACTGCCACTAAAACCATCACCACCAACACCACCACCATTATTAATACTACCAATACCACCACCACAATATCTACATGCACCACCACCACCACCACCACCAACAACAACAACAACAAAGATAAGGTAAAACAACACCACCAACAACAACAACACCAACAACAACAACAACAATAACAACAAACAAACAAGGTAGAGAAAAGAAGAAATCGTATTTACGTTTCTTCTTAATAATCTTTTTAGTCCCTTTGTAGACAATTCCATCTAATGAAGTAATATCTCCTCCTCCTCCTCCTCCTCCTCCTCCTCCTCCTCCTCCCCCAGGCGCCACCCCCCATCATCCCCCAAAACAACCAAACAACAGTTGAGTCGAAGCTGAACGAAACTGAGACGACAACTCCGAAACAGGTGAGAGAGAGAGAGAGAGAGAGAGAGAGAGAGAGAGAGAGAGAGAGAGAGAGAGAGAGAGAGAGAGAGAGAGAGAGAGAGAGAGAGAGTTATCATTATTGTTATCATTATCATCATCATCATCATCATCATCATCATCATCATTATTATCATCATCACCATCATCACTATCATCATCATCATCAGGCCTACTCTCCTCCCCCTCTTCATCCCCTTGGCCCCCATTAACACCCCCCTCCCCCCCCCACCCAGGTCAATGGCACCGCAGTAGTCCCGGTCAGCACCACAACCACCACCACCACTACTGAAGGAAACAATGAAGAAGGTGAGAGTGATGAGTTTTCCCTTTGTCTGTCTATCTATCTATCTGTTGGTAAGTAAAAAATTTCCTGTAGGCGAAAAAAGAAAAAGAAAAAAAAAAGATTGAGGTGGATAAGGATTAAGAATAAGAAAACAGGAGAAGAAAGAGAATGAAAGACATTTTAAAGACACCATATTGGAGCAAGGACCAGGATCAGTAAGCAAGAATGGTGTCCCTAAATTGAAAACAAAATTGAGGCGCGTTATTTGAGCAACGGTAATATTGTGTGTCAGCGGTTGTGGTAACTGGCTTTTGGCGGGCTGAGCAAGGCATGGCAATGTTTAATTCTCTTCTTCCTTCCTTCTCCTTCCGTCTTTACCTGTGCAAGATCATCCCTTCTTCCCTCCTCTTTCTCTCTCTCTTTCCACCGTTCTTCTCTTGTTTCCTTCTGACCCTCTTTCCATTCCCTCCATCTTTCCCTCGTTCCTGTCTCTCTCGACCTTCTTCCCAAGCTTCCGTCCTCCCTCCTTCCTTTCCATTCTTTTCTCCATTTCCTCTCGTCCTTTCGTCTTGTCTTCCTTTCCTCCTTTTCCTGTTGTTCTTCCCGTCCTCCCACCAAAATATCGTCTCAGGAGATAACTTTAGGAAGACGGAAAGTCCTTATTACTTGTCGTGGAAGAGAATAAATGGATGGGTAAGGAGACATAGTGATAAATAGGAGGCTGGGAGGACGGGTGAGAGGGTGGGTGGAGGGATGAATTTAATTAAAAAGACGGAGAATATATATGAAAAGGTGTAGTTGGAGTTTGTAGTGGTGGATGCAATATTAAGAGGTTCATAGGTGTCGCTCCTGAGAAAAATAAAATTGTAGTAGTAGCAAGAAAAAGTGAAATAAAGGATATTGACGCCATAACCGTAAACTAGGAAGGTACTTAACAACTCTTTCACTACTTACTATAGAAGACATAGATATTTCCTTATGTATAGTAAATGTTTCCTCACTCACCATTATAAATACACTAAACTCTAACATCTCAGGACCATCTTCAGTGTTTTTTTTTATATAGAACTGAAGGATGCATAATAAAAAGAAAAGAAAGAAGCCTGAAGGAGGAAAACCCAAGTATTATCATAAAATGTCGACAACTATCTATGTACCGTAGTTCAGGAGTAGTAATTCGAGGAAGCCCAAAGCCCTAAGGAAATCAGTATGTAAGAGGCTGAAAGTTTCCGAAAAAAAAAATGCTTATGAATATTATGAAAAGCTTAGAAGAATTCCCCGAAAGAAAAATCTACTTTGTGTTGAGAAAATATTAGTAACAGTTTCTTCGCTTCTTCCTTCACTTCAATTGTTCGTCCCTACAGAGTTGAGTCGTCTGGAGAGCGTTGCGCAGGCTGTGTGGGACGCCTTCTACGTGTTCCTGGCCCTCTTCTGTGCCTGTATGGTGGCTCTCGTGGCTCTCATCGTCCACGGCAGATGCAAGTACGTGGGTTCCTATCCTCTGCATAGGGAATCGGCATGAACATAAGGGTTTGTATAATATTTACTCTTTATCATAACTTTGGTAGGTTTTGTTTGGTTCTCTGTAACACTGGTAGGTTTTTTCTGTAATAAAAGTAGGTTCTCTCTAAAGGCGCGATTCCAGCGAGGCAACAGAGGCAACATGTAGCATGCGACTTGACTGGCTTTCAACACATATGTTGGCTGCGGCTTTTAACCACGAGACATGTTGCTGCGACAAGACAACATCGTTGTTGGTTGTAGCATGCTACATCCTATGTTGACTGTTGAATGACACTAAACCTGTTCCACCAATTCAACAAAAACTAAGCCAGTTGTCAACACGATGTCTCAGCACACGGTCGCTGCTGCTGCATATCTAATGCTGTGGTGGAGAGATAACTTTTTATGGGCAGTAACATTACTCAAAATAATTTTTTTGAAAAATTACTCAGTGCACCTAGTTTTAGCATGACTATTTTTGTAATCTGTCAAGCGTATATCCCATAGAACCACAAGTTTCCTGTATTCTTCTATAAATTCTACGGTTTTTTTTTAATCAATTCATCTTGATGCTTTCAACATGGAATCCTTCCCGCGACTGGTGGGAAGGTGTTCAACACTAGGCAACAGGCTACATGTTGTCGCATGCGTCAGGTTATACGGCAACATGCTGCCACCTGTCGCATGCCACACACTGCCAGGCTGCATGTTGCCTTCTGTTGAACTGATTGAAACACACTTGGCGTATGCCACAATGTAGCATGACACACGTTGCCAAAATGTTGCCTCGCTGGATTCGCGCCTTAACAATAATAGGCTTTCCGTAACAATAATAGGCTTTCTTTGTAATATTAGTACGTTTTCTTTAACGGTTGTAGGTTCTAAAAAAAATTTGAGATTCTCTATAACATTAGCAAGTTCTCTGTAACATTAATAGGATCTTTATAACACTGGTAAGTTCTCTTTAACAGTGGTAAGTTCTTTCTAGCACTGGAAAGCTGTTTATATATCTACGTAGCTAATGAAAAAAAATATAGCCTATTATAATTATGTACTTACTTTTACGTAGCCGATTCAATGATAAAAAATACATTATTGTTTTCATAATATTCCCATTCTGTGCCTTGGAATACCTTTAATTATGTGTTGGTTAAAGGGACAGAGGTATGAAGTGGAGAGAGACGTGACTGAAAAATGATGAAGTGTCTCAAGATGAACGAAGTGTGTGAGAGAAGCAGACGAAATAGCACATCCCACTCAGTTCACGGTCGATTTACATAATTTCTTTGGTAATTACTTGCTAATGGACTCTAATGGTCTCTGTTGGGTCCGAAAGCTTCACCGACAGCTGCCTTGCATTCTTATTCCTCGTGTGTTTTACGTGGATGCGTTTAAATGCTTCAAAACAAGTCACTAAAACATCAGTGAAGCCTAATTGCATTTAAATACCTCTAGTTTATAGCCTAATTCTCCGTGACTCGTATTTTTCTCTTCAATTTATTAATTTATATAATTTTCTAGTACTTTTAATGATATATTGGCCCTGAAAACATTAATAATGACTATACTTTTATTGCTGTACTCTCCTGAAAACAAAACTAGCCTAGTGAGACTATTAAATTAAGTTGAATCAATTACTAGTACCTCTAATAATATATTGACATTAAAAACAATAATAATATATATACTTTTTGTGCGCTAAGGGCCTAAAAATAAGCGAAAATGAGAAGTTAGGGAAAATTAATCGCTTCTAGGAAAAGAACCGTCCGTCATGTTCCTTCTTCCCAGGGTCTTCTTCCCGCCGTCGCGCATATGTATGTGTACGTAATAAGTGTCTTCCGTGTTTTTCCCTCCGCGTGCCTTCCTGGGGTTAATTCCAGGCCATTGGGGGTTGTGACCAGGCCCGTGGGTGCCCTGGCCTTTCCACTGAGGTAAGCTGAGTGATATAACAGGCGTGATGACCTTAGTATAACCTGATGAAAATTAGCTAGTGCTGATGATCTATCTAGGGCCATTTTTCGTCACATGCATATCGTCGGTAAAGTTTGACCCGTGCCAAGGAAGGTATACGAGGGGTAGCGTGAACCTCAAAATTAGCCTTAATAGAAAAAGGGTATTAAATTTGTAGTTATATGGCGGTGTATATACGGGAGTGACACAACGTTTTCTTTAGCTTCCTTTCCCTTAGAAGCCATAAGGTCGATTTTAGTCGCGCGTCGTATAGCGGGGAAGCTTCAAGAAGGCTTATTCGAAAAAAAAAAAATTGTATAGTGTTAATAATATCGTCGTGGAGTGAGTGGTGAGCTAGCTGTCTCGGTGCTTCGACGTAAGGGTAAACTATTATAAACCTCTCTCTCTCCTAACCTTACCTCCGTCTCTACCATCCTCCCTCCCGCTACTCCTACCCTTACCTCCCTCCCTCTCACTTCTCCTACCCTTACCTCCCTCCCACTTCTCCTTCATCCCGCTTCTCCTAACCTTACCTCCCTCCCTCTCACTTCTCCTACCCTTACCTCCATCCCACTTCTCCTCCATCCCGCTTCTCCTAACCTTACCTCACCTCCGTTCCCTCTCCCGCTTCTCCTAACCTTACCTCCCT
>JAPQNM010000047.1:2702623-2707623 GCA_029783475.1 Metacarcinus magister
CTTGCAACCCGATAGGAATGGAAAATTAGCAGCAGTGAGAGAGAGAGAGAGAGAGAGAGAGAGAGAGAGAGAGAGAGAGAGAGAGAGAGAGAGAGAGAGAGAGAGAGAGAGAGAGAGACTGAATATCCGTGTTTGAAATAATTCCATTAGGTTTGCGAGGAGGCCGTGTTCTGCATTTCAATACAAGTTACATACATCAATTACCCTGATGTGTATATATTATTTCTTTGACGGAACGAGAGAGAAAAAATATATAAACATGACATTAAATAAATTAGAGGTAAATGAATAAAGGAAATCACTTGACAAATCATATTATTTCCCAAACCTTAATATCAAAGAGTCTAATCGTTAACTCTCCCACCGTAAATACTATGTGACTTGTGTTCGAACCCCAAGCAAGCCGAGGAGTGTTCAGCCGACCATGCTGTTCATCCCGCCTCACAGGACGTTTCCGTAAAGGTATATAGGAGGGTAAACACCGGAGATCAGTGGTGGGCCGCAACCCTTCTCCTCTGCCTATTCCTTCTTTTGATTCTAGGTCTCCTCCTCCTCCTCCTCCTCCGTCTATGTCGTAAACGAACATGGATTGTTATAACTTGCAAGTCTCTCTCTCTCTCTCTCTCCTCTCTCTCTCTCTCTCTCTCTCTCTCTCTCTCTCTCTCTCTGTATTGATGGCAGATGAAAAGGAGAAATAGGAGAGATGAATAAAGGGGAGGAAAGGAAGGAAGAAAGTGGGGGAGAGTAAGAGGTGGAAGGAGAGTGGGATAAACAGGGTGAGAGAACACGAGGTAAAGGTCAAGGGAGAGAGAGAGAGAGAGAGAGAGAGAGAGAGAGAGAGAGAGAGAGAGAGAGAGAGAGAGAGAGAGAGAGAGAGAGAGAGAGTCGGATTCAGAAAGGAGAAATAAAAGATTGAGAAGAAGGAGGAAAGGAAGAGATGTAGGAAGAAGAGGAAGAGAAGGAGGAGGAGGAGGAGGAAGAGGAAGAGGAAGAGGTTTTCATGAGGTCTGTAACAGCGGCTTGTTTACTCGTGTGTCGCATTCAACACACACACACACACACACACACACACACACACACACACACACACACACACACACACACACACACACACACACACACACGAAATTATTAGGAAGATAAAACACATTCTTTAATTTCATTCTTGTATATCATTCTTCTTTTTTCATATCATTATTATTCCTATTATTCATTTATTCAGCACCAAATGTAAAAAAAAAAAAATAAAATGTGAAGATGAATAAATAAAATATATAAAACCGAATTGAAATTATTACTTTACCTCTCTCTCAAAAAAAAAAAAATAAAAACGAATGAATTAATAAACGAAATGAATGTTTGAATTTCATCTCGTTCGTTTTTTTTCATATTTTATTACTGTTATTTTTTTCTTCATCTATCTATATCTATCTGTGTTGTGTTTTTAATCTTTGGCCAGAAACAATAAACACAGGCTATAATAACACAGTCAACGGTTGAAATTGTTTGTGGGAAGCCAGGCATTCAGGGGGAGACTAGCTTTTTTTATTATTTTTTTTTATTAATCTATATTTTTTCATTTGTTTAGGGGTCATAGCTACTTTTATAGTGGTTTGTTTTGTTATATTCATTGCTGTAATTATTTCCTTTGCTACAGCTAGAAATGTGTGTGTGTGTGTGTGTGTGGTGTGTGTGTGTGTGTGTGGTTTTAAAGTTTGCCACTCACACATACATATATTCACACACCATTCTCCTCCTCCTCCTTCCTCTCCTTTTCCTCCTCTTCCTATTTCCTCTCCACTTTCTTCCTCTCCTCCTCCTCTTCCTCCTCCTCCTCCTCCTCCGTTCATTAGTCATGTAGTCTTGGAAGAGATGAGGGCTAGAAGGGTGTGGCGTGGAGGAGGAGGAGGAGCAGGAGGAGGAGGAGGAGGAGGAGGAGGAGAGAAGTGGTTGGAAATGCTTGGAGTGAAGCAAGCGTTCAGTCGTGGAGGAAATTGAAGAGGAGGAGGAGGAAGAGAAGCAGGAGGAAGAGGAGGAGGAGGAGGAGGAGGAGGAGGAGGAGCGTGTTCTGAAGTGTTTCTCCATAACTTGAGTCTCCAAGTGAATCCACAGAGAGAGAGAGAGAGAGAGAGAGAGAGAGAGAGAGAGAGAGAGAGAGAGAGAGAGAGAGAGAGAGAGAGAGAGAGAGAGAGAGAGAGAGAGAGAGAGAGAGAGAGAGAGAGAGAAAGAGAGAAAGTTAGAGTGAGAGAGTCAAGAGTATGTCATGTTCAATACGCCCACAAACTTGGTAGCAGACACACAAACGCCCATGGTTGGTGTGTCTGTCTGTGTGTTGATCTTTATTCTATTCCTTGGTCTCCTCCTCCTTCCTTTCCTTGTGTCTGTGTCTGCTTTTTTGTTTTATCCTATCTGCTTTATTGTCTTATTCCTTCTGTTTATTATCATCTTTGTTTTATCAGTAGGTTTTATTTACACGTTTGTTTTTTTAATCTTAGTTAACCTGACGTCATTAAAAATTGAAGTCAAATTTGTCTGAAAAATGAAAAGTTTGGATGATCACGTGATTTAAGGACAAATTTCATCTTTATTAATTGTTTATCATCTTCTTTATTCACGTCTTTGTCTCTCCTTCTTCTTTGTAACTTGTATATAATATTTTAGTGTTATATTTCTGGTCCCATTTCAATTTGTTTATGTATTTTATTTATTTATACTGTTAATCTATTTCTTTAAACTTTCAATATTTATCTTAATTATCATTTTTATCCGTTCCTGTTCATCTAAGGTGTTTACTATAATACTTACACATACCTGAACTATATATTAATATCTTCTTAACACCTCTTGCACGTTTTCCTAATTAAACACCTTTCTTACCTGTGATATAATTTCCATCATCCCAATTTTTTTTCTTCCTCCTGTGAACTGTTTAATTTCATCTAAGTTGTCTTCAATCTTAGCACATTTTTACTCTTCTTTCCTCTGCAGGTTTCCCGGGAAGGCATGAGGTGGAGGTGGGGGGGGAGACAAGAGGACTGAAAGTTTGCCTTCAGCCCCGTTTCAGTCTTTGTGGTCAGTACCCCCCCCCCCGCCCACCCAACTGTGTGCTGCCCCGCCGCCCATCGGATCCAGCCAGCCGCCCCCAAACTACCTGCTCTGTCACTATCAACTGGCTATTCCATCAGTGACGAAAAGGTAATTGGCGTTTTTGTGTGTTTTTTCTTTTCTTTTTTTTCTTTCTTTTATTCTCTCTCTCTCTCTCTCTCTCTCTCTCTCTCTCTCTCTCTCTCTCTCTCTCTCTCTCTCTCTCTCTCTCTCTCTCTCTAACGACGTGGACAAGATTTCTTTTCTCTCTGCTCTCACTCATTCTTTCTCCCTCCTTCTCATTCCTCCTCCTCCTCCTCCTCCTCCTCCTCCTCCTCCTCCTCCTCCTCCTCCTCCTCCTCCTCCT
This sequence comes from Metacarcinus magister, assembly GCA_029783475.1. Classification (NCBI taxonomy): domain Eukaryota; kingdom Metazoa; phylum Arthropoda; class Malacostraca; order Decapoda; family Cancridae; genus Metacarcinus; species Metacarcinus magister. Next base: position 2,706,075 of record JAPQNM010000047.1, read on the forward strand.
CCTCCCTCATCGCTGTGTATATAGAACTAAAGTCTCACATTCTTCCATCCTTTCCTCTCCACCTCCTTTCCTCATCTCTTCTCTCTCTCCTTTCCTTCCTTCCTTCCCTCCCATTTTCCTTCCCTCCCTTCCTCCCTCAATGCGGCTGTAATGCAATTAATGTCTCGGGTGTAATCTGGCGGGTGAGGTTGATGCGGTCACTCACCCAACCCACATCAACACCCACTCAACCACCACCACCACCACCACCACCACCACCACACCACCACCATATAAAAGACCTTCATCATTTTAAGAGTTTCCTTGTTTTGCTATTTATCTCTTTCCTCCTCTCTCCATCTTCATCTATTTCCTTGTTTTTCTGTTTTTCTGCTGGCATGTTATCGGAAGGGTTGGGGAGGAGAAGTCTTGTTCTTTCCTATCCTCGATTAATCACATATAGAGTTCAGTAGATACCTTCTTTATAGACCAAAAGGCATCCTGCTATTTGTTCTTCCTATGTCGTCCTTTGTAATCTCTCCTCCTCCTCTTCTCCTCCTCCTCCTCCTCCTCCTCCTCCTCCTCCTCCTCCTCCTCCTCCTCCTCCTCCTCCTCCTCCTCTCCAAAGCAGCATCCGGAAAACAGCTCCTCTCGCTATCTCCGTGTCGTGTGCCAGCGGGGATGAGCACAACCTAATTTTCTCTCTCTCTCTCTCTCTCTCTCTCTCTCTCTCTCTCTCTCTCTCTCTCTCTCTCTCTCTCTCTCTCTCTCTCTCGCTCTCTCGCTCTTTTATTTTCGCTCTATTTTCCATCTCGTTTTATTTTTTCAATCTGTTCCTCCCGAATATTTCAGATTTTGTTTGTTTTGCTATTTTCATGTGAGCTATTGCAGTTTTGAGAGAGAAAAAAAAGAAAGAGAGAGAGAGAGAGAGAGAGAGAGAGAGAGAGAGAGAGAGAGAGAGAGAGAGAGAGAGAGAGAGAGAGAGAGAGATCCTTTCTATCTACCATCCATTCATCCATTTAAACAGACAGACAAACAGATAAACAGACAGGCAGACAGACAGACAGACAGACAGACAGACAGGCAGACAGACAGACAGGCAGACAGACAGACAGACAGGCAGACAGACAGACAGACAGACAGACAGGCAGACAGACAAGGAGTGAAAGATGAGTTGGTGTTAATTAAAGTTTATCTCCCTAGAATAGAAGTAGTTACCTGTCCATTTCTCAGGTTATAAGGGCGTCATTACGACTCCCTTTTGAAACCTCGAGTCAGGATACATTAACTCAAAAATAACTATCTCGAACCAGTGGGAGTAGAGAAAATGAACACGTGTTAAGTGATTAATTACTCTCTCTCTCTCTCTCTCTCTCTCTCTCTCTCTCTCTCTCTCTCTCTCTCTCTCTCTCTCTCTCTCTCTCTCTTTCTCTTTCCCTCTCTCTCTCTTATGGATATTGAAATTCGTGGAAAGATAATTAGTTAATAAGTTTGTTTAATTTGTCTGCATACACGCACATACACGCACACGCACACACACGCACACACACACACCACACACACACACACA
>JAPQNM010000047.1:2710123-2715123 GCA_029783475.1 Metacarcinus magister
TCAACAGGAAGGGAAGAAGGGAGGAAGGGAAGAGGGGATTAAAGGAAGGGTTCTTTAATTTCTACCCATATATCCTGAAGTATTGAGAGATTAGTGTGTTCAAGAATAAACACATTGTTGTTGTTATGTGTATAGGTAAGGCGTGGAGGGAAGGTAAGGTCAGTACTTGTTTATGTCGTGCTAGTGTGCTGGGTGTTAGGAAAAGCTTTTGTCAATATACACGAGGTCATACTACTAATTAATTATGAAGAGCTTAGGTTTACACACCACACTGAACCTTCCCACTAATGCACTGCGATGATAGGACGAGTAAGAACGGAATCTAGCATTAATAACACAAGGAACTGTATAATATATGTAACTCAGGAGATGATAGTAACACATTATTTAGTATAGTATCTCCTTGTCAGTTAGCAATAAGATTAAAATATTAGTTTTGTGTAATATTCAGATACAGGATGGTATTTCTTCACATTTGTTTAAGACAGCTGCCAATAGAAGATAGTGTGGTCGGTAAATTATTGTCTGTTCTTCAATCCTGATCTGAGTTAACTGTGTGAGTATATGCGAGTACGTTTGAATACTACTCCTACGTGATGCTCTTTTGTTATTACTATGCCATAACTTGATTTCACAGTTACGGCGTTTGATAATTTTAAACATACATACAAATGATAACAACGACAAAATTTAATCCCATCATGACAACGCCGGCGGTGCATTCATTGACCTATTAAATATTATGAACTACAATCAAGTATTTATTTAGGCATTTGTGAAATATGATAGAACAACATAATTACGAAAACATAGTAAAACATAATAATAATGAATACGTGTACAGATTCGGATAAGCAGTATTGAAGTTAATAAGCTTACCGATAGATGGCGTTAATCCCACTCTGATAACACGTAACACCAATCACCTATAGAGGGTTGGAACACCTCACTTATGTTGCGGGAGTTACCTGACCTTATACAGTGGATGAAGACAGTAATCATGTGGAAGTATGTGGTTAATCCATCATAACAACCTAAGTGGTGGGCAGGCAAACAATAACAAACAAACATCAATAAGGAGACGCCAGTGATCATTGAAAGTGTATAGAGGGTACACATTCCTCTCTCTCTCTCTCTCTCTCTCTCTCTCTCTCTCTCTCTCTCTCTCTCTCTCTCTCTCTCTCTCTCTCTCTCTCTCTCTCTCTCAATAGGGAAAGGAATGCACGTAATTCTTCTCAGTTCAAACAGTTTTCTTTTTATTACTCTTGTTTACCTTTCATTCTTTCGTTCCTTTATAACTTGATCGCACTGTTTACTTCTCCGCGGAGATGTCAGCCGAGTGGATGAAGTTATTGTTGTGTTTGTGTATTGTATTGTCTGTGTTGTTTGCGGGTGGCGTTGTTATGAGAGAATGTCAGAGTAGTAGTAGTAGGAACAGTAGTAGTAGTAGTAGTGGTTGTAGTAGTAGTAGTAGTAATTGTTGTTGTTTTGGTGTAATAACTACTACTACTACTACTACTACTACTACTACTACTACTACTACTACTACTACTACTACTACTACTACTACTATTATAGACTCATATTATGCCAAGAATGCAATATACAATACCATCTCATGCCCCTTTCACATCATCCAAACTGGCTCTTATTACATGAGCCAGCAATACACACTCTCTCTCTCTCTCTCTCTCTCTCTCTCTCTCTCTCTCTCTCTCTCTCTCTCTCTCTCTCTCTCTCTCTCTCTCTCTCTAATACGAATTGGTACATGCGAGGATGGAAGGGGAATAAGCTAACAGGGATAAAAAAGGAAATAGAATAGAGGCGAATAATTAATTTTATGGAGGAGGAGGAGGAGGAGGAGTAAGAGGAGAAGGAGAGGAGAGATGAGAAGTGGAGGGAAATGGGAAGGATGTTGGAGGTAATGCTGTATAATGCCAATTAGGGGAGGAAGCAACAGGAGAGAGAGAGAGAGAGAGAGAGAGAGAGAGAGAGAGAGAGAGAGAGAGAGAGAGAGTGAGAGAGTGAGAGTTATGTATATGTCAAGATAGTGTGGTGTGAAGAGGTGGGGGGGAGAGGTGGAGGAGAGAGACGGAGGAATGGAGGAAAGGAGGAGAGAGATGGAGGGTAGGAGGAAAGGAGAGAAGGAGGGAGGGAAAGAGGGAGGAGTAAAAATGCTTCATTAAGTAACAGCTTTGAGATAAGAGCTGCGATAGTGTTTTTATCTCTCCCTCTCTCTCTCTCTCTCTCTCTCTCTCTCTCTCTCTCTCTCTCTCTCTCTCTCTCTCTCTCAGCAGGTCCGAGGTAGCGCCATTACGTATGCTAATTAGTGTGTTACTGTGGAAAGGGACGTGTGAATTTTTTCTTGATGTGTGTGTGTGTGTGTGTGTGTGTGTGTGTGTGTGTGTGTGTGCTGTGTGCTGTGATTTATTTCGCCTTGTATGTTTTTTTATTTTGTTTTTCTTGCTTTTATCTGTATCTGTTTTTTTTTTTATCTATTAGTTATATATTATTCTTTTTTCCGTTTGATTTTTTTTGTTATATATATTCTTGTTATTCTAATTCTACGTATTTACGATTATTATTATTATTATAGTTTTCATAACATTATAACTTTGCATTCATTCAGAACTGTTGCTGTCTGTTCTTCCTTTGTACTCCTTTGTATTCAATAACATTTCCACACATCCCTAATACCTGTACAAACATTTTTCCTACATCATTTTTCCGTATCACAATATTATTTTTCCCCATTTTCCTTTCTTTTTTCTACCTTCCTTGCCCTTTTACCTTTTGACTCCTTTATTAGTTAATCAGCCTCGCTCACCTGCCCCTCCTCAGCTACCTGTCAGACACATTATTCACTTGAAGGTCTTTGTAATACCTTTTTGTACCTGTTGATGCTGTCGCTGCCTACCTGTTAACGGATCTTTACCTCACCTCACCTCTCCTGTCTATCCTCCTACACTTTTATATTCTTAACCTCTCCTTCTTTATTTTTCTCTTTATCTTGTATGGAGGTGATTTTCTTTGTTTGTATGTGTAATGCTATGATAATTGATGCCTTATAGGAGTAGACATAGAAGTAATAGGAAAATATGAGATACAAATGAATAGGTTATCTTAAGTTAGGTTAGGTTAGGTGAGGTAAGGTTAGGTTAGGTTAGGTTAGGTTAGGTTAGGTTAGGTTAGGTTAAGTTAGGTTAGGTTAGGTTAGGTAAGGTTAGGTTAGGTAAGGTTAGGTTAGGTTAAAATAGGTTAGGTTAGGTTAGGTTAGGTTAGGTTAGGTTAGGTTAGGTAAGGTTAGGTTAGGTAAGGTTAGGTTAAGTTAAATTAGGTTAGGTTAGGTTAGTTTATGTTAGGTAAGGTTAGGTTAGGTTAGGTAAGGTGAGGTTAGGTTAGGTAAGGTGAGGTTAGGTTAGGTAAGGTGAGGTTAGGTTAGGTAAGGTGAGGTAAGGTTAGGTTAGGTAAGGTTAGGTTCGGTGAGGGTAGGTTAGGCTAGGTTAGGTTAGGTTATCTTATCTTATCTTATAGGTTATTGAAGAAGACCAGACTTTTGCCTTCTCCATACAGAACAATACATACATACATCACATCACGTCCTGGCATGAGACACACACACACACATCTTTCAGCATCAGTGTAGTTGAATATTCTCTCCTTACTTACTTACCTTCGATGTGTGGAGTGACATCGTACACGCGGGTCTGTTATACTGTGGCACTCAACCTTCAAGTGCCACAGTCTGGGAGTTGATTAGTTGATTGAGTGATTGATAGATTGGTTGATTGGTCAGTAGTTTCCTGGTCCAGTTACATTGAGGTAATAAAGCATAGTAATGAAAACAAAATACTAAAAAGTTGAAATTCTGGGAGTATATAAAAAAGATAAAAAGTTGAAATTCTGGATGTATAAAAAAATTGTAAAAGCAGGTTAGATACGTAATTACAGTTTAGAATTATTAATATGTTATGAGTGAGTGTGTTGATATAACTTTCCTCCGTGATCTCTCTCTCTCTCTCTCTCTCTCTCTCTCTCTCTCTCTCTCTCTCTCTCTCTCTCTCTCTCTCTCTCTCATACACTGGTTTGGTCGGTGTAGACATTCAATTAATCTATTTTATAACCATTTTTATTTGTGGGAATACTGTGTTAAATTGTCTTTTTTGGCGAAACACAACACACATACACACACACACACACACACACACACACACACACACACACACACACACACACACACACACACACACACACACAGGTAGGCAAGGCAAGGCAAGGCTAGGAAAGGGAAGGGAAGGGAAGGGTAGCACCGCGCATGGTCACTGTCTCGAGGTAGGGATGGGCCCTCAGTCCCTCTCTGGCCGTAGCTCTATCAACACGCAATCGTCCCGCCGCCTCCTGCTCTGGTCTGAACGGGTCTCTGGCTCTCTGCCGCACCCCTCAACCAGACGCACTCACATACAGACATACAAACGATATAGAAAGACTGGTTAATTGATCGAAAAGGATAGAAAAAAAAGGTTATTATTGATATGTGTTAGTGTGTTAATTATTGTTGGGTTTTTTTTAATCTTTTTTTCGTTTTTTTTTTCTTTGTTCGTGTGTGTTTTGTTTTTTGTGTTTTTGTGTGCGTGTGTGCGTGTGTGTATGTGTGGTACTCCATGTGTGTTTGTTTAAGTTTGATGCGATGTTTTTTTTGCTTTTTTTTTATCTGTGTGTGTGTGTGTGTGTGTGTGTGTGTGTGTGTGTGTGTGTGTGTGTGTGTGTGTGTGAACGTGTTTTCTTTTGCACGAGTTCATTAATAACTAACGAAAGAACAGTGAACAAAGTGCTGAACTAAACAAGAACAACGAAAAGAACAGAAAATAACACACAAAACACAGAGGAACAAGAGAGAGAGAGAAAAAAAAAGAGAAAGAGAGAGAAAGACAGACCCATTGACCGAAATAAAATAGAGGAAAAAAAAAGAGAAACATATGTGCTTGAATATTATTTCCTCA
>JAPQNM010000047.1:2720123-2725123 GCA_029783475.1 Metacarcinus magister
TTTTTTTGTCAATCTTTTCCTGTATACTTTTTTCCCATTGTATTTTTTCCCCCATGACTTGCTATAAAAGGGGAAGTGTTCTTTAAATTTCCATATATATCTATCTTTTCTTTTCTTACCATACTAAATTTTCTACTTCTTTTTAATTTTCCCAATACATTTTTCCCACCTATGTAATTTTTTATTTATCTATTTATTTTGATATTTAAAATTTAATACATAAATTTCAGCGCAACAGATAATTTCTATATACACATAATATCACTTTCGGAATTTTTCTTACTAAGTATATGCACTTTACTTTTTTATTATCATGTAAATAGGTAAGAAAAATGTACTGAAAGCTTCAAAACATCACACACAAATTATATTACTGTTTTTATTGCACGTAAAGATTAATCACACATCGTTGACTCCATTAATTTATGATACACAAGAGGAAAGGACGAAATTGTTAGGTTAAGTGAGGTTAGGTTAGGTAATGATAGGTTAGGTTGGGTAATGTTAGGTTAGGTAATGTTAGGTTAGGTTAGGTGAGGTTAGGTTAGGTTAGGTGAGGTTAGGTTAAGTAATGTTAGGCTAGGTTAGGGGAGGTTAGGTTAAGTTAGGATTAATCGCACATCATTTACTATATCAATTTATTATTACGATCACAAGAGGGAAGAACGAAATTGTTATGTTATATTAGGTGAGGTTAGGTTAGGTTAGGTTAGGATTAATCACATCATTCATTACATTAATTTATTATTTTGATACACAAGAGGGAAGAACGAAATTGTTAGGTTAGGTGAGATGAGGTTCGGTTAGGTGAGGTTAGGTTAGGTTAGGTAATGTTAGATTAGCTAATGTTAGGTTAGGTTAGGTTAAGTTAGGTTAGGTTAGGATTAAGGTAGGGTTATGATACACTAGAAACAAGGATGAAATTATTTGGTGTCCCCCCTTCAATCAAGGCTGCCTATGTAACGTTTTCTTTGGGAAGTGTGTTATGCTAATTAACTTTATGATTATATGCTCAGTTAATAGACTTCAAAGTAATTATGTTAGTATATCAGGTTTCATTAAACACGATATAAAAGGGTGTGTTGAGAACGATAATTATATGAAACGTGTACGAGTATATGAGGTTTATTATTATTATTATTATTATTATTATTATTATTATTATTATTATTATTATTATTATCATTAGTATTAGTATTGGTATTAGTTTAAGTAGTAGTAAAGTTGTAATGCGAGAGAGAGAGAGAGAGAGAGAGAGAGAGAGAGAGAGAGAGAGAGAGAGAGAGAGAGAGAGAGAGAGAGAGAGAGAGAGAGAATTAGAGAGAGAGAGAATTAGAGAGAGAATTAGTGTTGCAGGTAAAATTTGTGTTACATTCATAGGATTAGGTGCGAGGCAACACTGGCTGGGGAGGTGATCTGGACTAATTACTTGTTCTAATTGTGTTACCTGCAAAGAGTGATAGATAGATAGAGATAGATAGAGATAGATAGATAGATAGATAGAGAAAGAGAGAAGAGATTTGTTGATACGTCTCTTGAATTTATTACACAAGAGAGAGAGAGAGAGAGAGAGAGAGAGAGAGAGAGAGAGAGAGAGAGAGAGAGAGAGAGAGAGAGAGAGAGAGAGAGAGAGAGAGAGACAGACTAACTATTCATAAGACAATTTAACTTTATAAGGAAAAATTCATATAGAAGGTTGTATGTTTGTGTGTTTGTATCTTTCTTCCTTAGCTTGTTTCATTTGAGTTGTGAAGCTTTTTTATTTATGTCTATCATTTTCTTCCTTTCTTTATTTACTTTCTTTTTTTTTCTTCGGGAAACGGAATTGAAATATGTAGATTTTAGTCCTTGTCATGTAATTGTTTCCCTTGTGTGTGGCTGGGGGGGGGGCAGAGAGAGAGAGAGAGAGAGAGAGAGAGAGAGAGAGAGAGAGAGAGAGAGAGAGAGAGAGAGGAAATACTGTTCTGGTGTTTGACTTTCCCTAGTGATTGTGGTGGCGGCGTGCAATTTTGAAGAATATGAAACAAGGCAGGAGGAGGAGGCGGAGGAGGAGGAGGAGGAGGAGGAGGAGGAGGAGGAGGAAGAGGAGGATGAGGATGTACGTTTCAACGAGGTAGATTGGACTTATTGATGTGTGTGTGTGTGTGTGTGTGTGTGTGTGTGTGTGTGTGTGTGTGTGTGTGTGTGTGTATGTGTGTATATCGAGAGTATTGTAGTAAGAAACATCAATAGAGCAATGATAGAAAATAAAATGAGAGCGAGAGAGAAAAAAAAAGTGAGAAAAATGAAAACACTCATAATTCAACGAGGAAGTGAAATAATTACATAGAAACCACATAGAAACCACATAGAACAACATATAAACCACATAGACTATATAAGGTGTGGTCTGTCTGTCTGTCTGTCTGTCTGTCCTTACCATAGGGTACACGCTATTAAAAGCAAACCCAATGAAAAAATATAAACGAACTCAAACATCAATTAGGTCGTGGGGTCGCGAGGCTTTTATCGCAAATCTTATTGGAAGAGATGGTGGTGGTGGTGGTGGTGGTGGTGGTGGTGGTGGTGGTGGTGGTGGTTATTTTGGAAAAGAAATATATTGTGTTATAGTACAGACAGGCAACGTAGGAAATTTATAGCCCACTCTAACGATGCCATTAATTTAATCTACGTAGCTATAGTATGTATTCATTAATCTACACCTTAATTATATTACATAACTTTCTTCTTGGTGTAATAAGTCATCAATATATAATACAGTCTATTTATCGTTAACCCTTTCAGTATTTTCAAACCATCTAATAAAATTTCCTCGAGAGTTAACTTTATTTGATAGAGAAAAAGGTTTGTTTAATCCTATCAGCCTCTTGTCCTAAAATTTATCTCTCGTACCCTTACAATGGACAGCCTCAATTTTGGTGTCCTATGCAAATTGAGGTGACCAAAATTACACCACAAAGGGAAGGTCTGACTGAACTGATATATAAAGGTAGAATGAGAGAGAGAGAGAGAGAGAGAGAGAGAGAGAGAGAGAGAGAGAGAGAGAGAGAGAGAGAGAGAGAGAGAGAGAGAGAGAGGACAACTAATAACATGCCAGTTTGTGTTGACACGTGAGGGAGAGGACGTGACCCCATTCACCCCTCAAATTACTCCTCTCTCTCCCCCCCCTCTCTCCCCTCTCTCCCCTCTCTCTCCTCTCTCTTTGTCTCTTACTCTCATTCCTTCACTCGCTCATTCACTCCCCAGCCGTTAATTTTTCTCCCCTTACATCTCAACACCTATTTCTCTCTCTCTCTCTCTCTCCCCTCACCTGTTGCCTTTCCTTCTTAGGTCTTCTCCTTGCAAGGTTCTCATTCCCCTCACCCTAACGTAAGGGAAGAGGGGAGAGGGGAGAGTAATGGGGGAGTAAAGTGTGTGGTATGTGCAGAATGGGGAAGCTGGTAAAGGGTAATTCTCTCTCTCTCTCTCTCTCTCTCTCTCTCTCTCTCTCTCTCTCTCTCTCTCTCTCTCTCTCTCTCTCTCTCTCTCTCTCTCGAATGGTCGGGGTTATGTAAACAGTCAGTGTTGCTATCTTCGTTGCCAAACTTACTCAGTGTTGTCAATGTTGAAAAGAAAGGAAAGTGATGAGCAAAATTTACATCTATTTATCTAGCTATCTTTTTCTTCTTTTTTTTTCTTGTTCTGCTACCTTTTCTTTTTGTTCTTGTTCTTGTTATTGTTATTGTTCTTCTTCTTCTTCTTCTTCTTCTTCTTTTCTTCTTTTAATTCTTTTTCTTCTTCTTCTTCCTTCTCCTCCTCCTCCTCCTCCTCTTCCTCTTTCTCATTCTTGCACCGAAATGGCGATCCCCAAATTAACTTACGCTTCCTTTAAGTGATCTTTAAAGAGAGGGGAAGAAGGGTAGGAAGAAAAAAAAAAGAGCAGGAGGAGGAGGAGGAGGAGGAGGAGGAGGAGGAGGAGGAGGAGGAGGAGGAGGAGAGGGAGGAGGAGGAAGAAGAAGAAGAACATGACCTCAGGTATTATAAGAGAAGCTAAACTTTAAAAGATATCTCAATTTGCACACTCCACATACCATCCCTTCTCCTCCTCCTCCTCCTCCTCCTCCTCCTCCTCCTCCTCCTCCTCCTCCTCCACCTCCTCCTCCTCTTCCTTAGCATGTGTGGAGTTAATTTTTCATCTCTAATCTTTCATTCTCTTCACTCTAAGACTTTCTTATGAGAGCCAAATATCCTTTAATGACTAAGACGTGAGGGAGGAGAGGGAAGGAGAGACGAGGGAAGGAAGGGAGGGAAGGAGAGAAGAGGGAAGGAGGAGAGGTAAAAAGAAGAGAGAAGGAGGAGAGGAAAAAAGAGAAGAGGGAAGGAGAGAAGAAGGAAGGAGGAGAGGGAAGGAGAGCAAGGAAAACAGGATTGGGATGAGGGAAGGGAAAATGAGAGAGAGAGAGAGAGAGAGAGAGAGAGAGAGAGAGAGAGAGAGAGAGAGAGAGAGAGAGAGAGAGAGAGAGAGATTTCGTCTTTTTTCATGTTGGAGAAGAATCTTTTGTTGTGTCGGATATTGACATTAATGTGTTGGAGGAGGAGGAGGAGGAGGAGGAGGAGGAGGAGGAGGAGGTGTAAGTAAGATTTTAGTCAAGCAGGAAAATAGCGAGGGAGGACAGACCGGTCTCTCTCTCACACACACACACACACACACACACACACACACACACACACACACACACACACACACACACACACACGTACACGGTTGAAGTAAATGTGCGTGTGTTCAATTTAAATAAGTGCTTTAGTAGGTACGTGTGTGTGCATATGTGTGTGTGTGTGTGTGTGTGTGTGTGTGTGTGTGTGTGTGTGTGTGTGTGTGTGTGTGTGTTTTGTTTATTCATTGTGATGTTCGGTGTTTTCTTTTTCTTGTCTGATGTTTGTTTGTTTGTTTGTTTATTTGTTTTATTTCATTGTTATCAAATTTTTCTCTGCCTTTCACCCATTTCATTTTTCCTTCC
>JAPQNM010000047.1:2732623-2735123 GCA_029783475.1 Metacarcinus magister
TTCAGATTGTTTTGTTTTGGTGACATCTGACAACTCAACCACCGAGATTATGCAATACTGGGTTTTTTTTGTTTTGTTTATCACAATCTACAAAGATATATTTTTTTCACAAAACTTACATTTTCTCCAAACTGACAACAACAACCGATAGAGGCTATCAATATCCCTAACTTTGTATCTATTAATTTTTCCGGTAGGAGAAATATTTACGTAGTTGTAAAACAGAAAATAATAATGTTCGACTTTAATTATGGTTGAATTTTGGGGCCCCACTCCAAAAAAACTCCATGTATTATGATAATGGCAAAACTGAGTAAAAATTCATGATCAACATGACCATGAACCCTTTGATAACAATTTTCATGAGTTTTGTACAGATATTAAGAAAAGCTTAACCTAACCTAACTAAAATACGCTTTCCCAACTCTTACACTTCTTGGCTGAAATCATGTTTTTTTTCAATAACTCAAAAAGTATGAGGCTTACGTCAAACATGTATATTATAGTCAAGAAAGAGTAAGAGACGTGCATTCTTTTTGCTATAGTGAAATGTAATTGGAATGTAAGTATAAACGTAGGAATGTAAAAAGTACTTTTAATAATTTTTAATTGGTTTTAATTCACTAACAGTTCAATATATGGATACCAAATAACATTTATACGTTACTTTGTGCAGATTTAGCGTAGGTCATCTCTATGTATTTTTGTCATATGAGATTAGCATTAGCCAATAAAGTAAAATAATGGTTATTTCATTATTATCAGGCAAGCAAGGGTGAAATACAGTTTGATATTATAGTAATCAGGAAAATAAGGCCAGATTCGTGTTCAGCATGACCGAAAACCTCATTGTACCAATTTTCATGAGATTCGGAGGTGTGGAAATTTTCATGAAATTTTGTAGGGTACACCCTTAGAATTTTTGACATAAATCATATAATTTGAAATAACTCGAAATGTATGGGGTTTACGTAAAAAACATGTAGAATATAAAAGAAAGAGCAGAAGACGCTTGTTCAATTAAGCTACAAGGAAATGGAATTACAATGTAATTGTAAATGGAGGAGTGTAAAATATAATGCATTAATTTCTTTCTCAAAATTTTCATTTTCTTCATAAGTATTGAAGTTATTGAAAAAATGATGACGGTGTAAGATAGACATTATCATACTCTATAACTTTACATCCATACAATTTTCATGTAGAACTAATGTTTAAGTAGTAAAATAGGAAAATCTTTTTCGACCTCAATTCTGTTGGAATTTACGGGTCACAAAATGTAAAATGCAAATATTATATTAATGACAAAACTAATTCTAGATTCGTGATCAGCATGCCCGAGAATCCATTGATACTAATTTTCATGAGTTGTGTTGAAATATTAACAAAAGCTTAACCTAACCTAACTTAACTAAAATACGTTTTCCCAACCCTTACACTTCTTGGCTGAAATCATGTTTTTTCTTCTTCAATAACTACATACTAGCTAACTATAAACTAGAGGAGGTCGTCTCTATGTATTTTTGTCATAGGAAACCAGCATCAGCCAGTAAAGTGAAATCATGGTTATTTCCGTTATACTTATTAGACAAGCAAGGGTGAAATAGGGTTTGATATTATAGTAATCATGAAACTGATACCGGATTCGTATTCGTTATGATCGAGAACCTCTAGGTAACAATTTAAATAAGATTCTGAGGTGTGAAAATTTGCATTAAATTTTCATACATTCATGAATACTTGCATACACATCTACAAGTACAGACTTATTACACACTTATATACATACATGACTACATTTATATGAGTACATACATGCATACATACATAATAAATACGGACATACCTGTACACATACGTGCACACACATGCATACAGACATATCATTCATAGTAAACACACACAGAAAAAACAGACATATACAGTGTACTTGCTTTCATTTATCTCTATTTTGTTTTTACTACGAATATGAGCACGTGTGTGTGTGTGTGTGTGTGTGTGTGTGTGTGTGTGTGTGTGTGTGTGTGTGTGTGTGTGTGTGTGTGTGTGTATGTATCAAGTATTATATTATGGAATTGTTTATGTAAGAAAAAAAAGAGTAAGAGGAGCTGGAGGGCAATAGTAGCAAGAGGAGGAGGAAAAAGAGGAATATAGACACGCTCTTAATAATAGAGGAGGAGGAGGAGGAGGAGGAGGAGGAGGAGGAGGAGGAGGAGGAGGAGGAGGAAAAAATAATAATGGTGGTGGTGGTGGTGGTTGAGGGGACGGTAGTAAGGATAGAGGAGAAGGATGAAGACAGTCAAGATCAAAGAAAGAATATATATTTTTTTTTAACGTTAAAGAATCTTATTACACACACACACACACACACACACACACACACACACACACACACACACACACACACATACGGTTTGTAGATCTTTATTGGCTGACTTCTATTCGTACACACAACCCCGATAGTGTGTGTACGTGTGTGTGTGTGTGTGTGTGTGTGCGT
>JAPQNM010000047.1:2737623-2743196 GCA_029783475.1 Metacarcinus magister
TGCTTGGGTCCATCCGTGTCCCTGGGGAGGTGGTAACACTGGTCCTCTTCCTCTTACTCCCAGCAGGGGCTACGTCCTCTTTAAGTCCTCTTTCGTACGTGCCATGGAAGGAGGAAAGAGAGGAAGGTACAAAGGAGGAGGAGGAGGAGGAGGAGATTGGGAAAGACGTAGTAAAGAAAGGAATTAAGGAAGAAACAGAGAGGGAAAAACAAGAGAAAACATGGTATGAGAGAGAGAGAGAGAGAGAGAGAGAGAGAGAGAGAGAGAGAGAGAGAGAGAGAGAGAGAGAGAGAGAGAGAGAGAGAGAGAGAGGGAGAGATGGAGGTAAGAGGCAGGGAGGGAAGGAGGGAGGGAGGGGTGACTAAGAGGTGAAGAGGTTTATAAATGAGGGAGTGAGGAGAGGAAAATGGAGAAGTAAGATGGAGGAAAAAGTTAAGTCCTAGACAAGTGGAGAGAAGGAGGGAGGAGGGAGGGAGGGAGGGAGGGAGAGAAGGAGGGAGGGAGGGAGGGAGGAAAGGAGAGTGAGAAAGGTTTGAAAGACTCTCGGAACAAAAATATAATGCATAGGAGAGAGAGAGAGAGAGAGAGAGAGAGAGAGAGAGAGAGAGAGAGAGAGAGAGAGAGAGAGAGAGAGAGAGAGAGAGAGAGAGAGAGAGAGAGAATCTTCACACACTCATAAATCAGGAAAGAAGACAAGAAACAAGAACTTCACTGTGTATGTATTCATGTATGTATGTATGTATGTATGTTTGCATGTGCGTTTAAATATGCAGACAAGTATTCATATCTGTGTGAAAGTTTGTGTGTGTGTGTGTGTGTGTGTGTGTGTGTGTGTGTGTGTGTGTGTGTGTGTGTGTGTGTGTGTACGTTACCAAGTCGCACATACAAGTGAAAGAATTTAATGAACTGGAACAAGACTTTCACGTCCAAATTTATGGAAGTCATTTTATATTTATCATCTCTCCCTCTCCCCTCCTTCCCCTCCTTCCCCCCCTTTCCCTCCTTTCCCTCCTTCCCCTCCTTCCCCCCCTTTCCCTCCTTTCCCTCCTTCCCCTCCTTCTTCCCCTCCTTCCCCTCCTTCCCCTCATTTTCTCTCCTCCCTCCTCCCTACATCTTACCCTCCTTCCCCTCCTTCCCCTCCTTCCCCTCCTCCTTCCCCTTCTTCCCCTTCTTCCTCTACTTCCCCTCCTTTCCCTCCTTCTTCCCCTCATTTTCTCTCCCCTCCCTCCCTTCCTCCCCTCACCTCAACTTATTAGCCTGTTAGTTCTCTCTTCTTTCTCCTCTCAGTCACGAAATATCGAGTCATTTTCCTTCCCTCCCTTCCCTCCCTCCCTCCCTCCCTCCCTTCCTTCCTTTCCTCCCTCCCTCCTTCCCTCCTTTCCTGAAAAATGAGACACGCACCTTCCTCCTTATTCTCTCCTTCCTCGCCCCCCAAAAAAGGACACACGCACTCTGACCCCTCAAAAATCACACACTTACCCTCCCTCTCTTTTTTTTTTCTCTCCATTCAGAAAATTTCGCCCTCCCCTCCCCCCCCTTCCCTCCCCCCCTCCATTTAAGTAATAGGCTCTCTCATGCCCCCACTCAAAAATCTAGATATAAGGCTACTTCAAGAAAATTAGTTGAGAGAGAGAGAGAGAGAGAGAGAGAGAGAGAGAGAGAGAGAGAGAGAGAGAGAGAGAGAGAGAGAGAGAGAGAGAGAGAGAGAGAGAGAAGACTTAAAATCACCGCTTCATGCACTTTAAAGAGGGGGAAAAAAAGAGAGAAAAGTATCTGGTCTCATTAAAATTTGTCTTTGTTCTCTCTCTCTCTCTCTCTCTCTCTCTCTCTCTCTCTCTCTCTCTCTCTCTCTC
This sequence comes from Metacarcinus magister, assembly GCA_029783475.1. Lineage (NCBI taxonomy): Eukaryota > Metazoa > Arthropoda > Malacostraca > Decapoda > Cancridae > Metacarcinus > Metacarcinus magister. Next base: position 2,739,477 of record JAPQNM010000047.1, read on the forward strand.
TCTCTCTCTCTCTCTCTCTGCGTCGTCAAAAGTTTAAGGGAAGGGGAAAAGGGAAAGGGAAAAAATGGAAGGGGTGGTCCTTTTGTATGTCTAACTTCCATCAACTTCCCCTCACTTTCTTTCCTTCCTCTATTCTTCTCTCACCTTCCCCTCAACTTTCTTTCCTTCCCTTATTCTTCTCTCCCCTCCTTCAACCTTTTCATGTTCTCTATCGTTCCTCATTCATCACCCTTTCCTTCTCTTCCCCTCACTTTTTTCCCTCCCTCCCCTATCCTTCTTTCCCTAACTTCCCCTTTCTCCCCTCTCTCCCCCCTCTCCTCTCCCCTCACATCTCCCCCTTACCTTTCCCTCTCACCTTTTCCTACCCTACTTATCTCCTCCCTTCCCTTCCCCTCCCTTCCCCTCACCTCCCCTCACTTTCCTTCCCCTCACCTCCCCTCACTCTTGTTCCCAAATCGTTGTTATGACCGAAGTTTCCCAATTTGCTCGTCCACTGATCACTCCTTACCTGGACGAGGGGAAAGGGAGGGGAGGAAGGAGAGAGAGGGGAGGAAGGAGAGGGAGGGGAGGAAGGAGAGGGGAGCCTAGGGGAAGTTTGTGAGCAGGTGTACAATAGGAAAAAGGAGGAACAGACTGACTGAGAGAGAGAGAGAGAGAGAGAGAGAGAGAGAGAGAGAGAGAGAGAGAGAGAGAGAGAGAGAGAGAGAGAGAGAGAGGGCAAAGGGTAAGGAGGAGGAGGACTGAGGAAATACTGGTTAAAGTAGTAGAAGACGAGACAGAGAATTGATCTAAAGAGAAGAAGAGAGGAGTAGGAGAGAAAGAGAGAAGAGGGAGAGAGAATGAGAAAAGTGAGAGAAATATCTTGGGAAAAGTGTGCAAGAGAGAACGATTTGGCAAAGCAATTTTTGGTACTTCAACAGGTTGCGAGAGAGAGAGAGAGAGAGAGCGAGAGAGAGAGAGAGAGAGAGAGAGAGAGAGAGAGAGAGAGAGAGAGAGAGAGAGAGAGAGAGAGCAAATTGTATTGGGAGGTGGATTGACGTGATGCATAAAGGAAGGAAGGAACAAGTGAGAAAATGAAAGAAGGAAAGAAGAATGAATGGATGAAATGTATGAGGGAGTGAATGAAGATGTAAGAGGCGGAAAAAAGAGAATGAGAGAAGCCTGAAAACAAATAAATGAAGGAAGTGAGAAAGAAAAAGTGAAGGAAAAAAGGGAATGAAGTAAGAGAGGAAGGAAGAAAACTGAAATAATGAATACAGAAGTGAAGGAAGAATAAGTAAAACAGAAAGCTAATAAATCTATGAAATCAGGATAAAATATGATAATGAATGAAGGAATGAAAGAAAGAAAGAAGAATAAAAAGAGTAAATAAAGCAGAAACCCAGTAAATTAATGAAATAAGGAGAAAATAAGATAATGAATAAGAGAACGAAAGAAAACAAGACGGAAGGAAGGAGTAAATAAACCAGAAATAAAGAAAAAATAAAATAAACGAAAATAAATAAGAGAGAAAAAAAAAACATAAACCTAATAAATGAATGAAACAAAGAGAAAATAAGATAATGAATATAAGGGAATAAAAGAGGGGAATAAAAGAGGGGAATAAAAGAGGGGAAAATATACATACCAAGGGGAAGAGGGAAAAGGTCCTCTTCAATATCCACCAACTGAGTGACGTAACAGAATTTTGACGCAAACTCTAACATTTCTCACTCACCAACAACCCCTCTCACTCTCTCTCCTTTTGTTCCTCTCTCTCTCTCTCTCTCTCTCTCTCTCTCTCTCTCTCTCTCTCTCTCTCTCTCTCTCTCTCTCTCTCTCTCATATGTTCCTACTGTACTTTCCTTCACTCCATCTCTCTCTCTCACTCTCACTCGCTCAATCCCTCACTCACTCTCTCACTCTATCTTTTTATTTCTCGTACTTTCACACACTCACTTTCTCTTACGCTCCTTCCCCTCTCATCCATCATCCTCTCCCTCCCTCTTTCCCCTCTCTCTCTCTCTCCCTTCTCCCTCCCCCTCTCCCCCTTCCCGTCCCCCCCCGTCCCTAGGCCTCTCTCCTGCCAGACAGAATGGCCGCCGCTCGATTCCATCACGTTTAAAATTGCAGTTAGAGAGAGAGAGAGAGAGAGAGAGAGAGAGAGAGAGAGAGAGAGAGAGAGAGAGAGAGAGAGAGAGAGAGAGAGAGAGAGAGAGAGAGAGAGAGACTACGTATATACTTCTTCCATTATGAAGTTTGGTGGATCTGTTTGTGTTTGTGTGTGTGTGTGTGTGTGTGTGTGTGTGTGTGTGTGTGTGTGTGTGTGTGTGTGTGTGTGTGTGTGTGTGACTCGATAGGAAATGAATGGATTAAAAGGTGTGTTTTATGTGATTGATTGTATATTTATTTATTTATGTATTTGTTTGTTTGTTGCTTTGTGTATTATTAATTTGTAATACATAATTCATACTTTGATATTGAAGTTGAGTGGAAAGTTATGTTGTATTCGAGTTTCCATTATTATTATTATTATTATATTATTATTATTATTATTATTATTATTATTATTATTATTATTATTATTATTATTATTATCATCATTCGACAAGTTAGAATGCGTAGGAGGAAGGAAACGCTGGTGTACAAAGCTGAATTTAGTCCAGAATAATATTGTTATTGTTGTTATTGTGACTGCCTCCAGCGCCACACTACAGTATTATTATTATTATTATTATTATTATTATTATTATTATTATTATTATTATTATTATTATCGTTGTTATTATTATTATTATCATTATTATTATTATTATTATTATTTTAAGGTGGATGAAAGCTTGGTATATAGATAGATATTTCATTATTACACACACACACACACACACACACACACACACACACACACACACACACACACACACACACACACACACACACACATATGGAATCAATGGTTAGAGTTTGAGGACAATAATGTGGAACTGGAGACCTGATGAGAGAGAGAGAGAGAGAGAGAGAGAGAGAGAGAGAGAGAGAGAGAGAGAGAGAGAGAGAGAGAGAGAGAGAGAGAATAAAAATCTCGTGAGCAAATTATGTCCAACTATAATTGTAACTTTATCTACACGCAGCTGTAATGGGCAGAGGAGGAGGAGTAGGAGGAGGAGCAGGAGGAGGAGGAGGAGGAAGGACTGGTGTTATTAGAGGAAGAAAAATAGGAAGAGTTATAGTAAGAGGAGTAGGAGGAGGAGGAAGAGAAAGAGGAAGAGAAAGAGGAAGAGGAAGAGGAAGAGGAAGTAAAGGAGGAAGAGGAGGCTTGTTCCAGTCTGTTAACCCATTCAGTTCTTGCGGCACACCATATGTGCCAGCAGCGTCTCCCTCTCCTGTGTTTGCGGCACGACGTCTGTGAACAGATCTTTATATCATTCCCATGCATATACATATGATGTATAGGCCAGTGTAACAACTTTTATCATTATTTACAAATTTCTATTGTCTTATGTATCAGAATTACCGTTCTTATGAGTATTTATGTGATATTCAATAGATAATTTTACGGTACGATAACTGCGGTTTGGCAAAACCGCCGGCAGCAATATATAACCGTCGCTCCGTCGGCCGTCAGCGACGGGCTCTTCTAGCTAGCATTAGATATTGGATATTGAAAATATTGGAAATATTGGAAATATCATTGCAGCATCTGATACACCTAATTAAACTGTACAACTGTCATTATGAATA
>JAPQNM010000047.1:2748296-2750796 GCA_029783475.1 Metacarcinus magister
ATACTATATATCATATATATCTATATATATACATATATTGTAACTCTCGTCTATCTCTCACTCTCGTCTCTCTCTATACTCTCTCTGTCTACTCTCTCCTCTCTCTCTATCTCTTACTTTCTCTTCTTCTCATCTAATCTCTATCTCTATACTCGCTCCTATCTATCTCTCGCTCTATTCTACCCTCCCAACTCACTCTCTCTATATACTCTCTCTCTGCTCTCTCTATTAGCTCTCCTCGATATATCTATCTCTCTCTCATCTCTCTCGCTCGCTCCTCTATCTCTATCTCTCATCTATCCTATCTCTCATCTTCATCTCTCTATCTATCTCTATCTATTCTGTATGTATCTCTGTCTGTCTCTCTCTCCCTCATCTCTCGCTCTTCCGTCTCTTCCATCTCCTCTCTCTCTCTCTCCTCTCTCTTCATCTCTCGTCTCTCTCTCTGTCTATCTACTCTCATCGTCTCGGCTCTCTCCTCTCTCCTCTCGTCTCTCTATGTATCTCTCTGTCTCTCATCGCTATAGGCTCTCTCTGATCCTCCCTCTCTCTCTCCTCTCTTGTGTACTCTCTATACTCTATCTCTCTCTCTCCTCTCTCTCTCTTTGCTCTATCTCTATGTTGTGCTCATAGGGATAATTCAACATTAACGTTAATGGGTTGAAGGGCATTTTGCCGCATTCATCGTAATTGGCGACGGGCTAGCCACCTTGTAATAACTTGCCATTAACGCTAGTGGGCAACCGGTACGTTCTTTGCGAAATGTTAGTAGGTTAGGTCATTAGGTTAGTTTAGTTTTTTTAGTGTTAGGTTAGGTTATGTTAGGTAGGTTAGGTTCGTTTTAAGTTAGGGTAATGGGGCACAATGTCCTTAATGTAAGAGCACCTGCACCAAACATGGCCATTATATTATATACATATATATATATAATATATATATTATATATCATATATAATATATATATATATATATATATATATTATATAATATATATATGTATATATATATATATATATATATATATATATATAATATATATATATATATATATAATATATACAAATAATACAATTATATATATACTAATACATATATATAATACATATTATATATCTATATAATATATATATACATATATAATATATATATATATATATATATATATATATATATATATACTATATATATATTATTATATATATATATATATAATTATACTATATTATATATATATATATATATATATATATATATATATATATATATTATATACATATATATCATATATATTATATAATATATATATATATATAGTATATATATATATACATATATATCATAATATAATATATATATATATAATCTATCTATATATATATCTATATACATATATATATAATATATATATATATATATAGTGTATATTATGAATTATATATATATATATATACTATCATATCACATATATCTACCTCCATATATACATATAAATATAGATATCTATATAATATATATATCATATATATATAATATACTATATATATAATGTATACTATATAATAGTATTATATATATATATATATATATATATTATACATATCTATAAATGTATTATATATAAATATAATCTATGTATATCTCTATATATATACTACTATATATATATCATCTATACTATATGTATATACTATATATATATATACTATAAATAATATATATATACTCTAATTATATAAATAGATATATATATCTAATATATACATATAATATCTATATCATATAATAATATATATAATATATATTATCTATGTCTATATCTAATCACTCTATATCATCTCATATATCTATATACTATATATGCTCTATCTCTATATATATATCTATAATATCTTCTATCTATATATATATATATTAGTTTTATTTTTGTTTTTACTACTAGTATTACTACTATCTATCTCTCTATTATTTATCTCTCTATCTCTCTCTCTTCTCTCTCTCTCTCTCTCTCTCTTCTCTCTCTCATCTCTATCTATATCTTCCTATATATCTCTCTATATATATAGTATCATATATCTATCTATCTATTATAATTTCTATATCTCTCTATATCTCTATATCTCCTCTATCTCTTATACCTCTCTTCTCCTCTCCATCTCTCTCTCTCTCGTCTCTCTTATCATCTTCTCTCTCCTCTGTCTCGTTATCTCTCTCTCTCTCTCTTCTCCTTCTCTCTCTCTACTTCATCTCTCTTTGTCACTCTCATCTGTCTCGCCTCTCTCTCTCATCTCTCTCTCATCTCTCCATCTCTCCTCCTATCCTCTCTCCTCTTTTCTCTCTCTCTACTACTCTCTCTCTCTCTCATCTCTCTCTCTCTCTTCTCTCTCTCTCGGCGTATCTATCTCTCGTTCACTCTCTCTTCTATATCATATATAACGTAATACCATGATATATATATATCTATACTCTCTCATACATATCTCCCATATAACTGTATCTTTCA
>JAPQNM010000047.1:2775796-2778296 GCA_029783475.1 Metacarcinus magister
CATCTGATTATCTCAGAAGCGTGATTTTGAAGGGAGTGTTCCACCTTAAGGTCTAGTATGTAGGTTATCAGACTTCTTGGGCACTGCGCCTCCCTCCCTCTACATCCTCTACACCCCAACCCTTAGCCCCAGCCAGACAGTAGCACCTCCATCCTTCCCTCTTCTCTTACCTCCTCTTTCTCCCTCAATACTTGGTCGTTGGTGTGCAAGTTTGAGAAATGTATGTTTGTTCTAAGCTCTACATTGACAGACATAGATACGTGAACGTCTTCATAGGTTTTGGCGAACAAGTCAACGAGGTAATGTGAAGTGAGGCTCTTCCGACTCATTTAATGGCAACGGTTACTAATCCTGCGGACTTAATTTTACACAAACAACTCGGTATGCTAGAAAAAAATCTTTACGACATTTATGTATTCTCAAACCGATTGATAAAATTTCATGAACATTTTTAGTCACCATCATTGGGCATAGGGCAGGAACTATCGCAAAAAAAGCCATTACTAGGTACTCGATCTACCTTTATAGGATGTATGATCTTGGTGTCTCATAAATAGCTCATTTCGGGTGGTTCTTCCATCTCAGGTAAGGGGTGGAGCTTCCCCACCGAGTTAATGTAAACAGACAACGCCCGTGGTTTCCTGTCGTAGTATGAGTGGCCACACAAGCCAGTACTTATACCGTAGCGAAGCGATCACGCACTATTGATAACCCAAGAACACCTGTGTGGTCACTTAGGCCTCAGCTTTACCTTCCCTTGGGTGTAAATCATTGCCAGGTATAACAGGTGGGAGAGTCATTGTAATGTTTGGGTGCATGTATCATCAGGTGAGCGCAGTTATAATCTATTTTGTGTCTGTCTGTCTAGCTTTACTGCCGCAATGTCCCAGAATATCCCGCTTTTACATCTGTGAAATAAAGGCACATTAGCGTGGCATGCATTAGTGTCACCGTGTTATGACCCGCCCGCCTTTGTAGTCATGCACCATACGTTATCCTCTTTCCGCAGGTGATAAGGAGCACGTATCACTAAGTTATCTTATCTTATTGATCTAAGTTGTTGTTTTTAGTAGGAACCAAATTAAGTTTTCAATAGACTTTATATGAGCTTTATTTTTGTTATTTGACCATGCGGATGATTTTCAAGACCTTGATTTGACCATGTGTGGCTGTGTAGCTGTCCTTTTCAAAGACCAGCATATAAGCCTGCATGAATTTAAATACGTAAGTCAGACATTCATACACATACAAGCATAAATATTCGTGTATACCTAGGAATACACTTTGATATAGCTATACTCTATCCATCCGAACGTTGTAGCTGGAGCCTAGACGAGGTTTATAACGAGACAACAGATTGGCGTTTGAATGGCATATGCTTTCTTTTCCTTTCCTGGCTGTTGTAGAGTAGTAACTATAAACTACAAGAATGATAAAATGTTAATGTTAATGTAAAAATCGAACTCACAACCCCACGGGCCGAGCAGTGTACTTCATAGCCACTCGACCACCTATTACTCAAATAATCCAGGAAAAGGCACGCAGATACACCTACACACTTGCCATTGTTTGCTCGGCCAGTCACCTAATAATTCGATGCCACCAAAAACAAGCGAGTATGCTGTGCGCCTTCTCCCTGGATAATGTAATCATTTTGGCCCATTTATTATTATTATTTTTATTGATAATCCTTTCTTCATGGCAGGACATTAGAGCTCATAGGTAGTACAGCATATTTCATACAGTTACTACCTTTCAACACCAAAAAGGAAAAAAGTGAAGACCTTTATACTATATGACTGCTCATCCTATCAACAATCAATCAAGCCATCTTGTTATAGTACTCGACTTAGCTCCAGGTACACGCTTTGGATGGATAGAGTACAGTATATTCATGTACTTGCCCGATAAATGTTGTATGCACGTATGTATGTATGTATGTATGTGCATATGTATGCTACGTATAACTTTAGAATCTTTATAAAGATATGGCAGTGTTTTGTTGCTTTGTAGCCTTAGTAATGATCGACCAGCAGCAAAGTTCATTGCATGAGCATCCTCCTAACCTTGACTGTATTTCTTGCTTACCCTCCTGACTCGTGGCCTACTTACTACTGACTCACCTGGCGGACGTCAGAAAGATGATGGAACGTAATGTGTTGTCTGGATCAAACGTCGTCTCCAGGTAACTGCAAGAGTGTGTGTGTGTGTGTGTGTGTGTGTGCGTGTGCGTGTGCGTGTGTGTGTGTGTGTGTGTGGTAGTGTGTGTGTGTGTGTGTGTGTGTGGTAGTGTGTGTGTGTGTGTGTGGTAGTGTGTGTGTGTGTGTGTGTGGTAGTGTGTGTGTGTGTGTGTGTGTGTGTGTGTGTGTGTGTGTGTGTGTGTGTGTGTGTGTGTGTGTGGTAGTGTGTGTGTGTGTGTGTGTGTGTGTGTGTGTGTGTGTGTGTGTGTGGTAGTGTGTGTGTGTGTGTGTGTGTGTGTGTGTGTGTGTGTGTGTGTGTG
>JAPQNM010000047.1:2785796-2800796 GCA_029783475.1 Metacarcinus magister
GTATGTGGTGTGGTTTAGTTGAATGAAAGTCTGATCTTTTTTTTTTTTTATATACACTAAAAGGGTACTGGCTAAGGGAAAAATAAATCAAGTATAAAAAAAAATATCCCGCTTGTCGCCAAACCCTGTAAAGAGGACAGTAGGAGAAATATAGACATGGGGGAAGTCCAATTTAGTGTGAGAAGTGTCTTGACACTCCTTTTTTGAAAGAGTTTAAGTCATAGGCAGGTGGAAAAACAGACAAAGGAAGAGAGTTCCAGAGTTTACCAGTGTAAGGGATGAAAGAGTGAAGATACTGGTTAACTCTTGCATTAGGTAGATGGACAGAATAAGGATGAGAAGTAGAAAGTCTTGTGCAGCGAGGCCGCGGGAGGGGGAGAGGCATGCAGTTAGCAAGTTCAGAAGAGCAGTCAGCATGAAAATAGCGGTAGAAGATAGATAAAGATGCAACATTGCGGCGGTGACTTAAAGAGTGAAGACAGTCAGTTAGAGGAGGAGAGTTGATTAGGCGAAAAGCTTTAGACTCCACCCTGTTTAAAAGAGCTGTATGAGTTGACCCCCCCCAGACATGAGAGACATACTCCATACATGGGCGGATAAGGAACCTGTACAGAGCAAGCAGCTGAGAGGGAGAGAAAAATGGACGCAGACGCCATAGGACACTTAACTTCTTGGAAGTTGATTTAGCAAGAGTAGAGATATGAAATTGCCAGTTTAGATTTTTAGTAAAGGATAGACCGAGTGTGTTTAATGTGGAGGAGAGGAGAAGTTGAGTGTCATTGAAGAAGAGGGGATAGTTATTTGGAAGGTTATGTCAAGTAGATAGCTGTAGAAATTGAGTTTTTGAGGCATTGAACAAAACAAAGTTTGCTCTGCCCCAATCAGAAACTAGTGAAAGATCAGAAGTTAAGCGTCCTATAGCATCTCGCCTTGAGTCATTTAATTCTTGTTGGGTTGGCCGTCTGTTGTACGACGTTGAAAAATGCAAGGTGGTGTCATCAGCATAGGAGTGGATAGGGCATTGAGTCAGATTTAGGAGATCATTGATGAATAATAAAAAGAAAGTGGGTGATAGGACAGAACCCTGAGGAACACCACTGTTGATAGTTTTAGGGGAAGAACAATGACCGTCCACTACAGCAGCAATAGACCGGTCGGAAAGGAAACTGGAGATGAAGGTACAGAGAGAAGGATAGAATCCGTAGGAGGGTAGTTTAGAAATTAAAAATTTATGCCAGACTCTATCGAAGGCTTTCGATATGTCAAGGCCGACAGCAAAGGTTTCCGCCTCCAGGCGGACTGACGTACTAGCGAGGCGCGAACATACAAGGGAGAGATGATACCCGGGAAGATGCAGAATACATGATAATCTCACTATTACACTCTGTTTACGTGACAAGCTTAGTATGTAAAGTGGGGCACACGCTATAGTTGCGCGTAGGTGCGGTCGCTCATATCTCATCACATAGGCCTTTGAGCCTGTGGTGGAAATTAATCCGTTACGCCGGGACACAGGGCCACTGTGACATCCGACTTTCTACAATTTACCTTCCCCAGGTTTCCCTAGGTACCCATTTATCTACCAACCCGTTAGGGAGGATGAACAGCTGGGTGAGCTGTGCGCCGACTGCCTTCTTCCGGGATCCAGTTCTGGCCAGCGGATTCGTAGTCAGACGTGCTAGTCACTGCACCACTGACGCGGGAGAATAGCGCAGGACGAGAATAATTGTCATACAAAGGCGAGATATGTTAGGTTAATGTAATGGGTAAGGGATAAGTAATGGGTAATAACCTCACCATTATAGGTATGTATCTATACATTTTCTTTCTTCAGCGATTTCAAGTATAATGGTGGACTATCTATCCATGTCTCTGCTTGTAATACCTTCTTTATAATCTGATTGATTTGATTTGTTTGCTTTATTAGTTGATTACAAGTCCTGATGCCTTCCTCAAGTGATAAGGCCGGACCACTTGTTTTCTAGGATGTTGTCTACGCTTGTTCAGCTTTCAACCGCCTCTCTCACACCCCTCTTTTGATTGTGGAAGTATTAAGTTAAGAAAGTACCAGGATTGCCTTATGAGTTCAAGAAGTTGTGGTGGTAATGGTGTCTTGCAACGAGAATGAACTGAAAGGAGTAAAAAAAATATTTTTTGAAAGATGGATGTTTGTGGAATAAGTAGATTTAGTTTGATATACAGCAACGGGTAGATTGATGGAGAGGAAGGTGAAATGTAGAATAGATGTAGCTAGACTGTATAACGAAGAATGATGGAAAGATGTAAAAATTCTTAAATGTGCAAATACCACATTAGTATCGTGCCAATGTTTAGGATAAGGATATATTTCGGTTTTATGTGTGTACTTTTATATACTAGTGACTCAGGAAGGTGATGAGAATGCATGAAAATAAGGTGTCATATGAAGGAGACCTTGAGTGCGGCTGTTAAGGAAAGACGCAATAGATGAAGAGATTAATGAGGAATGGTGATAAGATAGATGGTGAAGTGGAGAATGTGAGATGAAATGGTGAATGAACTTTATTTTAGAATGATGATTTGCTTATGATATTACATAGAGTTATAGATATAAAACGGAATGTGATTATTTCAAATACTTTTTTTTCTTTTAGTATTGACATATTCCCAGAGATAAAACAAAGATGGGTAGCTATACAACTGAAGAGGAACTGTTTGATTTTTTTTATACAACCGTAGACAATAAGTAAAAGACGAGACTGATGAACTTGATATTGCCGTAATCGTTATCAATACGTTTTTACAGTATGCGTGAGAAGAAGGACAGAGCTGAAGGAGGGGAAGTGTGGATTAACTATTGTATGATGGATAAAGAGGAAGTTGTGGAGATGTGTGGGCATGTTGGGGGAATGGATTAAGGTGGATGGTTTGAGAATGTGTTTGGGTGTTGTCACAATAAGAAAATAAAAACGTTGTCATGACTACTTAATGATTCACAACGACAGCATCATCATCATCATCATCATCATCATCATCATCATCATCATCATCATCATCACAAGTATAATGATTACTACTACTACTGCTATTGCTACTACCACTACTACGACTGCTACTTTTAATGCTACTACTACTACTACTACTACTACTGCGACTACTACTACTTCTACTACTACTACTACTACGACTACTACTACTACTACTACGACTACTACTACTACTACTACTACTACTACTACTACTACTACTACTATTACTACTACTACTACTACTACTACTACTACTACTACTACTACTACTATTACTACGTACGTGCGTGCGTGTGTGTGTGTGTGTGTGTGCTGAGCCAAAATTTCCTTCAGCAGAACACAATGTAGTCAGTCAGCCAGTCAGTCTATCTTGGTCAACTCGTCCAGTAGGAGACAGGTGCTGGACATGTGATAATGCTCCAACTTTTATACGATTATTTGTATAATTAAAAACATATGCATAAAAAAACATCTTGTATATATATATTTTTAATCCCTCAATAACAATGATGATAATGAGTGATGACGGGGGCGCGTATCCTTCCCTATTTTCCCATTGGCTGCGGCGCGGAATCACATCTCTTCGTCTAATCACCACAGTTTGTTGGTTGCGTCACGTGTCCCCATTGGTTGAAAGATAATACAAGGTCTGGAAGAGCGAAGTTTCTTTTTCTAAAACTCAGTTCGAGTACATTCTTTTAAAAAAATATAGTTTATGAAGTAAGACGAAGATAGTAAATCTTGAGTAACAGAAGCACCAACCGCGTGACTCCATGACACGCCGCCCAGTGAAGTAGTACTCCAAGTAATGATCAAATATTCAGTAATTTCACCGGCTTACATACTCATGACATGCATTTTTATGAAGTATGATATGGTATTCACACTTAGATATTAATGACAAGGCTACGAATTATCCACTACGGGAGATTCCAACAGTGCAACAACTTAGTTTGGCAGAGGTGGTGAGGCGGTTAGGATGTGTGACGCTAACAGTGGAACAAATTATCCGATTATTAGGTTTCCAAGGTCACGAGGCTTCCTTAAGGTCATTGATTATCCTCAAGGACGCCGAAGGAAAGTTGAAATGGTGAGACTACAGTTCGACGCGTGTGAAGATGTGGAGATAAGAGTGAGTGTTGTATTTGGTGATTTGCAATTAATTTGTGTTGACGAGGCGATTCAAAGTGATAAGTACTCTAACTACAAGTGAAGTAGTTACCCCAATCTGACCATTTCTTATAACCAAGGGGGCTGGTTGGGTCTGTGGTAGAAGCTACATGTTAGGTTAGGTTAGGTAAGGTTGGGAGTTCGTTCCTGGCTTACAGCAGCTTGTTTGTAAGACTGTGTGTGTTGTCTATCGTGTTCCCGAAGGGGTCACATGGGCTAACAATAGAGCCCGTCGGAGGGTTCATAAGAATCGCTGATGTCGTGTGGTGGTGGCGGACTCTGGTCAGTCTACGCTAACACAGTAAATGAGCAGATGTTCGTATTAGCAGAGTTTCTGGAGTGTGTGTGTGTGGCCGCGGTGCCCCCAAGTTAGGGGATACACGGACGCAACACAACACACACCCACTGGGATCTGGGCGCGGATCCATGTGTTCTTAAGACTGGAAACGCGCTCGTTAATTTTAGTAGAACTATAGCCGCATTTTTGTCGTCCACACGCGGGATTGGATTTCGAAGACCGTCTTGGGCCGATCAGTGGCCACCACAAAAACACTTTCTCTTGACTTGGTGCCGAAATATTATTATCTGGCTTACAAACTTTCCTAAAAACTTTATTAAAAGTAAAACATAGCTACTGTACATTTATTTGAAATTATTTGGCGACATTAATTTCCTTTTTGTTATGGTTGCCGAAATTGTCAGCGCCGAAAATAATCCTACACAGTACATAACCAAAACTGAGCTGTATAATCTAGGTGGGGTCTAACTAGCGCTAAATACAATCTCAGAATGACCTCAGAACTTCTATTTGTCACATACCTACCAAAAAAATCCCAGTATCTTTCTATTTATCCATGTCTAACTATAATACACTTCCCTGGGGCGCAAGTCACTGCTTACTTGAACTCCCAAAAGTCCCTCTCACTATATGACCTTCCTAAAGTAGTCATTTAATGTGTAGTCTACAGACCTATTACCGGTAAAGGTTCGTAAGACGACCTATTCGATATCTCCTTACCTTTAGTATGCACTGCAAATTCAACCTCAGAAACTTCTAAAGATTACCTCAAACAGTTATTCCGCTGAATTACAGAAAAAAATACAATTTATTTTAGGTTACGTTAGGTTTTATTTGGTTTGGTTAGGTTACGTTAGGTTTAGTTTGGTTTGGTTAGGTTAGTTTTGGTTAGGCTCATTTAACTGCAGCTCTGAGAAGGTTATGCTAACAAAGTTATCTTATTCGGTAGATGTTTACATCTTCACCAGAATGGCATGTGGCTACGAAAGAAAATGGCTTGTTTTCGAATTGCCTTTGCTATATGATAGCTTCTAACATCTACATCTTCATTACTAAGCACTGTTGATTCAATGTACTAAACTCGTATCTGGAACACCTGGATACTGACAAACTATAGATCGAAGTGCTTAAAGATACGTTGTCATCCACTATTCATCCGCTATTGGTACGGCCTGTGCCTTATTATTTACCTGGTAAAGCATCTTTCAAGTTATGTTATGTTGATTATGTTATGTTTGGTACGGTTTGGTTCGGTTAGGCTCGGTTATATAAGCTTTTTACCTAAAACTTAGGCACATGCCGTATCTATAAGCGAGCACTGTGAGGATACAACATTCGTTAGGTTATGTTTAGATTAGGTTAGGTAATGTTATGTTAGGTACGGTTTGGTTGGGTTATATAAGCTTTTTATATTATATTATACCAAAGTTAGGCACGTGCCGTATCTATAAGCGAGCATTTAAGTACGGCTGCCGTACCTGTAAGCTGTGCTATTATAGATAGTACGCCACATACTCATTTCATGACATTACTGGCATTAATCAGGGTAAAGCTGTGCTTTACCCTGATTAAAGCTATGCTTTACCGCTTTACCATACAGTATTATCACATTTGTGTATGCAACGCACTATTTTTCAACTAAGGTGGCGTCATTTCCCACAATTAAGGTGGGAATCAGCATATTTTACTCAAATAAGTAACTATTTACTCTCTCTGGGCGGGTTCCGGACAAAAGTTCGTATAGAAAAACTTCGTATGGCAATAATTCGTAGGATAAAGTATATAAAATAGCCGTCTATACAGGACCAGTACACGTTTGTTTCTTATATCGAATCCCACTTTTTAACAGTGTACTCATTAATGTGTATATACGAAAACTAATATCCTTCGTGCTTTACAAATCTGTGACAGGAATTTTTTTGATCACAAAGTACATGTACTTAAGTACAATTACATGTACTTGGACTTGGAGTTAAGTATATAGCAAAGTGACTGTACTTGTACTTGTACTTGTACTTGAAAAATATCCAGGTACTTGGACTTGGACTTAAGTACAGTCGCCTGTGCCCAACCCTGCTGCTGAGGAATTGATCTTGCAATATGCTGCAACAAGGTAGGCGCTGGCCTAGTGGCTAGAGTGGGGTCCCGAGTTGGAGTCCCCCGATAAGCTGGCTGGTTTCAGGCGGTGCTCACCATTATTTACCTCGCAAAACGTATTTGAAGTTATGTTATGTTAGGTTATGTTATGTTAGGTTGGTTAGGTTATGTTAAGTTATGGTTAGGTTAAGGTTGTTAGGTTAGGTTACGGTTAGGTTATGTTTAGGTTAAGATAGGTTCGGTTATATAAGATTTTTACATTTTATTATCCAAAAGTTAGGGTTCGTAACTTAGATTATTTTCTGGATTTGGGTAATAAAATGTAAGTCTTATATAACCGAACCTAACTGAATCCAACCTAATCTAACTTAACCTAACCATAACATAACCGTAACCTAACAACCTTAACCTAACCATAACTTAACATAACATAACATAACCAACCTAATATAACATAACCTAACATAACTTCAAAGACGTTTTGCGAGGTAAATAATGGTGACCACCGCCTGAAACCTTCACAGATGTGTTGAGTACACTATATATAGTATGTACTGTACCACTTCGTATTTGTAAGGAAATACCCTGTATTATACACAATCCTCCAGTCTATACAGGCTAACTTTTCTTTAAATATCTGAGCACTATATGTTTTCATTGATCTAATCTTTATGGTTTTATGTTTGCTTATGCATTCTTTAACCACTTTTCTAGAACAGTATTATATGTAATGATCACTAATTCCAAGTGACAGTACTCCAAATTGACTTATTTTTTCTTTAGTAGGTATTACATATAATATGATCAAGTATTGTTGCTGAAGTATTTGTTTTTCTAGTTACTTGTTTATTTTGTTGTGACATGCCACACATATTGAACATATTATCTTTTATACAAATATCCTGATTTCTTACTAAACATATGTTCATGTCAGCAAGGATCAGTACTTCCATTTCAGAGCTAATCTTAGAGATACATTCTTCTAATCTATCCATGAAATCATATTGTATGGGGGGTCTACAACTTCCAATGATAATAGGTTTGGTCTTTGGTAAAAGAATCTCACACCATATTGCTTCTAACTTGCCCTATGCTAAATCAATTATTTGGTTATATACTAAACTTTTATTTATATACTTTCTTATTATATTATAGCCAGATATGCTAACTTCTGCATCTGTTACAGTTTCATTTATCCATGTTTCTGCAATACATAATACTGAGGCCATTAACACTACTATTTACATAAATTATTTGATCCTCTTCTTCCTCTTCTTTTTCTTATGTTCCTCCTTCTCCGTGTCTTCCAGTTCCAGTTTACGTCCCACTTTCTCTTTCTTTTCATCTATACCTCCCACTCGAAATCCTATTTTCCTCTTCCTCCTTTCCATCTTCCTTATATCCCACTTTCTTTTTCAACTCCTCCTTCATGGAATCATGGTGACGCATGATTGTCTTACCGGCAAAGCAGTTCAAAGTGATAATCCAGTTCCAAGTTAAGTCTTTGCCCAAATCTGAACCTATATTAATCTCCTATAAGCAAGGGAAGTTATCATCCTTGTATGTACAATACCTACATTCTACAAAATTTCAAGTTCTACAGGTTTTTTTTCTTCTCATTAGCAACAACAGGTGAGAACTGACGTACTGGTAGACCGAGTTCCTTTTATAATATAGAAAACATTCAATATCTCCGAAATTAGGGATTTGCGACTGAAATGTAGAGAGTAAAACCTTCTCAGAATATATCAGGTAATGGATAAAATAACACTCAATTCGGTAAAATTGCAGTTTAAGCCAATACACCTATTCTTATTTTTCTTTTCCTCTATAGCCAACAAGCTTGTGGACCACTTGGGAAAGCAGGGTTTTAAGGTGGGGGAAGCAAATATAAGCCATATACAGCAATCCGGAAAAAATCTATGATGAAAAACCAAATTTTTTAGTTTTAAAAGATATAAAAAGCTTATATAACCGAACCAGATCCCCCCAACGACACAACTCTAACCTAAACTAAATTGACCCGGAGGGAATACAGCCCCCTGGACACCCCCAACCTAACCTAATCTAATCAAAACTGAGCTCACGTAATAACCTCTTAACTGGGGGAGCAAGTCCCCCAAAACACCCCAACCTAACCTAACCTAAACTCATGTAATAAGCTTTTAACTGCGGGGGGCAAGTCCCCCATAATCCCTCGACCTAACCTAACCAAACAAAAACTTACGTAATAACCTTTTAACTGGGGGGACAAGCCCGCCCAACACCCTCCCCCCTCCCCAAAGCTAACCTATCGTAATCTAACCTAGCCGGAGAGCTTCGCCTCCCACTGGTCCCCCCGACCAAACTAAACGAACCATACAGATCAACCTATTTCAAATTACAATAAATACCTTAATTTAAAGTAGATGTTTAAGCCTCCAAAATGTTCCTTTGAAGTCCGACACCGTAACAGTTGCACTGTTTGCTACGCTTTTGGGGGATAATTTTCGGTATCTACCACATTAACACAGATGTTTTTCCAATCTAAGCTTGCACGGCAACTGACAATTAGGACACTCGACTGTCTTGGGTAAAACACCTTGTATACGTAGGAAATCAATTTCCACGTTATCTTAAGAATGAAAATTCACAATAAAATCCCAATAGTTAAAGACGCAACCACTGCACACACAACTCGTGACCACCATTATGAGATACATATACGTGCATTTGTTTAATTGGCTTAAAAGAGGTGCAGGCTTTTTATTGGACAGAGGGCAACCCAACATCATAAAACGTCACACCACGTTACTGAAACAGCGCATGCGCCTATATTAACAAGGCAGTGCTTACAGGTACGGCAGCCGGCGGCATATTCACGAATTGTAAGCGAGATCCCGTACCCGGCGCGAGAACGGCTGGCGCGCGGCAATTTAAGGAGTAACTAACCAAATTTTATTTACAAGGTTAAACATATATCATCTCTCTCTCTCTCTCTCTCTCTCTCTCTCTCTCTCTCTCTCTCTCTCTCTCTCTCTCTCTCTCTCTCTCTCTCTCTCTCTCTCTCTCTCAATTTTTTTATAACTGTTGTGATGTTTTTTTTTCTCTTGTGTTTTAAGTTAACCTAACCTAACCTAACCTAAACCTAATCAAACCTAACCTAACCTAACCTAAACCTAACCTGTGTGTGTGTAGGTTTAGGTTAGGTTAGGTTAAAAACACAAGGAGAAAAAAAATATAGTCAGAGAGAGAGAGAGAGAGAGAGAGAGAGAGAGAGAGAGAGAGAGAGAGAGAGAGAGAGAGAGAGAGAGAGAGAAAAAAAGGGGGGGGGGCATAGAGGGAGCGAGAGAAGAGATATATGTTTAGCCTAGTAAATAAAGTTTGGTTAGTTACTCCTTAAATTGCCGCGCGCCAGCCGTCCTCGCGCCGGGTACGGGATCTCGCTTGCAATTCTTGAATATGCCAGCCAGCGTGCCTGACTTTTGGGTAATAAAATATAAAAAGCTTCTATAACTGAACCAAACAGAACCAAACCATACCTAACCTAACCTAACCTAACCTAACATAGCATAACCTAATCTAACCATAACCTAACAAGTACCGTATTCTCATAATGCTCCCTTATAGATACGGCACGTGCCTAACTTTTGGGTAAAAACCTTATATAACTGAACCTAACCGAACCAAACCGTACCCAATATAACATAATCAACCTAACATAACTTGAAAGATGCTTTACCAGGTAAATAATTAGACACAGGCCGTAGGAATAGCAGATGAATAGCGGATGACAACGCGGTACGACTGCCGTATCTCTAAGCACTGCGTATTAACAAACATACGAATACACTCAGTTGTACATCCAGCCCTGACATGAAGAACATAGTCTGGTGGACAGATAATTTTTCAAGGTGCGGACTTTGGAAATTTTTCGAGGCACTTAACTTCAAAGACGTTTTGCGCTGTTAACAATTTGTCCCGGGGTATTGCTTGTGACTGGGGTGTTTAATGCTAGTTGGTCCACTGGTAGAGAAAACTCGATACCAGTTTAAGTTATTTTATTGAGAAAAATATAGTATATATATATATATATATATATATATATATATATATATATATATATATATAATTAACATATAAAAAAACAAATATTAATTAATGAATATGCGCACTGTCTGAGGACAGTGCGCGCCAAGTTGATGGGTGTGCGCTGGTCAGCAGCGCAACAAAATATATAATAATATAATAAAAAGAAAAACATAAATAAAGTACATAGAAATTATACAATAAATAATGAAAAATATAATAAAAATAAAGTATGCTGCGCGACCCACGTTTTCAGAGAACGGGTATCTCCGTTCTCTAAGCTGTGCAGGGGAGACTGCTACAATACTCCCCCCCTAGTGACGAGGTAGGGAGGAACGATGTCTTCCTGTGGTTGCAAGTTCGCCTGGGACCAGTTTTCGCGTTGGGCGGAGGCTGGTGATGACCGTTCGACTGCGGGTGGTAGCTGGAAGTCCTGTAGCGGCGGTTGCCGAGAGGATGTAGCGATAACCGGCAGAGGGTGGCAGGGGGGCCGATGAGGTCAAGTGCCAAGTCATCATGGAGGCTTGACAGTCGGCGCAGGTGTGGGTCCAGGTGAAGTCCCCCCAGATGTGCCGTGAAGCTCAGATGCCAGGGTGAGAGGTCGTGAAGCTGACGGAAAGAGACGATTTGCATCTGTAGTTCCATCAGCGTAGAGCGACCTTGATGCCTGGGAGTGTGAGAAGACGACACGGCAGTGGAAGAGGGTGTCTGCTGGAGCGTTGTCTGCACCGTATTGTACTATCCACGGGAGAGTAGAGTAATCCACAGGGCGATGAGTAATCCAAAGGGCGATGAATAATCCACAGGGCGGTGAGTGGCGATGGTGGAGATCACTTTAACGCCGCGAGGCGGGGGGCAGGAATTGGACTGAGGGCGCAAAGGGGTGTGTTGTGGACACATGATGACGCAAGAAGGCATCAGAGGGTGTAGAGTGCGCGTGAGGCGGCTGAAGACGCAGTAAGGCGTCTGAGGGGGCAAGACATAAGGCCGTGCCGATGACGCAGTGAGGGCGTCTGAGGGGGTAGAGGCCGCGCATGCGTGCGCATTAGGCCGCTGAAGACGCAGTAAGGCGTCTGAGGGGGCAGGGCATAAGGCCGTGCCGATGACGCAGTGAGGGCGTCTGAGGGGGTAGAGGCCGCGCATGCGTGCGCATTAGGCCGCTGAAGACGCAGTAAGGCGTCTGAGGGGGCAAGACATAAGGCCGTGCCGATGACGCAGTGAGGGCGTCTGAGGGGGTAGAGGCCGCGCATGCGTGCGCATTAGGCCGCTGAAGACGCAGTAAGGCGTCTGAGGGGGCAGGGCATAAGGCCGTGCCGATGACGCAGTGAGGGCGTCTGAGGGGGTAGAGGCCGCGCATGCGTGCGCATTAGGCCGCTGAAGACGCAATAGGGCGTCTGAGGGGGCAGGGCATAAGGCCGTGCCGATGACGCAGTGAGGGCGTCTGAGGGGGCACAGAAGGTGCCAGGGTGGGTGGGAGGGAAGAACCTACTAGGTAGCAGCTACACAAATAAGTGTAGTTTCTCTCGGCCTAAGACTCAACTTCGCGAATCCCATAATGGAGGCGAAGCTTTTTGCCTTAGGAGTGCCTGAACGAATGAATCTAGAAGACGCAGGTTCTGGCACTAAGAGATTTGTGCTCTTTTTAGCACAGGCTAGAAGCTACCTACGACCATAGCTACACTCCGGTGTCAACAATTATTGCTTGTGACTGGGGTGTTTAATGCTAGTTGGTCCACTGGTAGAGAAAACTCGATACCAGTTTAGGTTATTTTTATTCATAAAATTTAGACTATATATATATAATTAATATATAAAAACAAATATTGATTATTGAATATGCGCACTGTCTGAGGACAGTGCGCGCCAAGTTGATGGGTGTGCGCTGGTCAGCAGCGCAACAAAATATATAATAATATAATAAAAAGAAAAACATAAATAAAGTACATAGAAATTATACAATAAATAATGAAAAATATAATAAAAATAAAGTATGCTGCGCGACCTACGTTTTCAGAGAACGGGTATCTCCGTTCTCTAAGCTGTGCAGGGGAGACTGCTACAGGGGTATGTATATAGTAAACAATATCCAAAATAATGATGTATAAACATTTGTAAGTCCAGAATAATGAATTTGCGCATTGGCTTATACTGCAATAGAATCCTCAATTCTCTAGAGCATTATTGTGAAGAAGTACGATAATAAAAAGAAAAAGTAGCCCACCCCTGAACTAGGTAACTAAGGACCATATAAGCCGCATTTTTGTCGTCCACGGTTTCGAAGATCGTCTTCGGTAAACCCAAGTCAATCCCGCCTGGCGCGTTTTTGTCGTCCACTTTCGGCTTGGAGGATACGAAGACAGTTCCAAGCCGAAAAGACTCGGCCTCGAAGACTGCCTGGAGCTGTCTTGAGAGACGGATTTCAGCTTGCAACCCGGATTTCCCTGAAAAACACCGACAAGAAGGAAATATGGCGGCCCAGAGGGTTGTAAGACCAAAGTACGTATGGAAATAGTTCGTATGCATAAAGTTCGTACGCAATTGTTCGTAAGCAAATGTTCGTAAGGGATAAAGTTCGTTTGAAAAAAGTACGTACGAAAAAGTTCGTACGCTAAAGTTCGTATGCAGATGTTCGTATGGTACGTATGTACGTATGTAAACTATTCGTAACGACCTAACCTAACCTAACCCAACCTATCGCGTACAAACATTTTTCTAACGAACATTGGCACGACGAACATTTAACCTTACGATTTTTTCTCCATTACGAACTTTTGACATGACGAACTTTATACCCTACGTACTTTAACCTGACGTACTTTAGGCAAATGAACTTTATCCTACGAATTATTGCCATACGAAGTTTTTCTATACGAACTTTTGTCCGGAACCCGTCTATTATAGCATGTTACCAATTGAGAAAATACTACATTATTATGCTCCTTTATTCTATATTACACTACAATATCATAACACTCAATGTACGTATTTACATAATAGTATCATCACAAAATTCACTAGAATCTATATACAGTATATAACTTTTGATTAAATGCAATGTACTTGTTTGTACTTGAATGTACTTGGTATTTTTCAAGTACTTTGGGTCTAAGTACAAGTACAAGTAACATTTTAAACTCCAAATGTAAGTACAAGTACAAGTACATGAAATTCTGTACTTAAGTACAAGTACATGTACTTGGACCCAACCCTGCTCAGCAGCTTGCGTCCCATACATATTTTCCGAATTTATGAACAGAATAAAGGTCACTGCTTTTAAGAAAACAAACCTAAACATTTGTAATTTTTTGTATTAATAATTAACATCACAGAGAGAGAGAGAGAGAGAGAGAGAGAGAGAGAGAGAGAGAGAGAGAGAGAGAGAGAGAGAGAGAGAGAGAGAGAGAGAGAGAGAGAGAGAGAGAGAGAGAGAGAGAGAGAGAGATCTGTACATTTATAGTATAAACGCAAATATTTTACTAAAACCAATCAGCTTCGTGGGAGGAGAATAGGGTCGTTGCCAGTCATCTGAATGGGCAGGGTTTACGTGCCAGCCTAGCATAATAGACTTCCATATGTTTGAAGCTCCCTCCCTCTCCCTCCCACACTCTTCTTTACACATCCCCTCCTTTCCCCTCCTTCGCTACACCAATCAGCCATCAGAGGCAGGAAAGTCACTTCAACCAATCAAAGGCGTTATTTGCTTTTTCGTCATTAAAAGGGAGAGGGCAAGGTCACAGGATCAGATGATAAGGGTCAGATGGAACTAAATACCCACGCTCCAGTGTTTGTCGCGATGCAGTGTGTGAACGTAATGGTGGGCGTGTTTGGGGTTGGGCTTGGGTGTGGTGTATCTTTAGGTAATTGTTGTAATGTAATCTATTTATTGGTTTGTTTACTTGTTTGTTAATTTATCTATTCATTTATTTATTTGTTAATTTTCGTCATTAAATATTTTGTTCATCAATCTAGTTACTTATTATACATTTATTTGATTTACCTATCTATCTATTCCTCTATCTCTATGTATTTATTCACCGATTTATTAATTCATATATCCACTAATTGACTGTGTTTACTTTCTATGTTCCATTTTTTCTATCTTTTTAATTAACATCTTATTACGATGAAGGAGGAAGAAGAGGAGTATGTGTATAAGAAGGAAGAATGCATGCCAAACAAGCCCATGGCATCGCACATTGTTGGGTGTGGTATTATTTGCCCGTCACTCTCTTATTGTTGCGTCAAGCTGAAACCACAGAAGTTAAGAAAAAGTTTTCGTCTTTTCATATCTTTTTCTCCTCATTAATTTGTCTGTGAAGTGAACACACACACACACACACACACACACACACACACACA
>JAPQNM010000047.1:2803296-2813296 GCA_029783475.1 Metacarcinus magister
ACACACACACACACACACACACACACACACACACACAAACACATGTATACATACACATGCATTCTATTCACGTGGCCCCTAAGCCCTAAAGGAGAAGAAAAGATTACCCGGCCCACATAACGGGACCAAAGTGGGAATTTACTCAGTGACAGACCCCGACTGGTTTACTCCGGCGACTTCATTCAAACGTGGACTCTCTCCCTCCCCACACCTCATGTGATCAACGGATAACACTTGATGCTTGGGAACCTTCTCCAAAGGTCGTTGAGGTCGTGTCATTATTCATCTATTCACGACTGCTCTCCACTCAGCTCTTTCACGCACAATCATCCTTCCTCGCTCCACAGACATTCCTCTTTCATTCAACGCTCTTTTCACACCAAACATCCATCTCATTCATGACCTTCCTCTCACTCCACACATCTCACATCAGATCCCATTATCGTCTTCACCAACTGGTCCTATTTCATTCTCTTCATATATCAAAACCACCTCAACACACACTGCTCTGCTCGACCAGCCAGTTCTCCTACGTACCTCTTCATTCCTTACTCGGTCTATACGCATTACTGCACACATACTCCTCAGACACTCTTATCCATTACATTTAATCTCTTCTTACTCGCTACTCCCATACTCCGCGTTGCAGTCCCATAGTACAGTTCTTTTTATTTTATTATATGTTTTATCTTGAACCTATGGCGCCGGTAGGCTTGATGAAGGCGTTGAATGGTCGGCCTCCGCCCGTTAGTAGCGCAGGTTAAATTTTGTTCTTCTTTTAAGTGACGCCTTGTTTCTTGTTGAGAGACTCTTGCTGCCAGCGGAAGCTCCTCGTTGCATTTTACGTTGCAATCCCAGTCTAGGATAGTGTTATGGTAATATGTGGGTGATCTTTGGCCATGGCGGTTTTTCCAAAGAAAAGTTGCCAGCTCGTCGTGGGACTTAAACTCGGGACTCTGAGCTGGTGTGCCCCACACGCTAGCCACTAGGCCACAACTACTCCTTCATACAAACTTCTCTTTCCATCCATTCCTATCACTCTACAAGTAAATACTACCTTTTCTTCCAACACCTTTCCTACATCACTGAGTCTAGACTTCACCTCCGTCTCTATTTCTCCACTTACAGTAATATTTGATGCTAAGTATTCAAATCATTCCACCTTTTCGACCAGCTCACCATTTAATGCTACATTCGTCCATCTACCACCAACACTCTTTGTGCATTCCATTACTTTATTTTTACTTCCATTCACTCTCAATTTCCTCCTCCTATACACTCGTCCAAACTCTTCTAGCAGCTGACACAATTTCTCCTCTCAACCCGCCATCAAAGTAGTATAATTTGCAAACACTAACATATTCTGCTTCCACTCTCTATAATCCGCATTTACCAAACACAAACATCAATCTACAATTCTTGCACTTACCTCCCTTACCATACCGTCTATATAAATATTGAACAACCATGATGACATAACATTTATGGAGTAGGCAGTAGACACCTGTCGCCCGGTGGAATACTTCAGGAGAGGTACTTACAGGGATGTAGGCGATGCTGCGATCTTAGTGATTCCCCGTGTCCCGTGTCCCGGTTTCCTTAGTGTCTCACACAAGAGAACAGCTGCAGCCTGCCCTCTAATGACAATGTCTACTACTACTTACATAACACTACATGCACCTTACACTTTTATACTCTTCAACGCCCAGCCTCAGAGTCCCCATCTGTGAAGGTGACCACAAATGTGGTGTGTGTGTGTATGTGTGTGTGTGTGTGTGTGTGTGTGTGTGTGTGTGTGTGTGTGTGTGTGTGTGTGTGTGTGTGTGTGTTATTCACCATGGTCTGGAGGATCACGCTCTGGACTCTTGATCGTTAGCCATTACCCTCCCCGAAAGAGCTCAGAGCTCATAGAGACAGATCTATGGGTAAGGCTGAGACTTCTCACACATCACACACCCACATCCCTTTGCTCAAGGGGAACAGTAACCACTCACTGCCAGTGAAAAATCCTTAGCGACCAGAGCGGTGTTCGAACCTAGGCCTTGCCGGGTGGAAGGCGGGGACGTTAACCACTGACCCACGAGAGAGAGAGAGAGAGAGAGAGAGAGAGAGAGAGAGAGAGGAGAGAGAGAGAGAGAGAGTGGTGTGTGTGAGTGTGTGGTGTGTGTGTGTGTGTGTGTGTGTGTGTGTGTGTGTGTGTGTGTGTGTGTGTGTGTGTGTGTGTGTGTGTGTGTGTGTGTGTGTGTGTGTGTGTGTGTGTGTGTGTGTGTGTGTGTGTGTGTGTGTGTGTGTGTCAGAGGTGGGCACCTCAAACAAAAATCCACTTCTACAAACGCACTTCTACACACCCTAACCCTTACTTGCCGCTGCCGTAAGTTCACACATTTTTTTTTAGATTTCCATTTCCGCAACCGCAAATTAATTATACGTGATATTTTCACTGTAGAAAATGAAAAAAGTAAATCACTGTGTAATGTTAATTAATTTATTATTTAGTAAATCACTTGTATATAACTAATTTAGTATTTATTAGTATTTTTACATATATACTCCTCAGCGCCCCATAGATTGTTATAGCCTACATTTCACCTTGTCCTCACTGTGACTCCTCAACCAATTGATCAAATAAAGTTCAGACTAAGGAGTATCAGTAAGTACACTGCACTCCAACATACACTTTATTGTTATGAAATCAGGCCATCAGTCCTCAGACTCCTCACTCAAGAGTCCTCTAGCGACAATGCGAAGGTCCATTTTCCCCTTCATGAAGGCCTTACACTAAATAATGTCAGAGATCAGACTCGTCCTCTTGGCCTTCATGATGTCCGATCCTTGGGAGAACAGTCTCTGCTCTGCTAGTTCTCTGAGCGCCAACTCTCATACTTTCCCCAGCTTGTTGTAAAGGCGGGTACAGTTGGTGCCTTATGTAGCTGGGTTAACTGAGTGCAGGTTGGACTGGCAGGAAAGAAGCGTCCCCTTGCGTACCACTTTCACCTTGTGCGGCGCGCGCAGCCACTCAGGAATCTTGTTCAAACTCGAAACAGCCACTTTGGAATTTGTAGACATATTTGAGTTTGCGGAAGTATGTACGCAAATGAAAATCCGCAAACGAATCCGCAGCTCCGGAAGTTGTGATTTGTAGAACTATTTGTGGAAGTTCCCACCTACAGTGTGTGTTTGTGTTATTCACTATGGTCTGGAGGATCTCGCTCTGGACTCGTGATCATCAGCCATTACCCTCCCCGAAAGAGCTCAGAGCTCATAGAGACGGACGTGTGTGTGTGTGTGTGTGTGTGTGTGTGTGTGTGTGTAGTAGTAATAGTAGTAGTAGTAGTAGTAGTAGTAGTAGTAGTAGTAGTAGTAGTAGTAGTAGTAGTAGTAGTGGCAGCAGTAGCAGTAGCAATAGTAATAACAATAGTGATAATAATAGTAGTAATAATAGTATAAGTATTAGTAGTAATAATAATAATAATAGTAGTAGTAGTAGTAGTAGTAGTAGTAGTAGTAGTAGTAGTAGTAGTAGTAGTAGTAGTAGAAGTAGTAATAGTGGTTTCTCAAGTTGTAATTATTATAGCCACAACATTGATAGTGGTGATGGTGGTAGTAATGCAGTGGTAGTGGTGTGGTAGTGACGGTAGTGGTGGTAACGGTGGTGTGAGTAATAATGCTGGCGGTAACCGTGGTGGTGGCGGCGGCAATACTGTACTGGTGGTGGTGGTGGTGGTGGTGGTGGGTGTGGTGGCGGCGTCTGAGGTGGCCTTGCATGTGCTAAGTAGTGAGCCCTGCAGTGGCCTTGTCTGTAACACTGCACAGGGGGGGACGGGAGGGGGGGGATTGGTGGTGGTGGTGGTGGTGGTGGTGCGGAAGAAAAGGAAGTGTTGGTTGTAGGTGGTAGATGGTGGTGATGGTAGTGAAGTGGGCGTAATAGAAAAAGGAGGAGGAGGAAGAGGAGGAGGAGGAGGAGGAGGAGGAGGAGGAGGAGGAGGAGAAAGAGGAGGAGGAGAAAGAGGAGGAGGAGGAGGAGGAGGAGGAATAAGTGATTGTAGGTGGAGGGGTGTGGTGGTGATGGTGATGGTGGTGGTGGTGGACGGTGGTGTGTGCGTGTTTAGTAATGAAAAGGAGGGGGAGGAGGAGGAGGAGGAGGAGGAGGAGGAAGAAGTGGAAGAAAAAGAAGTAGGTGGTTGTAGGTTGCTGGGCGTGGTGATGGTGGTAATGTCTGGTGTGGAGGAAGAGGAGGAGGAGGAGGAGGAGGGAAGAAACATGTAGTTTTAACTGGCAAAAGTAGAAGAGTTGATTTTTATAACTGATATAATGGTATTGGTGGAGAAACATGGTGGAGGAGGTAAGAGCAGGAGGTCATAGATGGAATAGGAGGAAGGAGGGGAAGGAGGAAGAGGAGGAGGAGGAGGAGGAGGAGGAAGAGGAGGAGGAGTAGGAGTGGGAGGAGTAGGAGGAGGAGCAGGAGGAGGAGGAGGAGGAGGAGATGTCTGTATGTGTGGGAGAAGTGGGGAATATATTTATAGACAGTAGGGAAGGTGAAATAGACTGCCGTAGGTGGTCAGTCGAGGTGGAGTAAACAGCTTTAGATAGTGGAGGAAGTGATTGTAGGTGGAGTTGGAGGTGGAAGTGGAGCAGGAAAGGCTACCTGGTCACAAGCAGTCAGTCGGCGCCAGCTTGAATTGATTTTGTTCAGTGTCGCTTCCACCTGCCCTACCTCCCTCCACCATCCCCTTCCACTAACCCCTGCCTCTACCTCCTCCACTACCTCCCCTCCATCCCCAGTGCCTGTCTTGGTGTACGTCTGTGTGTGTGTGTGTGTGTGTGTGTGTGTGTGTGTGTGTGTGTGTACACCGGATACTGCAGTCTAGCTATGTACGTACGCAGAGATTGAAGACATTTGCTTTGTAGTTTTTATTATTATTTTATTTTTTCTCATATTTTTTGGGGGGTGGTGAATTTTTATGTATAATTTAAGGATATCCTGTGTGTGTGTGTGTGTGTGTGTGTGTGTGTGTGTGTGTGTGTGTGTGTGTGTGTGTGTGTGTGTGTGTGTGTGTGTGTGTTCAGTTATGAGTTTTATTGGACATACATTCGTACATACACACGTATTCATAATCTGTCTGTCTGTTTGTCTGTCTGTCTATCTGTCTGTAACTTTTCTTCTTTCCTTCTCTCCTTCCTCTAACTTCCTTCTTTCACTTGCGTTTACTTATCTATTTAAACACTTGTCCGTTTATCTACCTATCTATCTTTCACTACATTTAATTTAATTATTTACGATATAGTCATGTATTAATTTATTAGTTTATATCACTAATTCTCTCTCTCTCTCTCTCTCTCTCTCTCTCTCTCTCTCTCTCTCTCTCTCTCTCTCTCTCTCTCTCTCTCTCTCTCTCTCTCTCTCTCTCTCTCTCTCTCTTTCTCTCTCTCGCTCTCTAAATATATCTATGTGGGTGGGTGGATCTGTCCCTAACTAGCTATGTCTCTCTGTGTCTGTCTTCCTGTCTGACTTCCTGTCTGTCACTGTATTTGTCTTACTTACTATGCATAACTGTGTGTGTGTGTGTGTGTGTATGTGTGTGTGTGTGTGTGTGTGTGTGTGTGTGTGTGTGTGTGTGTGTGTGTGTGTGTGTGTGTGTGTGTGTGTGCATATGCGTGTTCGAAACCTTTCTTTTTATTCTCCTTTTTTTGTGTGAATCGTGGCGCATGTGAGGCCAGTGCAATACCCCACCACACCCACTTACCCCTCTCCTGTCACCTCATTCCCACCCACTTATCACCAGTACACCCACACACCCACACACGCCCATGTCAACCCTCGCCTTCCACCACCAGCACATCACCATTATACCCTCCCTACTGTGTCACCCGTTTCCTTCACCACTCATCATCACCACCAATACTATATCACCACCACACCACACCACACCACACCCCACCACGGTTACCCCTCTCCGCTCACCCTCCACAAGCAAGTATTTCACCACCACCGCACTCCTTGGCTTCCTCCACTTGCTTCTTCTCCAGTCACTGTTTCCTCCACTCTCATTTCCTCCTTTGTTTCTTCTTCTTCTTCTTCTTCTTCTTCTTCTTCTTCTTGTCCTCCTCCTTCTCCTCCTCCTCCTCTCCCTTCATTACTTCTTTCTTGTCTAGATACTCCTCTCTCCACCACCACCACCACCACCACCACCACCACCACCACCACCACCACCACCACCACCACCAACACCAACAGCACCAACATCACCACCACTATCACCACCACACTGAGTCTTGGCACCCACCAGTATTCATTATTCTCTCTCTCTCTCTCTCTCTCTCTCTCTCTCTCTCTCTCTCTCTCTCTCTCTCTCTCTCTCTCTCTCTCTCTCTCTCTCTCTCTCTCTCTCGGGTAGTGCATGACGTCACGGGTTTGTCACAGTTTGGTTGCGTCATCGCCCAAAAAGGAAGTTGAAGAGGAGGAGGAGGAGGAAGAAGAGGAGGAGGTGCCCTGACCTGCATTCCTGTTCCTGGCTTGGCTTTGGCTTAGGGTTAGTCTGCTTTGGGTGACCGCGGATCGACCCGGCGCCTACGTGTCTCGCCACCACCACCACCACCACCACCACCACTGCCATCACCACTTTCATTGCTATCACCACCACTACCACCACCAGTCTCTATTCCTATCACGACGGAAACACTGTCATGGGCGGTGCTTATCAATGATGTCACCATTATTGTCATCACCATTATCACAATCATCACCATCATCACCATTATCGCAATCATCACCATCATCATTATCACCACCACTAGTATTACCTTAAGTCCTCAAGTGTACATTCCTATCACCACATTAACGATACTTTTACTACGACTGCTACTACTACTATTGCTACTACTACTACTACTACTACTACTACTACTACTACTACTACTACTACTACTACTACTACTACTACTACTACTACTACTACTATACTACTACTACAAAACTACTACTACTACTACTGCTACTAATATTATTACTACTACTACTACTACTACTACTACTACTACTACTACTACTACTACTACTACTACTACTACTACTACTTCTACTACTACTGGTTCTACTACTACTACCTTACTATTACTTTACTACTAATATTACTACTACTACTAATATTACTACTACTAATAATATTACTACTACTATTTTACTACTACTACTACTACTACTACGACTACGACTACTGCTGCTGCTGCTGCTGCTGCTGCTGCTGCTGCTGCTGCTGCTGCTGCTGCTGCTGCTACTACTACTACTACTACTACTACTGATACTACTGATACTACTACTACTACTGATACTACTACTACTACTACTACTACTACTACTACTGCTACTACTGCTGCTGCTGCTGCTGCTGCTGCTGCTGCTGCTGCTGCTGCTGCTGCTGCTGCCGCCGCTCCCGCCGCTCCCGCTTCTGCTACTACTACTACTACTACTACTACTACTACTACTGAAAATTGATGCAAAGAATGTTATCATGGAAGTTACTTACCTAAGATATCCATGTTATTACTAACACCACCACCTACACCACCAACACCACCTCTCTTATCACTGCAAGAACACCACGATTACAACTATTATTGTAAAGAGTGTAGTCATAGCTGTTACTTAAGCTATCAATATATTAACACCACCATCATAACCAATATCACCACCATCATAACCAATATCACCACCATCATAACCAATATCACCACCATCATAACCATTATCACCACCATCATAACCATTATCACCACCATCATAACCAATATCACCACCATCATAACCATTATCACCACCATCATAACCAATATCACCACCATCATAACCATTATCACCACCATCATAACCATATCACCACCATCATAACCATTATCACCACCATCATAACCATTATCACCACCATCATAACCATTATCACCACCATCATAACCATTATCACCACCATCATAACCAATATCACCACCATCATAACCATTATCACCACCATCATAACCATTATCACCACCATCATAACCATTATCACCACCATCATAACCATTATCACCACCATCATAACCATTATCACCACCATCATAACCATTATCGCCACTATCATCACTACCACCACTACTTCACCGTCGCCATCTTTTCACCACCGTCACCATCGCAGTCGCCAAAAGCTACTATAATATTGATACCACCACCACCACCACCACCACCACCACCACCACCACCACCACCACCACCACCACAACCACCACTACCACCACTACTACTACTACTTCTACTACTATTACTACTTCATCGCCATCAGTACCATAACCATTATCATTACCAATACGACCACGCAAATTCTCTCTCTCCCTCTCTCTCTCTCTCTCTCTCTCTCTCTCTCTCTCTCTCTCTCTCTCTCTCTCTCTCTCTCTCTCTCTCTCTCTCTCTCTCTCTCTCTCTCTCTCTCTCTCTCTCCCTCCGTGACTGTCCTTTTTTCTCCTGTGGTGTTTGTACATGAGTAAAAATGAGTTCGATTTCATATACTAATATTCTCTCTCTCTCTCTCTCTCTCTCTCTCTCTCTCTCTCTCTCTCTCTCTCTCTCTCTCTCTCTCTCTCTCTCTCTCTGTCATTCCCGAAAACAAACCAGTGATCAGCTTGCTGTGAGTGAGGTCAGTGACGGCAGTGGTGGTGGTGGTGGTGGTGCTGTCTGGCTATCTGTGTTCAGGTTTTTCTTTCTTGCTTTCTTTTCCTCTTTCTATTTTTTTCTTTTTTTTCTTATATATTTAGGTTTTTTCTTTTCTTTTCTATTTTGTTTACGTTTGGGTGTATATAAGGTAGTCTGTCTGCGTCTGTTGGTGTTGTCTGTAAGATCAGTGGTGGTGGTGTTCTTGTATGTTTCTGGTTTGCTGCCTGGTTGACATACCTTGTGACTGTCTGTATGTCTGTATGCTTGGTTCTTTGTTTCATGCTTCTTAGTTGGCTGTCTAGTCAATAGATTGTCTGTTTGTCTGACTGTATTGCTGGCTGGCTGTCTGGTTCGTTGTCTAGCTGTTAGATGCGTCAGTTGGTGGCTTGTGGGAGTGTGTCTGTCGAGCTGGCTGACTGACTTGTTGTATTGGTTGCTAGCTGCTTTTCTGATTGGATGACTGGTTGACTATTTTGACTGGCTAGCTGGCCGGCTGTATTTTGTTGTTTGACTGACTTGCTAGCTAATTGTCTCAGTTTATCTGTTTGACTGTCTGTCTGTCTAGCTGGTTGGCTGGCTGGCTATCTGTTTATCTATCGGGCATGGTGTCTGGTTAGCAGACTGCATGGCTGTCAATCTTGTCTGGCTGGCTGGCTGGCTGTCTGCATGTCTGTACCTAGATGACAGTATTTCTGTCTGTCAAAATGGTAATTTGTCTGTGTCTTCCTGTT
The DNA here is from genome assembly GCA_029783475.1 of Metacarcinus magister. Classification (NCBI taxonomy): domain Eukaryota; kingdom Metazoa; phylum Arthropoda; class Malacostraca; order Decapoda; family Cancridae; genus Metacarcinus; species Metacarcinus magister. Next base: position 2,812,708 of record JAPQNM010000047.1, read on the forward strand.
TGGTTGAGGGCTGACTGGGAACCTAACTGTCTGTTTATGTGGCTGGCCGTCTGTCTATCTATCTGACTGGTTGGCTGTTTGACTGTCTAGCTGGATGGATGGATACATGGCTGACTCGCTAGTTGGTTAGATAGATAACTGTCTGATATAGCTAGCTGGATAAATATATAGCTGGGTAGTTGGTTACCTGGATGGATAGATGGCTGGCTGGCTGGCTAGTTGCTTGAATGGATAGATGGCTGGCTGGCTCAATGGTTACCTGGATGGATAGATGGCTTGCTGGTTGCCTGGATGGATAGATGGCTGGCTGGCTGGGTGGCTGGCTGGTTGCCTGAATGGCTTGATGACTGGCTGGCTGGCTGGCTGGTTGCCTGAATGGCTTGATGACTGGCTGGCTGCTTGCCTGAATGGCTTGATGACTGGCTGGCTGGCTGGGTGGCTGTGGTGCCTGAATGCCTTGATGACTGGCTGGCTAGTTTCCAGGAGGGATAGATAGCTGGCTGGCTGGTTGGCTGGTTGGCTGGATGGATAGATGGCTGGCTGGCTTGCTGGTTGGCTGGATGGATAGATGGCTGGCTGGCTTGCTGGT
>JAPQNM010000047.1:2824537-2837037 GCA_029783475.1 Metacarcinus magister
ATTAAAAAAAGGCGCCAAAATCGGCGTGGCGAGTTGGGCGTGGCCAAATCGGCGTGGTGGCGCATGCAGCACCACCACACCGCTACGCTACATGTGGCCAACTCCGACAACTAGTCATTCCCGCGCCACCATTACAAACACAGTGAAACCTTGCACCAAACAGTCCACAATCTCGACGTTCTTCAAACATGCCAGCCCATCAACATCAGCTGGACCATCCACTTCAACAGAGCAATCAACTTCAGGTTTTGAATCTCCTGCCTCACCCTCGACCTCCGCCTCACCGCCTACGTCGCCCGCATCAGCTGATCAGATGATTGCATAATTCTATTCTTTTCTTTATTCTTTTCTTTATTATTTACATTCAATTTGTTTATTTTTACTCTGAGGTATGTCTTTATGTATGTATCTGAACCTGAAGGAGTGACTTTGGCAATGTGCTGGAACGCATCCCTATCTAATACATGTAAAAATGGGTTCGGTATACGCTATTTCGGTTTACGATAGTGTTTCAAGGAACGCATTGCTATCGTACCCAACCCTGGTAAAGACAATTCTTCATGTACTAGGTTTGTTGCTCTCTGAGCCAAATAAATTGATAAAAACAATACCATCAATCCCATTATCAACACACACTGTTTCCTCTCTGAGGCAGGGAGATGATATTTAAATGACAATTATTTGACCTGGACATTTACATGCCATTGCATGCTAGCTATGCCCACTACACATTTGCTATGCAATAGTAGTAGCACTAAGCTTCTGGCAGCATTAGCACGTGATTATGATGACAACAACGCCGCCGCCACTGCTGCTGCTACTGCAATCACCTCCTCCTCCACCTTACCTGCTTAAAGGCAGTGTTAAACTGCCCTTGGGAGATGAGTCCTTGCACCTGCTGCTGAGCCATCTTAGGATTGTGGGTGTGGGGAGTAGGACCCGGTGTGTGGGCACGACTGCGAGCATCCAGATTTGCCTGGTGCTCCTGCAGGACATGGGCCACCTCCTCCCGCACCATCCCACGTATCCTCTCAGTGAGGGAATCAGACAACCTGTGAATAATGTAATCCCTTTAGTGTGCAAGTCTGTTCACTTACAGTAGTGTGATGCAGTTGATGTAAAGTGACATGTGGAATGTCAAAAATTTGTGAGGAACATTTAATTCAAGAAATCAATTGTAAGATGTAAATGAAGCCAAACGTTTAAGACAAAAGCTACAGCAGTGACACACAAATATATGTTTTATCCACCTAACTTTTGCAATCTATAGAACACAAATACAATAACCCAATTCTATCAACTTTACATACAACTCCTAACAAAACTTTATGAAGCAAATGACTACAAAATAGTAATCAGAAAAGCCTGATAATCACATATTTCTACTGCAGTAGCAGGTCAACTAAATTGGTCTTCATCTTTCAGTTAAATAGTCCAAAAAATCTTTTAGTTCATTGAAAGTTTCTCTTCAGGCATTAAATATAAGTATCTGAACATGAATTTCATTAAGAAAAAAGAGGAAATGAGACATGTGGCAAGACACAAGTGGTTAGGGACTGACGTGTTTTGTTGTGCTACAATCTTGTTGACATTGTCCTGTAGGGACTTGGAGTGGGAGGATATGGAGGAGCACGCTGAGTTCAGGGACTGTGACACCTTTCCCATGTTCTCCTGTACTGCTGTGCGCCCACCCTGCACCTCGTTCTCCAGGTTCTGTAGGTCTGTGGCAGAAGACATTTCTCATAGCATAATGAATTTTCAAGAGACATTTACCTCGCAATTAGTTTGTTTATGTAAGCATACATACATCTGACAAATCTTGCACAAGAGTGACATATATCTGAAAGTAAATGTTTCCAATATATTCTAGTTTCTAGATGAGATTTCTTCCACTCACACTCTCTGGTGCCTCTGCTGAAGTTCTCATTGACTTGTGCAAATATCTGCTGTGTGAGGGCATTGAGGCCAGGCAACAGCAGCTTGGTGTAAGCTTCACGGCAGGAACTCTGTACTGCGGCCGCCACTGCAGCCCCTACTGAGGTCACAATGCCATCAATGAAGGACTGTGGAGAAAATATTAATTCACTGTAGATTAATCAATCAAAGCAAAGCTGAATTTTGTATCAAATATCAAACTAAGGCAAGGGATAAAAATATTTGCCAATGCAAAAATTTTACAATTTTTGCCTACAGATGTGGAAAACTACATGTAACCGGGCATATAACTTTCCATTGAGGACAACTATAATTCAGTAACCTTTCACAATTTCCTCCACTCTGTTCACCATCAAATTTACAGATGGTTACCCTCTCATATCAATACCTCTAATCTTTTGCATATATTTCTGTTCACTTATTCTTATACGTCCAAACCACAAGAGCAACGAAAAAGAGAGCAGACCTACCCTGGAGTGTATGACCTTAGTAAGGCCATCCAAGACCTGACCTTCACTGTTCTTGGTGAGTGAATGCACCTCCTGTGTGAGATGGGAACTGAGGGGCTCCAAGCTCTTCACCACACCTGGTCATGGAGGAAGTGGCAATGAGTGAATGAAGGAAGGAGGAAGATGGGTGATGTCTTTCCATTGTTTGTGAGTCAAGTGAAGTAACACATGTTTGAGCAATGATATATCTTGTTATTTACTTAAAACTAAAGAAACTTCCAAATGTTAATCTATCTATAGTCTCGCTCCCTCAGGGAACTACTCTCACTATCCACACTCCCTCCTTGCTTGTTCACACCCTACCCTCTATTAGCATCTCTTTCATGCATCTACTCCTTTACGCTATCCTTCCATCTTACAACTGGCTTTCCTCTCCTAGAACCTTCAGTTTCACTCACATATACTTTCTTTACAAACCTTCACTCTTTTTTTCTCTCCATATGACCAAACCATCTCAAAGTATTTCTTTTCACCCATCTAACTACACAACACTTCACTCCATTTACATGAGTTCTCATGCCACATCTTTCATACATGTTTTTATTGCTCTCACCCTCCCAGAGCTCCAATCAGATAACCTATATAGTTTCATAGCATGCACTCTTGACTGTTTACCCTATTCCATGTCCCATCTCTGATCTTTATATCAATCTTAATGGTAGAATACTATTTCTTAAACCTCTCTTTACCTCCATGGATAAATTCCTTCCTCTCATAATCCTTTGTAAGTAATCATATGACACACCTGTCTTTAACAATCCTCTCACTTACTTCTCCTTCCATCTCTCCATGTTTGCATAGCACTGTTCCCAAATACTTAAACTTTTTCATTTCCTACATTTTCTCTCCTCCAATAACTAGCTCACACCTTCCTACAGCTGGCACACTCACCCTATAAGGTGTATTAAAATCCATCCCCTCTGCATCCCTCCTTTAAAAAAAAACCTTACTTTTCCCAGCATTCACTTTTGGTTTCCTTCTCGTACCTCTCTTTACTTTAAATTCATTCACCACTCTCTGCAAACAACACAGTGTCATCTTCAATGTTCTTTTTATTTTGGATGTGATGAAACTTTTTAAAGCTTTTCTCAAAGATGAGAAAAAACTGAAAACTTATAGTAATATTACATTAACCCACAGTGTTTAGTACGTACAAGTATGTATCTCTTAGGAAAGTGTTTGTTTAGTACGTACTTGTAGGTTTTGTCTTTGCAAAAAAAATTTTACCAATAGTTTTAGTTTTAATCTATTTCTTACTACTTTAGCAGTCTAAGGATACTTTTGCAACTTGAGAATGCATTATCATATATAATTATGTCGTTTTGGCCCAAAATCCTATTTACATAAAAGCTCTGTATTATTTCAAGCAAATTTCATGGCGTTTTATTTCTGAAGACAAAAGAAAAGCCATCATTGTCTTCCTCCTGCTCTTTCTCTTTCCTCCTCCTCCTTCACATACTCACCTGAAAGTACTACTGTCCTCAGCTCATTCCTCAGTGTGCCCTCCACCACAGGCCGCAGTGAGCCAGCTAGCGCACGGGGAAGCTCCATCTGAATCTGCGACTGGGCTGACCTCACTTCCTCCACTCTGGTCAAAGAGATATCCAGCCTACCAATTACCTACCATTAACAGTTAGTGGCAGATCATGAGATGCTATGCTAATTCTAAATCTTAACAATTTATCTTATTTCCTCTAGGGGCCTGAGACTGAGTGAGAGGAGTGTATGTGTATGTATGCATGGGTGTGCATATATACGTCTTGTCTCGGCTACCCCTCTTTGGGATATCAGTCTGGTATATATATACATATATAGACCTTATTTAATTTCATAAGTTTATATATTTTCTTGTAAATTTTTTTATTTCTACTTGCACTGGCTCTTCAACCTTATTGTATGAGACACTGTAACTGCACAAAGAATTATGAAACTAAACTGTAAATCTTAAAATATAACTATAGTACATACACCTAACTGCATATGGAATACCCTGTATCACATTAAATTAAACTATAAAGATAATGAGCTGCTTGAGGAAGTGGAATGCTTTAAATGTAGGAAAGGTGTTGGGAGAATGAAGGTGTTTAGTTGTAGAGTGATGGGAATGAATGTAAAGAGAAGGTTGTATGAAGCAGTAGCTGTGCCCACTGCACCTATAAAGGGCTGAAAATGGAGTATGGCAGTAGCAGAGAAGAGATCAAATGTAATGGAGGTCATGTGTCTGAGGAGCATGTGTGAGTAACGTGTATGGACCGAGTGAGAAATGAGGTGGTGTGATGAAGAACTGGTGTTACAAGAGTTGGCTGGTCACAAAGCAGTGTGTTGAGGTGGTTTGAACACATGGAGAGAATGGAGGAGGACTGGTTGGTGAAGAGAATAGTAGGATCTAATGTGAGAGGAGTGAGATTGAGAGGAAGGCAACGAACAGGATGGATGAAGAGTGTGAAAAGAGGAATATCAGTGAAGCAAGGATGGATGATTGTGCGTGATACATGTGAATGGAGAGCAATGGTGAAAGCATGATTAATGGCATGGCTTTGACGGCCCCTAGAGGAGGTTCTTGCACATCTGATGTGACCCTTGGATCATATCAGGTGTGGGGAGGAAGAGGACATGAGTTGAATATGAAGCGGCCAGGGTAAACCTTGTAACTCTGTTGAGAATACGACCTCCACCCTCGACCCCATTGCATGGCTGACCTGACACCCAGTGTTTGGGTAAGGTATACTTCTCTTCTCCTGTGAGGGCTTAGGGGTTAAGTGAGAGGAGTGTATATGTATGTGTGTAAGTGTGCTTTGTCTTGAGTACACCCATTTAAGGGGATAACAGCCTGGTATATAGAAAAATAGATAAAAAGATCTTATATCTCAGCAGATAAGACGACATTTGAATCATCAAAAAACATGCCCAAAACCAAGGGTTGTCTTATATACCCAATACAAAAATAGGGGTCTTAAAACCTACCAGCAACGCCCACAAACGGTATGTACGGTATGTAATCAACATTGGTACCACCTACCACTACGGACAATAGTCTACATATTATATTTACCTTATTACATGCCTCAATGATAAAATACCAACAATTCAAACTATTTACAGGTAATGGTATATCAACTTTTCACTTGTTTGGTGCTCACTGATGACTTTCGGTGAAAAGCAACTCACACATAGTGCTGTCAGTAACAGAAAAATATAACATGATGCAACACAATGACGTATCACATACACCCTCCTAGAATTCAACTAATTAAATTATTGAGATATAAATTTTGATTAGACAATTCTGATTTTACAAAATTAATAGGCCATAAAATTTTTTTTAAAAGTAGCAGTACAATTGTGGTGCACTTGTACCATTTGATGGCACTGTGTACGCTCTGCTACAGTGTAAATCGTCAACAGGAAACTAAAAAAAGAAAGGTAAATAACACTAAATTTAACCATTACCATGGCCAGATTTATGTTAGTTGCACCTTAATCCATGAATACTAAATATTTTCAATTAAGCATTCAACTAAATTTCACCACAGATGGTTTGGTAGTTTAGGGGTTGTCTTATACCACTGATATGAGCTAAAGTCATGAAAATCAGACTGAAATTTTGGGGTCAACTTATCTGAAGGTCGACTTATCTGCCAAGATATACGCTAGTTGCAATATTGTTAAAATCAATGTTTGAACGAGCTTGTTCTAAAAAACATATAGTTTCCCACTGTTGTATACATGGAAACCTCTCAAAATTTTAAAGAAATCTTTTATAAGCATCCTTGCCTACCAGTTTAAATAAATAGCATCCCACCAAACACTGTCTTACTGAGAAAACATTTAAATACAAATAAAAAGACACTTAAACAACTGACAATTTGAAAAATAAATTCAGTTCAAAGTACATAATTCCCGCCTCTTACTGCTTGGTCAGCTGTGTCATGTGATGAAGTGCCTTGTCCACCTTGGAGGCAAGGGTGCGTGTCTGGGAGGCTGCTGCCTGGCCCTGCTCCCGGCTTACACTCATGCAGCTCATCATCAGAGTTCGCAGCTCAGCCACATCCTCAGCTGTCACCCTGCATATACAGCAATGGGTGAATTTTAGTATAAAAAAAATCCCACCTTAGTCTGATACCAAACACAACAAACTTGTATGTGAGTCTGTAATCAAATTGCAATTAAAGGATAAGCAGAAGCTACAAACAGAGGAGAAAACGTTAGGAAATTTTATATCTTCATTTTCAATTCTAAAATCTTAGCCTTGTGGTGGGGCTGCAAGAATACAATCACTGCATTCCCTGTGGGTCAAAAAAGTTCCCAAAAGGGATGGAGTGAGGGGTCGGGGCAGTCCCTCCTCTGTTGTGTCCATTACGAAAAGACAGTGCACAGAGGGAGAGATGAGAGTAATGTCTCCCCAAATCCTAATCAGCTTGTCTTGGCTACCTTTCTTTAAGGGGAGGCTCACCTTCAGACACAAAAAAATTAATAAAAAAAAAGCATAAGATCTTTCAACTTGAAACTTTCAGGGTATAACCAAATTATTAATGTCGACTCTATGTGAACAGGAGAATGTGATACATCATGACGTCTGACAGTATGACGTCATAAAGTTTTTCATAATGTAAAAACTTCCTGTGGTATTATTTTTTGTTGTAGAGACACCTGCTTCATCATGGAAATACTTAAATACAATACAAAGAGCGTGTAGTTGAGTTTTTCTTAATATTCCCAATACGTAATGAGTTATTGAGGCCATAAAAAAGCACATCTTGCGTGATGTCACAACGATTGCTATTTTTTTTTAAATAAAATTCCCTAACACTCAAGTTTTTCAATTTATTGAAAAAAACTCAATTACACGATGTAGACACAACCAATAAGTATTAACATGAACGTTTACAAGCAGTTTAAATTATTTTTCAAGGTTTGACAATGTTTTTAATGTAAACATTTTTTGTTTTGAGATACATGCGTTTAAAGTTCCTGTTAGCCAGCGGAGCACGCTCTCTTGGTGTTTTGTGGGTGTGTTGTGGTGTAGTAAGATGTGGGTGATTTGATTCGCTTTCCTATATGTTGCTACATACATGTATGCTTGAAATACACTCAAATCTCAATTTAGAATTTTTTCCCATATTTCGACCATATCAAAGGATGAGACTCCCCTTAAGCAAGATATTAGCAGGGTAGGGTACATATATATAGATTGATAATGGATCCCAACATACAAATAGAGCAGAAACAGAGACGCACTAAATTTTGACTGCTTAACAGGTGGCGTGCCTCAGACACTGTATGAGAAGCAACTCACGCTGGTGTTACAGGACCGTTGAGTTGGTCAGCAGCAGGGGAATCTGATGGATGTCCCACAGAGTTATAACCTCGACCATTCTTAGCTTGTGCAGTGCTGCTGTGGAAAAGAACATTAATTTTAGGATAAAAAACTTTACTAACTCAAATGTCCTCTTTCCAACCCTGTTATTCACTGAAGGATTCTTCATAACATGAAAGTGGAGCAGAAAATGTTTACCTGTGGTGTGTCATGGCAGCAGGGGAGCTTGAAGTTTCTGGGCTAACAGTCCCAGCCTTGATCTCTGCTTCCAGCTGGGCACATGTCAGCTGTGTTGGTAGACTTCGTACTGATGCGAACCTGCCAGTAAGATAAATGAAAATCATCAATGGTTGGCAAGCTGAATGTGGCAATATCAATAGAGCCAAGGTTATTCTGATGCAAGTAACACAAAGTTTGAACATTTTTGATTACTATATGAATAAAAAAAAATTTTCATTTTTAATCTAAAGTCCACTTTCATAAGAATTCAGACATGAGTCAACATAAAATAATTTTTAGAATCCTGTCTTCCTTTCAACAGGAGAGCAGAGGCAGTGCACTCACAAATCCACTGGCTGCATAGGAGCTTTGGGGAGTTCCACATCATGGCCATGAAGACCTGCCTGCTTCTGAGTCAGCTGAGCCAAGGTGTTGAGCGGCAGTGGTACAGAGGAGACTGGCTGAGGAAGAGATGAGGGCATGCTCTGTGGCAGGGATGATGAAGGAACCTGTGGTAAAGATGATGGTAGTGGTCGTGGGAGTGGGGGAGAAGACTGCTGCACAGATATTGGTGTCTGTGAGGTTGATGAGGGTGACTGCTCTGGTAGGGATAATGGAGGTTGAGGTAGGGAAGATGGAGGTTGTGGTAGGGAAGATGGAGGTTGTGGTAGGGAAGATGGAGGTTGTGGTAGGGAAGATGGAGGTTGTGGTAGAGGTATTGGTGGCTGGGGTAGGGATGTTGGGGGCTTAGATTTAACCATGACTGTTGTAGGTGGCTGAGGCAGAGATGGTGGAGGTTTGACAATGGTTGATGAGGGAGGTTGGGGCAAACCCTGATGGTCTGGTGGTGGTGGTGGTGGTGGATGGCTATGTGAGGAAGGAGGTTGCCGGTGTGCTTCAGGCTCATCTTCCTCTTCTTCTTCTTCCTCCTCATCATCATCACCTTCCTCTTCATCCTCCGCCATACCTGCTTCATCCCTAGACCTTGGGTCCTCATCATCTTCATCCACAAACTCCTCATTCTTCCCTATACATCATGGTTGTGAACTCAATTAGGAAACATTCAGGGAAACAGAGTAAATAGTCACTAAAATGCCATGACTGAAATACTAAGAGATGATAAACATATGATCATTAAATGATCATTAAATCTTTACACAAAGTTTTTATGCATAATACTTGAAAGAAAGAGAAATGTTGAATGACATATAAGACTATGTAATTAATATCCCATCTCCAACTATGATGAAGACCAGGAGGGAAGAGAGGGCATACAAAGGGGAACCTTACCATTCTGTGAGTGTAGTATCTGTTGCACCTCCAGTGATGGGGAGGAGGTTGTGCTTGCTCCAGGGCGTCCAACACCCCCACCACTCGGTATCACTACCTCGGATGTGGCTATGGGGACTTCATCCTGGGACTGGTGAGAGTCAGACTTAATCAAACATTTCAAAACTGATAAAAAATTCAGTCATGCTTTACAGATATCTTACTATTATAGTTTTCTGTCTGGCCACACATGTTTGATAATCCTCAGTGATAAAGGGAAGACTATTCTTTAATTACTCAATGATGGTTACAGAAAGTACCATGAATTATAAACGGATAAAAAGGCCAACACCACCCACCTGAAGAGGGCCAGGATGAGGGGTACTGGAAGGAGGAGGGGGCAGGGAGGTTGCTGGAGGAGTGGTAGAGGATCCAGTCACCACAGACCCAAGAATCTTAAGGCTGTTGCTGCTCTCTGAATCGCTGCTCTGCATAAGAGTCCCTGAGCCACACCGCAGCAGCAGGGACAGTGCAGCGTTCTCAAAGTCAGGCGCATAGGGTACATCGTACTTGTTGGGTGTAACCTGTTCCATGAGGGAAAAAGTTTAGATGAGATTAAGAAAGATAATATTTATGATGATAAAAAGAAACTAGAAAAAAAAGAACAAGACAAAAATGAGAAGAAAAAAAAACGACTAGGATAAGAATAATGTAACTTTCATTAGGAAATGGTATATAATGATGAAAGAATGACTAGAATAAGAAAAGCAACAGGGAAAAATAAAAATTAAAGAATAAATAATACCAAAAAAAATTAACAAGGTCAACCACACACAACATGAACTAGTGATGAAAAACAAGGCTGATTTATAAATACAATTCCTAGATTAGAACAAGACAGAAAGAAGCCTAAAGAGTGGGGAAAGATTAGTTAGTGTACACCATCTATCTATTTATCTATCAGCTCCAAATACCCTTATTTACTTGTTTATTAATTGAGCCTGTAATTTTTTCTTTTTCTATTCTTGCTTTTGCCATGGTGCTTTGCATGAAGATGGCATCACCTGATGGGTGGATAAGAGCCACCATGCTTGGCATGAAGGCAAACCCTGAACAGGTTGTGAATGCTATGAGTAGTTTCACCCATCTTCCCCTCACTTTTCTTAGTTTAGACGAGCAGTACAGTATAGTGGTAGTTTAACTGCCTTATATTTAAACATCCTGCCCAACCCATGTGACCTATAGCAATCTTTGACCTCGACTGAGTCACCCTGTTCAAGGGTCACAAGTCTTGTGTGGGCTCCCAGCCCTGTCAGCCATTTGCTCCCATGTGTCTGGTCTCTCATTTGTATATAGTGTACATTGATATCAATATAGATACTACTCTAAATATTACAAGTATCTGTTACCCACATACCACATACAGCAGCCCAAGAGAAGCATAGCTCCAGCAAGTAATATCATCCACTGTCTCGCTTCTTCGTTTGCTATTGCATCGCCACATTACCGCCTACCAGATTCACAACTCAGCTAAGTGTAACATCATCATTAACTTCAATTTGTTATTCATTTCCTACAATCTTTTTTGGTCGTTTATGCTATGCTGACACTTGTTCCTGGGAGCCCCGGGATGGCAATGGCATTTTCTTGTATGGTTTATTCTGATTTGTTCTTGGATGCATTTGAAGCTTTAGCAGCAATAGCCTCTCCCGTTCCCAACATATTCAAGAGAGAACGTAAACATTTGAGGTGTCACTATAAAAACATAAAAACCTACGCCAAATAACAGGCAAGAGGCAAGTCCATCTTTGCCTCTATAAAAAGCCTACTGGTGCCAACGGTTTGTGATATATATATATATATATATATATATATATATATATATATATATATATATATATATATATATATATATATATATATATATATATATATAAATAAAAAAAATAATAAATTAAAAAATTAAAAAAATTAAAAAAAAATTAAAAACAATTAAAAACTAATGAAAGTCAGAAACGATGCAGAGAAGAAAAAGAATGTATTAATATATGGATTGAAAGAAAAGGTTATACCTATGAGAATAAAGAGAGATAAAGAAGAAACTAAAACAACTAAATGATAAGGATGAGGATACTAAATTTGGATACTAAATTTGAGGAAGAAGTAGAGGAAGTAATGAGGTTAGGTCCATACATTGAAGGAGGTGTTAGACCAATCAAACTGAAACTTAGAACACAAACTGTAACAGAAGTGATCTTAGCTAGGACTTGCCAACTCTGGGACATAGAAGAATATAAAGATGTGTTCATTCAAAAAGTATGAATGAAGGTGGAATGTAAACCACAGCAAAATCTCTCCTTCCTTCTCCTTTACTCCTCATTCATATACTTCCAGCACTACCTTCTCCATAAATTATTTCATCTACTTGTAGCTCTTTCTTAACTAATAACATCACTACTCCTCTGTTTTTTATACTTCCGTTTCTTCTCTAAATATTGTATCTATTTTCACCAATATTCAATGACTGTAATCCTTCATACAATTTAGTCTCTGTTATTTCCATGATGTCCGGTTTGCTTTCACTCATAGAATCATTCAACTTCAGCAGTGATGTTATTTGCGTTAATGTAAGCAATTTTTAGTTCTGTTCTCCCTCCACTAGTATGCTTACTTCCCCACTCTTCTCTCTCCTTATGTACCATTTTCTTAATTTCATATCTTTGACTTTCCAATAAAATCTCATCTTCTCCACTTGTTTTTTTTTCTTCTTATCTTGGCTTCTTCCCACAATTCATTAAGTTTTATTTTTCATCTTCATTCAAGTCTCGTGTCAGCCATACTTTCTTGAATCTCTCCTCTCTTGCCAACCTCCAAGATCCTGCCAAGATTTCCTCTGCAGAAGCTTGCAATTTTAATTTAATTTTCATGGGACAGGTTTTTCCCTCTATGTATTTCCCAAGTCTGAAAACTTCCTCAATCTGATCACTGAGTTTCCTCCCTTCTCTCTTACCATGTCTTCCATTATCTTCTTAAAATCAACCTGTTCTTGTTCACGATCGTTCTTCCACTAATTCTGATTTACATTTAGTTCCTTCATTTTGTCTTCATTTACTTCCATTTTCTGTTCATTAGCACAAATTTTGCTCAAGACTTCATTTTCCACTTTCATCCCTTCCTGATTATGTTCCACAGTTTTCAACTTATCTAGCAGTTCCCTCACAAAACCTTCAAGTTCTATCACTCTTTTATGC
>JAPQNM010000047.1:2849537-2884537 GCA_029783475.1 Metacarcinus magister
ATACGAAGGTAAATACAATATGCAGGCTATTGTCCGTAGTGGTAGTTGGTAGTTTAACCAATGTCAATGACCGATTTGTTTACATACCCTACATGTGGTGTTGTGTTGACTGAGCTGTTGGGTGTGGCCGGTAGGTTTTCACACCCCTAATTTAGTGCCAGGTCTATAAAGCGACACCTGGTTTTGGGCATGTTTTTTGATGATTCAAGAATCATCTGCCAAAATATACATTAATGTAATAAGTGAAACAATTCATAAAGAACAACCAAAGTATGATGTGATTACTCACCATGAGTATTCTGAGCAGCATCATGCATGTGGTCATGTTTCCAGCGCTTGTAAGGCTTCCAGGCAGCATCCGCAATGGAGAGGAACAACGCTGGGTACTGTACCGGCAGCTCCGACACCGACACCAGCTGTGCACTGCCCCCAACCCCTTCACCATTGCTGTTCTTTCCCACACAGCAATTTCCTCCACCAATACCTCCACTAATACTGTTACCTCCACCTCCCCCTCCCCCTCCTCCTCCTCCACCACTGTTTCCATCTTGGTACACTACTACCACATACATCACCTGAAATGGAAAAAGATATAACTTCCAGTAACTTAAATTGAAAAACTATGAGGCCACAAATTAGATTAGCTTCCTGACTCCATGCCTCTACCTCAATTCTAATAATGTAATGGAAATACCCGTGGCTAATTTGTCAATTTTTCTGAATCCTTTGACCGTAATCTTGTAATCTTTTTTAACATACTTTGGGACAGTACAAAATGCATCAATAAATACATTTTCAGAGAAGCATGAGCATGTCTTAAAACTACAAATATCAAATTCCTCTTATTTTTCTTTGCAAACCAACAGCTTGCATTTCCTTTCTAAGATGTTTTTAAAATACTAGTTTTCAATCCATAAGAGAATCCTAAGAAATTTAAGTGACAAAGTGAGTTGTCACCAGCATGCAAATACATAACAACATGGCACCTACCCTGCGGTGAATGTCTGAGAGGAGGAGAAAGTTGGCTGAGGGGTCCATGGTAGCCTTGAACACCAGGGGTGTCTGTGGAGGGTCTTGCAGCGCAGGTACAAAACGTAGCGTTTGATGACACTGCCATGACTCGCAGGACCACACTCGCAGCTCAGAGTTGCTGCAGGCACCCGTAACAGCATACTTCCAGAACTGTACACTGTGCGTAGTAGGCAAAAGATTGAGGAAAGTGAATAATTTATTGTGTTTGGTTATAAAGTTAATTAAATTTTTTTTAAATTATATATTAATTTGTAGCCTTACTTAGCACTATGTTGGTGTACAACATTAATCAAAATATTTAGATAAATTGTTACATTGAGGCACATCCTATATAGCTACTCAAGAAATTCAAAAAGAAAAGACGACGACAAAGAAAGTGAAGAATGTGTATGTTTGTGAAATTGAGCGGAATAGAAGGAGAGGAAGGCCAGTTATAAGATGGAAGGATAGGGTAAAGGAATACACACATGAAAGAGATGCTGATAGAAAGGGAAGGTTTGAACAAGCTGGGAAAGAGTTTAGCTAGGGAGAGGTAGAGGCTCTTCTACCGTGGCCATCTCCTTGGGGGACGTTTCCGGAGGGAATGAGGTGTCAGAAACCATAGATATATAGATAGAAGAAATTCAAACCACAAACCAAAGACCTATCATCCGACTTTTAAGGGAAAATATATAATTTATCTAGCTTTACATCCAGCTTACATTCCCCTTGAAGGAGAGGTAAATGAGACAAGGTATCTTACATGCATACCTTCACATTCCCTCACATCTTTAGTTTGCCTCTATGCCTCTTGGGAGGAAGGGACCATTGGTCACTGTATCATACTGTCTTGCATCTTAGTCAGTAACATCTGCAGTAGAGGCCAACAGTAGAACTGGTTTACCCCTGCCACATCAAATCAGATCCACATCTTTTCCCACACCTGACCCAATCAGTTGATCAGATCAGATGTGGTAGAACCTGCCATCAAGGCTGCATCATACACTTCTTGCATCTATTACTCTTTTTACACTGTCCGTCCATCCAATTTGTGATCTCCCTCTTAATCTCACACCTTTTACATCAGACCTATTCATCTTTATCCATTCTCTCCATGCGCCAAAAACCATCACAATACCACTCCCTTACTCAGTTTGATCAGCCAACTCTCTTACAGCACCAAATTTCCTGCATACTTCATTTCTCACTTGATCCATATGCATTATTCCACACCTCAGCTACGTAAGTAACACCACATGTAGAAAAATTAACGTAAAAAATTTCTTTAAAATTTGCATGTTTAATGCGCACATCCTCAGAAACAAGTTTTCTGATCTAGAAGCCCTTGCAACATCCAAGGAGTTCCACATTATACAGAGACTTTTTAAAAGAATAGGATAAAAAAAAATACACAGGTGGCGCTACACGTTGATTGCCACAGAGCTCTCTCCTACTATTTGCACCTTTTATAATGGATACCAGTTATTATGCCCAGTAAAATATGCAGACGACACTGTAATTGTTGGTAAAATTACAAACGATAATTCAAACAAGTTTTTGGCTCAAGTTAATAACTTTGTATCCTGGTATAATGATAACTTTTTTAAACCTCAATGTAAGGAAAACAATGGAAATGGTAATAGATTTTAGGATAAAAAATTATGTTCCTTACCTAATTGTTATAGCTAATGAAAGGGTTAATCAACATAAATACGATGTCAAATTAACAGGTTCTCCAAATACATAAAAGTTTTTTTTTATCCTTTTACCCGTTGCACCTGTAGGCTTAATGGAGGCCTTAGATGGTTGGCCTCCACCCTTAGTAGTGTGGGTTAGATTTTTTTAAGTGACGCCTCGTTTTTTATTGAGAGGCTTGTGGTGCCAGCAGAAGCTCCTCGAGCATATAGCCTTGCAGTCCCATCGAGGATAGTGTTATGGCAGCATGTGGATGATCTTAGGCCACTCGGCGGTATTACCAAAGAAAAGTGGCCAGCACGTGCCGGGGCTCGAACTCAGGACTCTGAGTTGGTATGCCCGACTGCTAGCCACTAGGCCACCGCCTCCCCACAAATGGTCAACATATTCATTATCTAAGAATAATGAAAACCATTAGTGGATAACACAATATTATCACTCTTCTATAAGTCCGTAGTAGAATCTGTTTTGAGTTTCTCATTTTTAATATGGTGGAAAATTAATTTGCAAGAAGAATAAACTGAAGAAAATAGTAAAGACTGCCAGTAGAGTCCAAGCAAAAACTGTAACACTAGATGAATTATACAACAAAAATGCAATGAAACACGTAGATAAGATCATGAACGATGTAAACCACCCATTGATTTCTCACTATATTTTTCTTAGATCAGGCAGAAGGTTAGCACTCCCTATTCAACACACCAATAGATTCAAGAATTCTTTTAATCTAAAGAGTATAAAACTATATAACTTTTTAACAACCCAAAAATTGTAAAGTACTGTGGTATATATAGGAAAAAGGTGTATAATCTTATGAGTGAATGATGTCCCAGCTCAACCTAACTTAATTTCTTTAAGCGATTGTGACTTTACTGAGGATGCAGTAATTAAAGCATTTGATAAGATTAAAGTAAAATAAACTCCTGGTCCTGATTGCATTGCACCGAGTCTTAAAAGAGGGAAAATATCAATATTGCAATACTATTCAATAAATCCTTAAATTCTGGAAGAGTCCCCGATATTTGGAAATTGGCAAATGTTACCTCTATACAAAAAAAGGGAGATAAAACACTACCGGTTAACTACAGACCAATCAGCCTCACATATGTAGTTGGTAAGTTAATGGAAACTATAATACTTGACAAACTAATGACGTTCCTAGAAGAAAATATCATGATTAATAATACGCTAAAACCTCAATAATTTGAACTCATATAATTCAAATTTTGGATAATTCGACCTGTTTCAGGCCAAGTTTGAATATTTCAACAAACCACCCATCCACCTCATCAGGCAGCCTTCACATCGCCTCTAACACTGAAGACCTTACCTTACAAATCCCCAGAGTGACACCAGACTTGCCTGAAGATGAGCTCAATGACGCCTGAATGGTGAGTGCTCAGTGCATTGTACCATTAAAAAAACCTCCATCCCACAGAGTCAGAGTAATAACAATGCTCACGCTATGGCAACAGCCTTATGGAGTGCATCAGCTAATCAGCTGCCATGATGAGACAAGGCTGTTACCATATCATGAACTTTGTTATTGATAGACTCAGCTTGACAGAGTATAGTATGTACAGGAAGTCTTCGCTATTCGATAGTTCGGTTTACGTTAAGTTCGCAGTTACGATACTAGCCAATTAGTACCCTTTTTTCGATTTACGATACTTGATTCGCAGTTACGATATTCAAAAAAGGCGCCAAAATTGGCGTGGCGAGTTGGGCGTGGCCAAATCGGCGGCCAACTCCGACAACTAGTCATTCCCGCGCCACCATTACAAATACAGTGAAACCTTGTGCCAAACAGTCCACGATCTCGACGTTCTTCAAACATGCCAGCCCATCAACATCAGCTGGACCATCCACTTCAACAGAGCAATCAACTTCAGGTTTTGAATCGCCCGCCTCGCCATCTACGTGGCCCGCATCAGCTGATCAGATGATTGCATAATTATGTTCTTTTTTTTATTTTCTTTATTATTTACATTCAATTTGTTTATTTTTACACTAAGGTATGTCTTTATGTATGTATCTGAACCTGAAGGAGTGACTTTGGCAATGTGCTGGAACGCATCCTTATCTAATACATGTAAAAATGGGTTCGGTATACGATATTTCGGTTTACGATAGGGTTTCAAGGAACGCATAGCTATCGTAAAACGAGTACTTCCTGTACTGCATTTCAAGACTTCAGTATCAGCCATGTTTTGGTGAGTACAAGTACTATAATTTGTACTGTTTTAGCATGTTTTAGTGAGTTCTTATTGTATGGAGGGGCTAGAGAGTAATAATCGAATGATTCAGACTTTTGGCTAATTCAGCCCAGGTTTCCCCCCCAATTTGGTCAAATTATAGAGGTTTTTAGTGTACTCAACATGGGTTTCCTAACAAACACTTTTGCTTAACCCTTAAACCACGGGTGTCCACTATTGTGGACACCCGGTGCGTGGGCTCCAAGTGCGGGTGTCCACAATAGTGGACAGGGCATTTTTTGAATTAACGTGCCGTCAAATTTGATTAGTTTGTCCTTAAGTCCAGTAAACATGTTGTTTTCTTTCAAACAATACCAACCTACGCTCCCTAGGCCTACCAGTTGCTGCATTCTAGCGAGGATGCTGGTCCATTGCTAAGTTTAGCAAGTAATGCTAACCATTGATTTTTACAATAAAACGGAAATTGAACTTTTTACGGGTGTGTTTCACATAAACGGTATAAAAGTGATGTTTTTTATTGCTAACTAATAGGAAAGAAATCCAGTAGGGGTGGCTTTGTCTATTATAATGTGTTTTCACAGTCCCTAATTCAGAATTCCGTACTCGTTCTAATAATGCTCATATAGCGTTCAAATTAACGTCAAAAGACAGCTAAGGGTATGGACTTTACAATGATACTTCTTTCAGTAACGTGAGTTTAATAGGAGAGAAGCTACAGGAAGTTGAAGTGAGGTATGTTTTTGCGTGGGAGGCCAGGCACGCCAAAACATCCCCGCGGTTTAAGAGTTAATGAATCTCCTCGATACTTATAACAATGAATTCAACATTTATGACGAGACAAAAGCGGTAGATATAATTTATCTACTATTAGTAATGACCTTAAACCAAGTACATTTTTTTCCGATGTTGTTAAGAAAGCTAATAAACTAGTCAGCTTCACAAGTAAAAATCTGTAAACGTTATCCTTGCACTATTTAATGCACTTTTACGCCCTCATCTAGAATATTGCATTCAGTACTATAAAATAGATATTGATAAGCTGAAGAGAATACAAAGAAAAGTTACTAAAGTGATCCCTAGATTGTAGAACAAGCTTTATGAAGAACAAATAAAGGAACTGAGCTTATTCAGTTTATCATAGGCTATGAGGGGACCTAATAGAGGTATTTAAAATTTTCCTTAGCTTTGACAATATCAACATAAATGACTATGTAAGTACCAATATCACAAGCACCACTCCTAACAATGGTTTTAACATCATTGGTAATCGTTTTAGATCGAATGATGCGATGCACTTCTTCATTATTAGAATTGTGAATATTTGGAATGCTCTACCAGCACAAATAGTTAACAGTATCACAATAGAATCATTTAAGAAAAAACTTGATAAGCACTTAGTATAAATTCACCAAATCAAGTATTTTATTCCTGCTTACTATTTTTTTTTTTATATATATATATATATATATATAGTTGAAGCAATAGCAATAGATTACTCCTGTTTTCTCACTTTCCTATACAAATTCAATGATAATTTGTCCATACTACATGGCATCACTTCCTCTTCTGGCCAGCTTCGGCTGAAGGGAGGGTTGGGTGGGGAGGAGTCTTCCACTTCGCTATCCTATAGTCTCTATCAAGTAGTTATTTAAGTAGTAGTGTAGCCACACGGACAACCTCGATAGGTCCAGTAGGACTTGTTGTCTGTTCTTCCTTTGTACATGAACTTCAAATACCTCATTTCCATTACATTAAATTCCTCTCTCTCCATGCTTCAGCCCCACACAATGTAATTGTCATCACTTCTCTTTCACAAAACTTTTTCTTTGAATAAATTCCAAGTAATCTACCTCAAAACATTCTACTCATTCCTCCTCACACTTTCCCAACTTCAATCTTTCTAGACCTCACCTAAACTAAACTTATCCCATTTAATTTCTTGCAAAAAGAACCTATTAGACACTGCATCATTACAAACAAATAGTTCCATTACTGATCAGTGTCTACAGCATTGTCATAAGCAGCCATGATGTCAAAAGAACGTGAGCAAATCAAATAAAACTCACACATGTGTAGATACATAACTCTTTCTAATCACTCACTCTTGCCCACCAATAATTGCCTGACAATGGGGTGATAAGCCATATTTGCATCTAAGTGATCTATCTATCTATCCAGATACCAGGCCGACAACCCCCTGAAGGAAACAGCCAAAACAAGATACACACACACCCATGCATAGATATACATGCACTCCTCTGACTTAACCTCTGGGCCCTAGTGGAGAAGAGACTAGTCTCCACACCCACACTGCACAGTGAGCAGTGAAGACTAGGGTGGGAGTCGTCTCCACATGAGGGAGGTTAGGTGATGATAATTTATAAACTCGGCATGGAAAGGGCAACAGTAGGAAGGCAGACATACTCAGGACTGTGGTGTTTGTGGTCATCCAGGAAGAAGAGTGCTGAGAGGGGCTTCCCATCATGAGGATTCCATTGGTGAAGGCAGCGTGGGGACTTCTCCTCATCCGCCATATACACCTGTAGTAGAAAGAACACATGCTTGTTATGAAATCTAAATATAAGGGTGTCACCTAGTTTGTCTATCTAAGTACCAGGCTGACATCCCCTAAAGATGGGTAGCAAAGACAAGGTGCACACACACAAACACTCATGCATAAATACATATGCACACCTCTCACTTAGCCTCTAGGCCCCTAAAGAAGAAAAGGTCACCCCTTCCCCACACTGCACAGAGGGTCAGTCATACAGTAAGGACCAGGGCAGGGGTCACCTCCACAATAGGGTCCAAATATAGTTGCTCCGCTAGAGCAAGCTAGGATCGCACCATGCCATGCAGCCCATTTAAACCGTTTCTCAGTTCTCGCCACAAGTTGACCAGTCCTTTCTTTTCAATTACGCTAATTTTCTTTGCATTCGCCTGTATAAGACGGGAAATACGCAAAGAAATTCAGCTTTTGTCGGGCGGCCATGTTGTGATGACGTCATCTCTCTCTCTCTCTCTCTCTCTCTCTCTCTCTCTCTCTCTCTCTCTCTCTCTCTCTCTCTCTCTCTCTCTCTCTCTCTCTCTCTCTCAGATGTAGGATTCCTCCTCCTCCATCTTAGATACTGTAATGGCTTCTGCCAGTACAGTATCTATCTATTATCTATCATATTTAATCACATGTGTATATGTACTGTATATTCTTTCATTATATCATGTTTTTCGGGGGTTATTGGGCGAAAAAAGGGTAAGTCTTAAGAGTCCCGGACTACATTAGTGAATTTCCCATAGGTTATTAACTTCTAAGGGTGCGTTTTTCCAAGGGTGCGCAAGGGTTCGGACTACATTAAGCGCACCTTTGGGGGGCCGACTGTATTGTCATGATTTTGTCAAAAGTATGCTTATGCCAAAATATGCCTTGCTAATTTTTAGATCCATAGCTTGTTACATAAAAGAAAAAAAAATTTTGCTAAATTTAACTCTTAATAACTTTCTTATCCAATGACTTGCACAGATGAAAAAATGCCCAAATATGCATTAGAACATATCTAAATGATTGATCTTTTAAGAACTTTGAATTTCATTCTTCTTAACCCTTTCATTGCGAGTGTCCCATATATGGGACACAGACTTTGGTGCCGTTGCCTGCAAGTGTCCCACATGTGGACCAGGATGAATTCAAAGCAAATTCTTTCGGCGGGAAATAAGGTGGAAATCGATATGTGGCATCTGATGCAGTGTTTCCAAACATAAACCAAGAGAGGAACTTAGAGCCCGCGGGGGAGGAAGAAGAGCATCAAGAGACGCAGTCTGACCCAGGTGAGTTGATGACGTGGAGGCGTGACTTGTATGTCGGTGCCAGTGTTAAGTGGGAGGCAGAGACGGTGCAGACCCAAGCCAAGACGTCATTACCACGAGCCAACACGTTTGCACCACTACACTCCCCCGCGTACACAGTGTCGCCGCATCCACTTACCGACCTTTCTGGTTATGTGGGGACGAGGCAAAAGCTGTCTGAGTTTGATGGGAAGGTAGCCTGGGAGGCCTACCTGGCCCAGTTTGGGCTCCTGGCAGACGCAGAAGGCTGGGGTGATAAGGAGAGGCCCCTGCAGCTCATAGCCAACCTCCGGGGTGTGGCGTTAGGGGTGCTGGCCCACCTAACCCCAGCAAGTGAAGGAACTACTCCAGTGTGGTGGGGGCCCTCTAGAGAAGGTTTGGCCAATACCGACAAGCGGATGTGTATCGAGCTCGCCTCAGGACCAGTGTGCGAGGCAGGGGCGAGACTCTCCCTCAGCTGGCCCAGGAATTAGAGATGCTCGTCCGCCACACCCACCCCACGGCCACATGCGACATGGTGACTGTCTTAACACGGGACTACTTTGTGGATTCACTACAGGAACTATAACTGTATGTAAAACATGCACACCCAGAGGATGTGAAAGCAGCACTGGCGAGGTCGCTGGAAATGGAGGCGTTCCTGCACAGTACAATGGGGAGCGGCATGGCGGGATCACCTTGGAAGACACCCCCCACCAGGGATATAAGAGCCCAGTGGGCTGAGGTGGGGAAGTCGGCCAAGAAACGACCTGGTGCAAGTGCTGCTGGCTTCTGCTGGGGGTGTATTGAGAAGGACCACCGACGGAGTGAGTGTCCGAAGTGGCGGAGGAAGCACTCCCTCGGAAGCCTGCCCGCCGAAGCCTTCCAGCCATGCTGTGTGAACTGTGGCTGTTACGGCCACTTCTCAGTTGCCTTCACCGCCCCCAATGACGTTGTGCAGGTGGGAAACAAAGAAGGGCTCGACAGAGGGGCTGGAAGTCAGCCCGTGTTATGGTTTGTATCACTTTGTAGGTCCCGTCTTCCTTGGTGTTACAGTTCCTCTATTCTTCCATAGACATGAATAGGAAGAAAGTGCAACACAAAGGCAGATTTTCACCGATGTTACTAGTTCTTTCTTTTCAATTATGCTGATATTCTTTGCATTTTTCTCACGCCTGTATAAGACAGGAAATATGCAAAGAAATTCAACTTTTGTCGAGCAGCCATGTTGTGATGAAGTCATTCTCTCTCTCTCTCTCTCTCTCTCTCTCTCTCTCTCTCTCTCTCTCTCTCTCTCTCTCTCTCTCTCTCTCAGTACATTATCTATCTATTATCTATCATATTTAATCACATGTGTATATGTACTGTATATTCTTTCATTATATCATGTATTTCGGGGGTTATTGGGCGAAAAAAGGGCGTCTTAAGAGTCCCGGACTACATTAGTGAATTTTCCATAGGTTATTAACTTCCAAGGGTGCGTTTTTCCAAGGGTGCACAAGGGGTGTGGACTACATTAAGCGCACCCTTCGGGGGCTGACTGTATATATATTTTTTTCTATATCATAAACCGTTGATGCCAGTAGGCTTTTTATGGAGGCACAGATGGACTTGCCTCTTGCCTGTTATTTGGCATGGGTTTTAGATTTTTTATAGTGACGCCTTGAATGTTTACGTTCTCGCTTGAATATGTTGAGAACTAGAGAGGCTAATCGCTGCTAAAGCCTCAGATGCATATAAACATTGTAAGTCCCGTCTGAGGACAGTATGGCAGCAATTTGGGTAGTCTTTGGCCACTCAGCGGTAATATCAGTCAATGAAAAGTGGCCAGTGGATATTGGAGGATCAAACCCGGGACCCTAGGGTCGCCTGACCGAACGCTGACCACTGTACCACCGCCTCCCCATATGGTTATTTCTTTGTGTTACTTTCTCTTTCTGCTTCTCTTAAGTATGATACCACACATTAGTCTCACCTGGAAGAACTTGACAAAACCATCCAGTGCAGCAGTAGCCAGTGCTGTTCCATCTGGACTGAAGGCAGCATCAGTGATGGGGGCCGAGTGCTGTTCCATCAGCTGGTACCCTGAGGCCACCTGTTCACGCCGCAGTTGGCCTCCACCATGCTCCCGCAGCACCACACTTATGTTCCAGATCTCAGCCTGAAGTGTTAAGAAAACATACTAGTGATGCCACTTTTCACATATATGCCTAGGCTATCCATCACCTATTAAGGGTAAAGCTTGCTAAATTTGAAACAATTACTATACAAACTAATGGCTATGTGCCTTACATAGTCTGCAAGGAATGTATCAAGGTAAATGAATAAACGAGATAAATTTTTTGAATACAAAGAGGTTTGAGGCAGATTGGTGTGATGCTGATGTCCTTATAGCCGTTTAACATATACCATATATATAGATGGTATAATAGGAGATGAAAGAAAAGTATGATGTTGGAGTCAAAATGTTTGTAAATGGTCATAAATGGGTGTTAAATACAATTCTGTTTGTCAATGATGCAGTCCTGATTGCAAAGATGAGAGCGGACGACAAAAACTGATGTGTTTGATATTGTAAGCAAAAGGTGGAAATTGAAGGTGAATATAAACATAAGTGATGGTGATAATGTTTGAGATTAAAAGTTAAATGAATACTTTTGATTGATGATGAGAGAAAAACTGTACAAGGGAAGAAAGTGACTGGACTGGACTGACAGTAAATAGCAAAAATAAGGATGGTAAGCATGGAAGTATAAAACAGACTGTGATGGAATAATTGTATGAACAATCACTGATGCAAGTGAGACTTAGGTATGGAATAAAAGTCAAAGACCAAGTATCCAAGCAATATGGTGGTGGAAGATAAATGGATGATGAAAGTGATGAAAGTGTGTATAATAAATTTGGTATGTCTTGTAGGTAAAGAAATGGAATGTGGAGTGATTCAGAAGGCCAAAGTCAACACAATAAAATAGAATGCCACAGGACCCAGAGAAGTGGGTGAACAGAGTGCTAGAGTATGTGAGAGAAAGGGAAGAAATTAAGAGGATTAGAGTATGCAAGTAGGGAAACTAGGGGACAGAAATAAATGGAAACTCTTCTGCCATAGCAATCCCCACCTATAAAGGTTAGTCTCTTGAGTAAGTGGCAAATAGGGAGTGGTAACCTACACAGGGGCCATGAGTTAGCACCAGTAGGTGGGCAGGCTCATCCACCTCCTCACCCCCAGCCTGCTCGTCTGGGATGTATGGGCACCAGATAACACGGTGGTGGTCACTGGTCTCATTGGTGTTGCTGGCCACCTCCACCAAGATCTCTGTACTGAGATTAAAAATTTAAATAAGCACCTGTATCTTCAATCTTTAATATATTGCATAAATGGACTACTCAAACTTCACTACTGGCAGGGACATAATGTTCTATAGATCAAGTGAGTATATAAACATTCTACCCTCAGCTAGCCTTGTAACATCTTTTTCATAAACTTTAAGCACTGTCATGCCCATTGTGTGGAGCACTGGTGTATAGTTCCAACCTGTGCTGAAAAGTCATTCATGGTGTTTACAAAAATATGAATACTGCAATGCAAAAGCCTTGTTTATCTGATATAAATCTCTGAGAAGGGAAGAATAAACAATTTCACAGCAAGGCAAAAACTGATATGGACTTAAAGTCTGTACATCAAGGTAAGATTTGTTGTAAGCAGGAATTATCGTAATTCCCTCTGCATCCTCACCATCTCATCCCATTCAGTCCTCTCCCACAGACTTACTTGAGAGCAGTGGCAGTGGAAGTATCGGTGACCTCACACACATAAAGTGTCCCATACTGATCAGTAAAGGCCAAAATGATGCGGTTGGTGATATGGGCAAAGGCAAGATCACGCACCAACCCTCTGATGTTCCTCAAGAGGCCACGGTCCCCAGTCTTGTTGTTAATGATACGCACCATCCCGCTTGTCTTTTGGGGTGCTGTAGGGGAGAATGGGATGACAAAAGTTAAAACTGTTCATGAAGTGGTATGAAGTTGGGAGAGGTGGAAAGTGAATGGTTAATATAGTTGAGGATGTGGGGTAAGCAGTGAATACAGTGATACCTTAACATTTACGGGTTTAACATTCGTGGATTTGATTATTCACAGGGAGGCCTTACCATAATAATCTAGGGTTAATCATGGGTTTTCTTGCACCATCGCAGTAGCAGTTAGTGCATTTCTTGCCTGCACTGTGCTAGTTTTGACCTTTTATAGTTTTTGTGCCAACTACAATGTTTCTAAAGATACACAAAGTATATGCTTTAGAGGAGGTTTAGGAGTGTTATTAAGGCGGCAGAAAATATTGGCAGAATTTTAATTCATAAGTACATTTGTTATGGAACCATCGTGAATATTTAGGGACGATTGTATGGCTATTACAAGAAGCTCTGTCATAGACATTGTTTATACAAAATTAACTTAATATTACATTAGAAGAAACTTTGCTTATCGAGCTTTGCAATACTCAAAATTATAAAGCCCTTACACAACCATGTTTCAATCACAAAGCCATTATAATAGTGCTCCCTCCAATTTTGCGATATGCCAATCTTGCAACCGAGACCAATCTCCATCTCCACAAGCCCAGGTACAGTAAAATGGTTATTTAAATTAATTTTCTTATGGATAATGATAATGTTTATGTCTTTATGTATTTTTCTTTATTGTAGGATGTATAATTGCATGTATTTGTGTACAAACAAGGGCAAAAATCTATGACTAAAATCACCATAAGGCTAATTAATCAAATTTTGCGAATTCTAATTTTGCTGCCTGCAATGTCGACCAATTTCATGCAAAATTGGAGGGAGCATTGTACTATAGATATCTTTTACTGCATTCTTTCCTAGTGGGCATTGATAATTTACTTTTCTAATTACTTCCAGTTCCTTTGTCAATAATAGATCTAGTCTTGATGGTTCTTCATTGCCTCTAAATCTTGTGTTGTCTTTAATCCACTGGGTCATAATGTTATTCATTGCCAAATCCAACAATAAACCACCCCATGATTCCTCTCCTCCTGTGTGTGTGTGTGTATTTACCTAGTTGTATTTACCTAGTTGTGGTTTACGGGAGGGGAGTAATCTCATGGTATCCCGTCTCTGTATCCTTTATCTAGTTTCTTCTTAAAAGTATGCACAGTCCCAGCCTTCACAACTTCCTCGCCCAGTTCGTTCCATTTATCTACAACTCTATGAGGAAAACTATATTTCTTGATGTCCCTTCTACAGTTTTCCTTTTTCAACTTTAAACCATGTCCTCTTGTATTCCATGTATCCAAGGGTAAAAAGTCTTCCCTATCCATGTCCTCCATACCATTCGCCATTCTATAGACATTTATCAAATCACCTCTTTCCCTTCTCTCCTCGAGTGTAGTGATTTCTAATCTTTTCATTCTCTCTTCATAGGTCAAAGTATTCATCTCGGGAACCATCTTCGTAACTGCTCTCTGAACTCTTTCTAACCTTGCAATATTTTTCTTTTTATGGGGAGACCGCACGACTGCCGCATATTCCAACCTCGGTCGTACCACAGAAGTCAAAATCTTCTTTATCATCCTTTCATCCAGATACAAAAAGGCCACTCTCATCCTTTTTAATAAATTAATCATCCCACCAGCAATTTTGTCAATATGTTTGTCTGGAGTCAAGTCCTCTGTAACAGTCACTCCCAAATCCACTTCTTCTTTTGATTTCTCCAACCTGACACCATTTATCTCATAATCATATCACACTCTTTTGGCTCTTACCAAACTCCATCACCTTGTATTTACTCAAGTTAAATTCCATTTGCCATGATTTACTCCAACTATTGATCTTGTTTAAGTCATTTTGTAGCATCATACAGTCATTTACATTTTCAACTTTCCTCATTAATTTTGCATCATCCGCAAACAGGTTTATGTAACTGTCAACTTCATCACTCAAGTCATTAACGTAAATCACAAACATTAATGGTCCCAACACAGATCCCTGTGGGACACCACTGGTTACCTTGAGCCAAGACGAACACTGGTCACGTATTACTGTTCTCATTTCTCTATCATGAAGATAATCCTCCATCCACTCCAGTAGTTTTCCTCCAATTCCTCCGTACTTTTCAATTTTCCATATTAATCTTCGATGCGGTACTTTATCAAAAGCCTTCTTTAAATCCAGGTATACACCGTCCACCCATCCATCCCTTTCTTGAATAACATCAATCACTTTTGAGTAAAAAGATAACAAATTTGTGGAGCATGATCTCCCCTTTCTAAATCCAAACTGGCAATTTGTTAATACTTTATGCCTCTCCAAGTGCTCCATCCATCTCTCCTTAATCACTCTCTCACACATCTTCCCCACAACGCTGCTCAAGGACACTGGTCTATAGTTTAGCGGGTTTTCCTTATTTCCCCCTTTAAATATCGGTGTGATATTTGCCCTTTTCCAGTCCTTAGGCACTCTTCCCTGCGTCAATGATGTTACCACCACACTATGAATTTTCCCAGCCAATTGCTCACAGCATTCCTTCAAAATCCAGTTTGATACTCCATCTGGTCCCATTGATTTATTGACATCCAGCTCCTTCATCATCTTAAATATTTCCTCATTTGTAACAGAGACATTTTTCATCGAGGTCCCTTTGAAGACTTCCTCTACAGGCTCGAACTCTCTCTCCACAGTGAACACTGATCTAAAGCGTTCATTCATCACCTCTGCCATATCCTGAGCCTCTTCGTAGACTGTTTCTTCCACTTTCAGCTTTGTTATCCCTTCCTTCTGTTTCATCTTCCCATTGATGTGTTTGTAAAACAGCTTGGGTTCATCTATACACTTGTCTATTACATCTCTTTCATATTTTCTTCTCTCCATTCTTATTATCTCGACATATTCGTTCCTAGCTTTAATGTACTCGTCCCATCTGTTTTCAGTTTTCCTCTTCTTCCATCTATTCCAAGCATTTTTCTTGTCATTTCTTGCACTTTTACATTTTGCATTGAACCATTCTTTCCCTTTTCTACCTCCTGGTTTTCCTCTAGGTACAAATTTCTCCACTGCAATATTGTAAATCTTCAAAAATTCATTCCATTTCTCTTGAACATTCTCAGCCTGCTCAAAGTCCTTCCATTCCACCTCAACAAAGAAGTCTTTTAATTTCTTAAAATCAGCTCTCCCATATTTAAATCTCTTCTCCTTATACTCCTCATTTATGATCTCATTTTCATTTCTCATCTCAAAATTTATCAGCACATGGTCACTTTTTCCCAGGGGGCTTTCACATTGCAAGTCCTCAATACTCTCCCTATCCTTGGTGAACACCAAATCAAGCCTAGATGGTATATCACCTCCACTAAATCTGGTATCACAGTCCACCAATTGTGTCAACAAGTTTTCCACCACCCAATTTAGAAGTCTATTACTCCAAGAGTTTTCTCCTCCACTGGCAGTCATCACCTCCCAGTTCACATCCTTACAATTAAAATCCCCAGCGATAACCACTTCATTGCTATCCTCCACAATTTTTTTGAGTCCCCTTAACACGTCCACCAACATATCTTCATGCTCCTCTCTTTCCCAAGCATTTGTCTTTGGAGGCACATACACTCCTACATAGTTTACAGTTTTACCATTAGCACTTGTCACAGCCACTTGTACAATCTCTGACTTATCCTCACTCCTAGTAACCTTTTCCACTCTAACACACTTTTTAGTCAAAATCATTACTCCTCCTTTATTCCTTCTATTCCTTATCCGCACATCGTACTTTCCATCACCAACATCAGGAATACCCCATTTACTTCTCCACTTCGTCTCTGTCAATATCACAATATCCGGTTTATTTCTATTCAGTGACTCATTTATTTCCTTTTTTGTTGACAGCAGCCCATTTACATTTGTATAACATGTGTGTGTGTGTGTGTGTGTGTGTGTGTGTGTGTGTGTGTGTGTGTGTGTGTGTGTGTGTGTGTGTGTATTTACCTAGTTGTAGTATACAGGGCCTGAGCTACACTCATGTAGTCCTGTCTCCGTATCTATATTTGTCTAGTTTTTCCTTCAGTTGATGTATATTCTTTGCCATTATCACCTCTTCCTTCAGTCCATTCCAAGTGTGTGTGTGTGTGTGTGTGTGTGTGTGTGTGTGTGTATTTATCTAGTTGTAATATACAGGAAAAGAGCCACACTTAGGCTCGTGCTGTCCCGTCTCTATACATCCTTTCATCCAATTTTGTCTTAAATTCATGTATTGTTTTTACACACACAATCTCATCATCGAGTTTGTTCCAAACTGTTATACTTCTATGTGGAAAGCTATATTTCTTGAAGTCTCTTCTGCATGCTCTCTTCTTTAATTTCTTGCTATGTCCTCTTCTATTACTTACATCCCTAATCGTTAAATCTTCTCTGTCAATCATCTCCATTCCCTTTTGGATTCTAAATTATTATTATTATTATTATTATTATTATTATTTATTTATTTATTTATTTATTTATTTATTTTTTTTTTTTAATATCTTTATCTTTATCTTTATCCTTTACCCATGGCGCCGGTAGGCTTCAGGGAGACCTTAGATGGTTGGCCTCCGCCCGTTAGTAGCGTGGGTTAGATTTTTTAAGCGACGCCTTGTTTTTCTTCTTATTGATAGGCTCATGCTGCCAGCGGAAGCTCCTCGCGCATATAACGTTGCAGTCCCGGCGAGGATGGTGTTATGGCAGCATGTGGGTGATCTTAGGCCACTCGGCGGTAGTAACGAAGAAAAGTGGCCAGCCCGTGCCAAGGCTCGAACGCGGGACCCTGAGCTGGTATGCCCGACCGCTAGCCACTATACCGCTATTAGGTCTCCTCTCTGTCTCCTTTCTTCCAATGTTACCAGTCCCAGTGTGTGTGTGTGTGTGTGTGTGTGTGTGTGTGTGTGTGTGTGTGTGTGTGTGTATTTACCTAGTTGTATTTACCTAGTTGTGGTTTACGGGAGGGGAGTAATCTCATGACCCGTCTCTACATCTTGCTTTGTCCAGCTTAGCTTTGAAACTATGCACACTGACGGCATTAACAATTTCCTCATTCAAAGCATTCCAGGTGTCCACAACTCTGTGAGGGAAACTATACTTCTTAATATCCCTTACACACTGCTCCTTCTTCAACTTCTTTCCATGTCCCCTTGTAGTTCTCGTTTCCAAGTTCAACAAGTCGCCATCCACTTCATCCATTCCATTCACCATTTTATAAACACTTATCAAATCTCCCCTTTCTCTTCTACTTTCAAGCGTTGGAAGCTCCAGTATCCTCAATCTTTCCTCATATGTTAAATCCCTCAGTTCCGGCACCATCTTGGTGGCCGCTCTTTGGACCCTCTCCAATTTTCTAATATTCTTCTTCGTGTGAGGAGACCACACTATCGCTGCATACTCCATTCTTGGTCTTATCATGGAACTGATCAGCTTTTTCATCATGTCAGCATCCAAATACGAAAATGCCATTTTGATTCTCCTCAACAGATTTGTTACTTCTCCCGTAATTTTATTTATGTGCCTGTCTGGAATCAAGCCCTCTGTAATTGTCACACCTAGATCTACTTCCTCCTTAGACTTCTCCAGACCAACTCCATCCATTTTGTAATCACAGTGCACTCTCTTTTTACTTCTCCCAAATTCCATGACCTTACACTTATTCAAATTGAACTCCATTTGCCATGTTTTACTCCATCCATCAATTTTATCAAGGTCCTCTTGCAATTTCATACAATCCTGTACATTCTCCACTTTCCTCATTAACTTTGCATCATCAGCAAACAAATTAATGTAACTGTCGATACCATCAGCCAAGTCGTTTACGTAAATTCCAAACATTACAGGTCCCAGCACTGACCCCTGAGGTACTCCACTAGTGACCTTTAGCCACGAAGAACCTTTATTCCTAATCACCGTTCTCATTTCCCTCTCACTAAGGTAGTCCCTCATCCATTCCAGTAACCGTCCTTCAACTCCTCCACAGTTTTTTATCTTCCACAGTAGCCTCCGGTGTGGCACCTTGTCAAACGCTTTCTTCAAGTCCAGGTAGACACTATCCACCCAACCATCTCTCTCTTGCACAATATCTATGACTTTTGGATAAAACGATAGCAAATTTGAGGAGCATGACCTTCCTCTTCTGAATCCAAACTGACAATTTGTCAACACTTTCCTCCAGGTACTCCACCCAAGCATCCTTTACAATCTTCTTACACAGCTTACTCACTACACTCGTCAATGATACCGGTCTGTAATTCAGTGGATTCTCTCTGCTTCCTCCTTTATATATCGGTACAATATTGGCTCTTTTCCAGTCCTTCGGTACCCTCCCTTGCAACAGTGATAACTTTAGCAGGTTATAAATCTTGTCCACCAACTGCTTCCTACATTCCTTCAACATCCAATTTGAAACTCCATCAGGACCAGGTGCCTTATTTCCATCCAAATTCTCCATCAATTTCATAACATCCTCCTGACGTACTTCCACTCCCATTAACTTTTTTCCATCCAGGTCATTATCTTCCATTTCAAAGTCCCCTTCTTCAGTAAAAACTGTTTGAAATCTCTCGTTCATCACCTCTGCCATTTCTTGCTCCTCATCATATAATTTTCCGTCAACCTTCAGCCCAGATATACCTTCTCTTTTCTTCATTTTCCCATTTATATGTTTATAAAACAATTTTGTGTTACTCTTACATTTGTCTACTATATCCTTCTCATAGTTCCTTTTTTCACCCCTCATTATCATCACACACTCGTTTCTGGCATCAATATAATCTTTCCATCCACTTTCCGTTCTCCTTTTCTTCCATCTATTCCATGCACTTATCTTGCTCTTTCTAGCCCTTTCACATCTAGTATTGTACCACTCCTTTCCCTTTTTACAATATGTTCTCCCCTTTGGAACATACATTTCCACTGCAACATTATATATCTTAATAAATTCATTCCACTTGTCCTGTATGTCCTCTGCATTCTCAAAACTCTGCCAGTTTACCTTTTCGAAGTATCTCCCCATTTCTTCAAAATTTGCTTTATTGTATCTATATCTTTCCACTTTGTACTCCTCCTCTATCACCGACATTTCCGTACTTAAACTTCTCAATTAACACATGGTCACTCTTTCCCAAAGGACACTCGTATTTTATTCCTTCTATGCTCTCTTCATCACTTGTAAACAACAAGTCCAGTCTGGATGGTTTGTCTCTTCCACTAAATCTGGTTTCACAGTCAATCCATTGAGTCATTAGATTTTCCACGGCCCAGTTCATCAATTTTTCGCTCCATGAATTTTCTCCTCCTTGAAAAGTCTTTTCCTCCCAGTTAATTTCTTTGCAATTAAAGTCTCCCACTATAAGCACGTCCTTTTCTTGTGATACTATCCTTTCCATCTCTTTTGTTGTATCCTCCAACATAGTCTCATGCTCACTCCTCGTCCATGCATTTGTAAGAGGCGGCACATAAACTCCTACATATGTCGTTGACTTTCCCCATCTATTCCTCACCACAACTTGAATAATCTCGGACTTGTTCTTGCTTAATTCCACCTTGTCCACTCTTACACTTTTCTTAGTCAAGATCATGACTCCACCTCCTCCCTTACCACATCTATTTTTCAACCATACATCATAATTTCCATTCCCAATCTCTGGTGATCCCCACTCATCCTTCCACTTTGTTTCACATAACACTAACATATCAGGTTTTACTCTCTCCAAGAACTCGCCGATTTCCAGCCTTGAAGACATCAATCCATTTACATTAGTGTACCAAATTTTCCTTACCTCCTGATAAACTTCTTTTTCAACCTTAGGTCTCTGACCCTCCAGTAGAACTGTGCCTTTTCTTCTTCCGTCCTCTCGTCGTTTTTTTGCTTAGCCTCTGTGTGTGTGTGTGTGTGTGTGTAATTCACTGTACAGTCTGCTGCTGGTCTCTCGAGACAGCCGGCTGTCCCCCTATGGAAAGAGCTCAGAGCTCATACTGACCAATCTTTGGGTTAGACCGAGACCACTCACACACAACACACCGGGACAACAAGGTCACAACTCCTCGATTTACATCCCGTACCTACTCACTGCTAGGTGAAACAGGGGCTACACGTGAAAGGAGACACACCCAAATCATCTCCGTCCGCCCAGGGGATCGAACCCTGGCCCCCTCAGTTGTGAGCTGAGTGCGCTAACCACTACGCTGTGTGTGTGTGTGTGTGTGTGTGTGTGTGTGTGTGTGTGTGTGTGTGTGTGTGTGTGTGTGTGTGTGTGTGTGTGTGTGCGTGTGTGTGTGTGTAAAATGTATAAAATGTAAGGGTAATATCTAGATAGCAAAGCAGGCAAATAAGTAAAAACGCAAACAACATTTATCAATATGTAGAAGTGGTCAGGTCCCTTTTCTGGAGAGGTCACATATACTCTATCTGGCTGCACAGGTTGGACTGGAAGAAGAAGAAAAAGAAGAAAAAGAAGAAGAAGAAGAAGAAGAAAAAGAAGAAGAAGAAGAAGAAAAAGAAGAAAAAGAAGAAAAAGAAGAAAAAGAAAAAGAAGAAGAAAAAGAAAAAAAAGAAGAAGAAAAAGAAGAAGAAAAAGTAGTAGTAGTAGTAGTAGTAGTAGTAGTAGTAGAAGTAGACGTAGAAGAAGAAGAAGAAGAAGTAGTAGTAGTAGTAGTAGTAGTAGTAGTAGTAGTAGTAGTAGTAGTAGTAGTAGTAGTAGTAGTAGTAGTAGTAGTAGTACAAGAAGATAAAATAAAACTAAACCCCATTAGCCATACATCCTCAAACTTACCTCTGATAGCATAAGCCATATAGTTGCCTGAGGAGTGTTGGGCCACCAGACTGCCAGACAGGTAGTGATGTTCCCAGGAGTAATTACTGATGTTGCGAGTGGTGATGGCCGAGGAGCCAGAGGTGTGGCTTGTGGCACCCACCTCCACCTGCACCTCAGTGCCCATTACCACACTGCTCCACCTCTCCTCATTGGTACCAAAGGAGCTGCAGGATAGAATAGATAGAAAGTCACCATGACAATCACCACTGTTGATGATAATCATCACTAAAACCTTCACATAACCCAAACCCAAAGCTTCTATATCTCCTACTGTCATCTTTACAGGGTCTGGCGACAAGCGGGATTTTTTTTATGTATGCCAGTATCCTTTTAATGTTATATATATATATATATATATATATATATATATATATATATATATATATATATATATATATATATATATATAATATATAAAAGAAAGAGTAATCATTTCCAATACTGAGGAGAAAATATAGTTTCCTGCACTACACCAGATAAGCAGACAAAATTAATAAATACACTTTGATGCAGGTTTCAGCTTTGGTCTGAGGAAGTCACTGGTCTACTCACATGGTCTGGCTGGTCTGACTGTTGCTCAGAAGGGACTGGTGGTGGCCAGCACTATCCTCAAATTCAACAGACTCCATCTTGCCCAAAAAGATGACACACTCTGGCAAATGTCAATGGATAAATTAGGCCAAAAAATAAAAATATGTTTCCAGTTACCCAACCGACCCTATTTTTTTGCGGCCATTTTGCCGACCTTAACGGTTTTTTTTCGCGATTTTGGAAATTTTTCAACTTCCGGGAAAAAAATTGGTTGCTATCAGACCACAACACATCCTGTGAATGGAATAGAAACCATACTTGTATGTCAAATTGACATATTAATGGCATGATGCCACAATATCAGATATATATGAATACATAGGTTAACAAATATTACAGATGCACATCAAAATCAGATATCAAGGAACCCACTCAGTCACAGCCGAATCTATTTACCCCCCCCACTCCCCCCAAAAAAAGCCTACCTACCTACCCTATTTTGAAAACTCATGTAATAGGAAACACTTTTTTTTTTTTTGGCCTTAGTGTAACATTCAACATTTCATCATCTCCATTTATTATATATCCTCAACTTATCTCCATTTTTATTAGAAAAAAATGTATATACTGCAAAAATTAAAGTTAACTGCTAACTATGTATTTACCTGAGTTGGTCATAAGGAGATTCCAAATGAGTTACAAAGCATAACAAATCCCAGCAGAGTTGGTAGTAACATGTTCACACCCTCCCTGGCCTAGCTGGTAATGCTTCAACATTTAATAGCCTTCCTAACACCACACCTGCCATATACACCTTGCACCCATATTTTTTTGTAAAGTGTTTTGTGTATTATATAGGTATTTGCACTTCATCCTATGTACAAACATACCACAACAATTTGAATTAATTCAGTTACTTGATGGATATTTTCAGTCATAATTCTCACATTCACATCCTTACCCCTCCTCCCTCTTTCTTAACTTCCTTCAAAAATAACATTTTCATTACACTTCTTACTCAGCGTTATACCAAACTCTTCATCCACTTTCCTTTTACTCTCTTCCACAAACTCTTTTACCTTCCTATTCAATAACTTGCTAAACTTGTATAATCTTCCCTTAAAGCTCTCTACTGAATCCACTATAACGATCTGCTTACTAAAGTCTATTCCGTTCCTCCACCAGTATTCAAAAAACAATTTCTTCCCTATCTCCTTTTCAAATCTAACCCCCCTTTTCACACGAGGACACTGGTGTCCACCACTTGTGTTCCCCACCGGTTGCCTGGTTCAAGTTTGTCCCGGGCAAGAAAGGCTCATCGACACAATGCTCCTTGCCAGACAGTAGAATGGCGTCCAACTAAGAGCTGCTTCTCGTTGCTTTGCTGGCTAAAAGATAAATCGAAGAGGCAATCTGTAGCAAGAAAAGAGCATGTACATCCCATATTATCACCAAGAATGGGCACAGGAGTGCATCATACACTTTTAAATTTAAAACAATGCTTTACAGTGAGTGGCGGCAACTGCGAGTGTCCACCACAAGTTGCGGACACTAAAATATTAGTTGCCCAAAAGTTGTCTGGTCTGGCCTCGTGTGAAAGGCTCCATTGGATAGTATGGGAGGCAACTAGTGTCCTCGTGTGAAAGGGGGATAAATCTACGCAGCTTGAAACCATTACTGCGCACTCTATCTAAGGTACTAATCCTGAGGGTCTTATCTAATTCATCATTGTTGAATCCTTTGTGACACAAGTACAGTCGTCCAAAGAAGTGGTGGCGCCTCTTACGGAGATTTTCGTTCATAAATTAGGTTATGGCAACCCTAACAAATGGAATTAAATATCCTTATAACTTGTCAGGAATGTTACTATAGTCACGAATTGTTACTGTAAATTAACTAAAAATAAATTACAATTGATAATTAAACCTAGTTATTGAGAAACAACCATCTAATCATGATATTTCATTAAGACTTGTTGAAGCATTTTGACATAAAGGTTTTTGCTCACAGAGAAATTCACTTTTATAAATAAAATTTATACATGCATAAGACTATGTATTCATAATGATCTTAAATATTGAGCAAAATACAGCTCAAAAAAATATGTATGAATTGTTTAAACATTCTCCATTAAGAATAATGATAATATAAAATCTACATTTAAACTCTTGCTTGACGATGACGTCATCGGGCAGGACGTTCCTTAAGATATTGGCAATAGGCTATTTAACGTAATAAGATATAATTATTACTCATAGTCTTCACATAACGGTCAGTAATAGGCAATAATTAGTATATCTTCAAATACCAGTAATATGCTATGATTAATATATCTTTAAATAATGATAATAATAATATAATAATCAATATATCTTTATATAATGATAATAATAATGTTATAATTAATATATCTTTATATAATGAAAACACTGGTAATAGGTTAAAATTTATATATCTTTCAATAATAATAATAGGCTATAATTGATATATAGTCTTTAAATTATGATATTATAATGTTCAACCATTGGTCTACGATGACGTCATCGTGCGGGATATTCAACCATAGGCGCACAACACCATGCAAGTAATATATCATCTTCAATTACTAGTAACTAAACTTTAGTTAACATAACGCCTTCAGATACCGGTAATTAAACTATGATTAATATATTATCTTTGAATACCAATAACTAAGATTTAATTAATATATCGTCTTCACATAACGGAAACTAGGCTATGATAAATACAATATATCGTCTTTACATACCGGCTGCATTGTACTAAAACTATTTTTGAATAATTATTTGCATTATTATGGTGCATAAAAAATGGGTTTCAATGATATTGATAATTGACTATAAAATTTTTTAATTTTTTAAATCCAGCAGCGAATGCAATGCCTGTGAGATGCAGTTGTCAGATGTTGTTAAAACAAAACTATCTGAATTATACACCACGACTTTTTTGAGCGACTGTACATTCATGAGATCTCCTCTTATTCTATGTCTCTTTAACGAGTGTTAATTTAGAAGCTTCAATCTTGTTTTCTCATAAGAATAGTATGTTAGTTAGGAGGGTGCACAGACCTTTTGAGGATAGACAGAATGTTGTTGAATGGAGAATGACAGATAGAAACAGAGAGGGGGCAGAGTGGGATGAGAGAAAATGGAAAAGGGAGATAGATAGAGCAGTGAAAGCGGATGGACTTAGCGAGTGGAAGAATAGGATGGATAGAAAGGAAACTCTGAGGTGGTATAAGGAGAAAGAGGCCCCAAAGCATGAAGTTTGGTATGATGGTAACCTAGGTGGTGACCTTCTGTTCAGAGTGAGAGCACAGTGTGTGGAAGTGAATGATAGGACCTATAGATGGTCAGAGGATAGGAGGAAAGATTGTGAGATGTGTGACAGGGGTGTGGATGAGACTGTGGTGCATCTGATGTTAGAATGCAAGAGGTATGAGAGAGCACGTGCGGATATGATGAGTGTTTCTGAATGAATTAGGGCATGAAATCAATGTGGTGGGTGGAAGGACTGGTTGTGAATGGATGGTGCTGCTGTTGGGACTGAATGGTGTGGCAAATGGACGAATGATAGAGGCTGTGAAAGAATTCCTTGAAAAAGTGTGGAATGTTAGATTTAAGAAGTAATTCTGCTGAGTATTTTCCCCTGCTGTGTTTTTTTTGTTTTCTTTCACAGGTGCTGCCGATTCAAAGGCCTGGTTTTGGGGTAACTCAGACCTCCTGTGACATCAAGACTGTGACAGAATGGAAATGATGCGTGTGATTCTGGCAGAAATGGGACGTGAAATGAATGAGGTGACTGAAAGAACTGGAAGGGAATGGATGGCGTTGTTGCTAGGACTGTGTGAGGAGACGAGTGAACGGATGATTGACGCGGTGAAAGAGTTTCTGGAGAAAATGTGGTATGCGAGATTGAGAGATTAGGGCATGTAATTAGAGTATGCATCTTTGATTTATTTAGTTTCTTTTTTTCTGTGTATTTTCCTTTTTTTTTTCCCCCTTATTCCCCTCACAGGAGCTGCCGATATAAAGGCCCGACTTGGAGGAAGTTTCAAGTCACCTGTGACATCAAGATCAAGATCCCAGGAATCATTTTTGTCATTTTTCTCTGTACTGACTTTAACAATCCAATATCCTTCATATATTAAGGGGACCAGAACTGTGCAGTACAGTCTGGATTTGGTTAGCTCAATTTGTAGCTCCAATACATTGTTTTCTTGGACAGAGATCCAAGTTCACTAAAGCTCCCAAGTATCATTCACTATCTGATCTTTTCACGAACTCCTTATTTATGGTAAGTTTTACAAGAATTCTTTACTGATATTAAGTACGTTGCATTTGCTAATGTTGAATTCAATCTGCCATCTCTCTGCCAAGTTGTTCATTCTGTCTAGGTCACTCAACAGCAAATTTGCTAATATCAAAGTTAATTCCATTATATATGTCATTGATACACTATATATATATATATATATATATATATATATATATATATATATATATATATATATATATATGTGTGTGTGTGTGTGTGTGTGTCTCCACCCATCTTTATTTTATTAGGCATCACCGAGTGTGATGGCAGCTGCCCCTACCTTTCCGCAGGCTGCTGTGTGTGTGTGTATGTATATCAAATATAGAAATGTCTACTAAAATTAGTATTGAAAAAAAATTCAAAAGATGTGAGGAAATTCACCTTTCCAAACAAGGTGACAGATAAGTGGAATATATTACAGAAAGAAATTGCGTGTGCCAAAACCATTCAGTTGTAAAGAAAAATATGACAAGTGTCAAAACACGGGACACAATGAGCTTGATTCAATACTATAAAAGTACAAATAGCAATACACACTGACAGGGAACACTTTCTGTCCCCCTTGTGCAAGGGGATGGGAGTGTGTGATGTGTGAGAGATCTCAGCCTTACCCATAGATCCAGAGGCTGATATTGTTAACAAGATACGAAAATTCAAACTAAACAGATCCACCACTCCTACTGACTTGCCATCAAAATTTATAAAGAATTTGCCCCAGAACTAGTTACTCCTCTCTGCTCTATTACTAATGCTTCGCTCTCACAAAATTCATGTCCTGGAAAACATCATATGTAACCCCCATCCCTAAAAAACCAGTCTTCAATCCTTAAATGATCTAAGACCAATCGCCATCAAGCCCCTCCCCAGCCTCATATGTGAACACTTTGTCTTTGACTGGGCTTACTAAACTCAGACATTAAAACATCCATAGATTCACAACAATTTGGCAACATGAAGTCCTCCTCCACCACTCACTGCCTTGTCAGCTTACTTGATTTTATGTACAGCCACCTTGACAAACATAACACCTCCCTCACTCTTGCTTTTGTAGACTTTAGGAAAGCCTGCAATTTTGTGGACCACACTGTTGTTATCACAAAGGCCACAAATCTGAGTCTTCATCCCAACCTGATAGCGTGGCTGACCGGTTTCCTCAGCGGGCTTCGGCAAGCTGTCCGTTATCAGGACTGTATCTCCTCCCTTCAACACCTGACTTGTGGGATTGCCAAGGGCACCAAAATGGGTCCACTGTGCTTCCTCATGCTAATTAACGATGCTTTACCAGGCAAATAATTTATAATCGATATCGTCTGAGCAGTAGTTATGCAGAAATACCTTTTTTTCCATTACCTGATATATTCTGTAAAGGTTTTACTCACTACATTTCTGTTGCAAACTATTAATTTAAAGAGATATTGAATGTTTTCAATGAGCACAAATCAGAGGTTGGGAAAGGTGCAGACGCCATTTTCTTCCCTAGGAAGAAACAAGGGAGTGTATTGCATGTGCGTGAATAAAGAATTGTGGAAGTACTACTCATTGAAATAAACTAATGTATCCCCCACTTGGTGACCGACTAATAGTGCGCACC
This sequence comes from Metacarcinus magister, assembly GCA_029783475.1. Classification (NCBI taxonomy): domain Eukaryota; kingdom Metazoa; phylum Arthropoda; class Malacostraca; order Decapoda; family Cancridae; genus Metacarcinus; species Metacarcinus magister. Next base: position 2,877,577 of record JAPQNM010000047.1, read on the forward strand.
CTTCAGCAATTGACTTCTCGAAAGAGGACAACGAGGAAGAGGCTGAACACTCCGTTCGAGAATAAGGTAAAGTTTTGTTTACTTTGAATTGTTATTTGGGTAAAATTTTACATCTTCACCATAATAGCGTTTGTTTACGTCTGCATCTTGGGATTGCACTCCCTACTTTTGGTCATAGAGAACATTTGATAGCTTCTATATTAACCTAATCTAACATAACCTATATTAACCAAACCTTAACCTACATTGACAAATAACAGAACCTTGTTCAAACAAAACCAAACTTTATTTGGTATTATTTTACATCTTCACCACAATGCTCTAGAGAATTCAGGGTTATATATTTGCATTACCTGATGCATTTTGAGAAGGTTTTCTTTAATTACATTTCCGTCGCAAATTCTTAGTTTGTGAGATATTCAATGTTTTCTGTGAGACCTTATCTTCGAAAAATAAAGTTTAGTTTTGTTTGAACAAGGTTCTGTTATTTGTCAATGTAGGTTAAGGTTTGGTTAATATAGGTTATGTTAGGTTAATAATAGAAGCTATCAAATGTTCTCTATGATCAAAAGTAGGTTGTTGGACGAGGTGCAGTCCGAAGATGGAGACGTAAACAAACGCCATTATGGTGAAGATGTAAAATTTTACCCTTTATTTTTCGAAGATAAGGTCTCACAGAAAACATTGAACATCTCACAAACTAAGAATTTGCGACGGAAATGTAATTGAAGAAAACCTTCTAAAAAATGCATCAGGTAATGCAAAACTATAACCCTGAATTCTCTAAAGCATTGTGGTGAAGATGTAAAATAATACCGGTTAGGTTAATTTCGGATATTAATTGTTTTCTATGAGCACAAATCGGAGGCTGAATCAGGTGCAGACGCCATTTTCTTTCCTAGCTTCTACCCCAGGAAGAGGCGTGTGTTCGTGCGTTTGTTTGTGACCATCCATGCAGTGCACATTCGTGAATAGGTAATTTGTTTTTACCGTAAATGGTTGTATTTCATCGTCCCCACACTAGAACCCTCATTCCCAAAGATCTACAAGTTTGTTAGGGGTGATGAGGATATTCTAGAATATATGGATTTGCGATGGAATTGAATGTCAAAATCATTTCAAAGGCATAAAAATGTATATGAAACGTGTGTTATTTAGATCCAAGCTAATTATTTTGAAGATGTAAATATTTACCCACACACACACACACACTCTACCACACAAGATGATGTGGTCCAAGAACACTCTGCAAAGTCATACTTGCCCCTACCCACCCCAGGCCACAGCAAAGGGAGTTTGCCAGGCCAGCCATATCCTGGGGATGGAGATATATCTATCACTCCTACCTAGCATGGCAGACACTTCCCCGTCCGGATAAATACCATATTCCCAGTCTTGCAATTTCTAAAGTGCCTATAAAGCAAACTTCAAAATAGTACTTATCACAATACTCGTCAAAATCGTGTTCCCGCCCCTCACTCTGCGTTTTATTATCACCATACTGTTGGTTTCCCTATATCCACCCTTGTAGAAAGTCGTCTGTCTAGTCTACTGTTTCACCTTACCTTGAATATCGCTGAAAATGGCGAAAGAGACAAGGTAATTCCAATGAACAGGAAATATTTTCAAAGGCCCGACAAGTTGTCACTCCGAGCCGACACCGAGATGTGTGGCGGATAGACCATCTCAATTTTGTACATTCTCTTAATTCTTTTTTTTTCTATCAATTGTGTTGTAATTTTCTTTGCTTCTTATTACTTAAGTATATTCCGTCTATTTAATACATACAAATTTTATTTCACTTTATTCCTTCATATCTATTATCTACTTATTCTCATTCTTTTTTCTTTATTTAATTTGTTTTTTGTTGTTTTTATACATCCTTTCAATTTTCAAGAAGAGTTTTAATCTACTCCTTTATGTTATTTACCTACTTGTTTCATAAATCGAGACCACCAACAGCTCTTTTACTATAGGCGCGTTTTCGCCGAAAACTTGATATACAAAAAATTTAGAGGCTAATAGAGGAATATATTTGTACACACATGATATAGTAATTAGGTAATCACAGCCTGTAGGACTGACCAATGAAAGACAGGAGACACACAATGCATCACCATCTGGGGGCAAATTTAGAATACTCTTTAAGAATATCTGTGATCGTCCAAAAAACAAGAGACATAAGAATATAAGGAAGCTACAAAAGGCCCGGAGGCCTGCACTAGGTAGTTCCTGTTAATCCTAACCCCCTTATTACCTACACCCACCTCCCATCTCCACCCATTAAGTCGTCTAGTCTTCTCTTAAAACTCCCTATTGTCTGTGCACTAACTACCTGCTGACTGAGTCTGTTCCAATCAACTATACCATCCTATTTGTAAACCAATGTCTGCCTATTTCTTTATTAAATCTACATTTTTCTAGTTTGAATCCGTTATTTCTTGTTCTATCCTGACTACTGATCGTAAGAACTTTTCCTACATCCCCCTTATTAAAACCCTTCACCCACTTAAATACTCCAATCATATCTCCCCTTACTCTACGTCACTCCAGTGAGTGCAATTTCAAAAGTTTTAGTCTCCTTTCATAGCTAAAATTACGAATCCCTTCTATCATTTTGGTCATCCTTCTCTGCACTGACTAACAAAATTATATCCATTCTATAATACGGTGACCAAAACTGCACTGCATAGTCGAGGTGAGGTCTGACTAACACTAAATACAATTTCAAAATAACCTCAGCACTTCTACTTTTAATACTTCTAGTAATGAATCCTAACAACCTATTAGCCCTATTTCTAGCCTCAATGCATTGTTTTCTGGGACGGAGGTCTGAGGTAACTTGTACACTCAAATCCCTCTCACATTCTGACCTATTCAGCATTACCCTGTTTATGTTGTACCTGTTTTGAGAATTTTCCCTACCAATATGCATTACTTAACACTTGTCAATATTAAAATCCATCTGCCACTTAACTACCTACTCGTTTAACCTATCTAAGTCCCCTTGCAAGTCTTTTACATCAGACTCCGATTTAATAATCCTGCCTATCTTAGAATCATCAGCAAATTTACTAATATCACTACTAATCCCGTTGTCTAAGTCGTTAATGTATATTATGAATAATAATGGCCCTAATACAGATCCCTGTGGCACTCCACTTGTTACCCCCCCCCCATTAGACTTGGAACCATTAATTGTAACTCTTTGCTGCCTATTCCCGGTGGTTAAAATGGCTGATAAAGTGAAATTACTGCAAACTGGAGGGTGACGGGTGAGTGTCGCTTGCAACAAGAGAGATGCAGCCTCAGGTTGCACAGGTCATCACTGAATGCTGGGTGCTTCAGGCAGTGGAAAGTAGGCTAGTTTGCAGTAATTTTACTTTATCAGCCATTTTAACCCCCTAATATTTTATTTATCAGTACTTGTTACATACCATAAGGATCGGAAAAATGTGCAGATTTTGAATGAATCAGTGATTCAAAATGCAATGCGAGTAAAGCTAAGGGAGTTACAGTGAGTTTAAGTAAAAAATGTGACAAAAAATGTTTATGCACTATTTCATTTTCCTTCCATTATCTTATATTAGGTGTAATGTTATTGTAACTATTTTACGCTCCTGATATGCATCAATGTATCACGAACACGATGGTAGGCTCAGCTTTCCTTAATATTATCTGGTAGTTTGGTAATATCGGGTTAGAGTACAACATTTCAGTGCACTGACCTAATCCAGCAGAGAACTTTCCCATCAATCCCATGCGCTCTAACCTTACTTAGTAGTCTATCATGTGGAACTTTATCAAATGCTTTACTGAAGTCAAGATATATAATATCGTAATTCGCATCATTATCTACTGCCTCATAAACATTCCTATAAAAAGTTAATAAGTTAGTGAGACATGACCTACCCTTGCTGAACCCATGTTGTAAATCATTTATTAAACAAAACTTTTCCAAATGCTCTCTAATCCTATTTGCAATAATAGACTCTAGTAATTTACCTACAATTAAAGTCAGACTGACGGGTCGGTAATTAGACATTAATGCCCTACAGGTTAAATTTATCAATTAGTGAACATTCCATGTAATGCCATGTCAATCAAAAACAAATTCTCCAAATTAAAAACACAGATTGGACCACTCCGAACAGAGGAGGGCACAATCAAGGATGAGAGACATATACATGTCTCTCACCCTTGGGCACAATCGAGTCCAACATCTTTCGCAAAGCCAAATTGCCAACTTTCACTCGGGGTGTGAACGAGCCTCAAAAATACGCACACTTCTATGGTGTTATACTTCTATTCAACACACTGTCATACCTTGCTATGTTCTTTATCATATTGGTTGGTGATTTCTTAACACATTTTAACTTTTCATCCGTATATTGATGCATTTTTTTTTTAATATTGAATTTATTCGTGTTTTGCTTAAAACCCAATTACAGTAATATACCAGCACGATATGTGGAAATAGAAAGCTGGTTGCCTTCTTTGTGGGTTACTTTATGATATAAGAAATATTGCAGCAGTTACAAATGCTTGTATTTTACAATATCAGATAAATAATACATTTCGTGTTGAGGCCACCCTGCTGCCAGACGAAAGACTATGGTGGTGCTCTAAACTGTAAACATTGATGTAAAACTTGCTCATGTCCATTGTCGATGTCTTATGGGCCGCATAGATGTTAGTAGAGGCTAATCTTGGGCTATTCCTACGAAAATAACCTTTGTTTACGTTGCCGGAATGTTATCGTACTTGTCCTTGGATGGAGCGTGTTCACATTTTCGTTACATTCTGTGAGAAATTAAGGGATCTCGACTTGGCAATTTGGATTCCCGGTGGTATGTTGGAGTCGCCTATTACAACCAAGGATCTTTTAAGATCCTTGATTACAACAGACCCAAAGGAAACCTGTCAGTTACTGCTGCAACAATACAACAGTGTGTATACTATATAGCACTCCACACCCACAAGCAACAATACACAACCCAGTCTCCTTTTTTGCTGATGACCCAAATAATCAGGCCACACTCACTGACATTGATGTTACGGCAGAGGACATCACCAAGGGCATCAAAGAACTGAAACTGAACTATGCACTAGAACCAGATGGAGTGCCAGCCATCCTGCTACTAAAATGCAATGAGGCTCTGGCACAGCCACTACTAAAACTGTGGCGGTGTTTCCTGGATCCTGGAACGGTACCGAGCCACCTCAAGAAAGTCACCATGTGTCCAATATACAAGGATGGATTAAAGGTGATTAAAGAATCCCCTCCGAACTAGGCATCTATAGGCCATATAGTTCTGCTAGGGTTAATGAGAGCGCTACCCCTCTCACCAAGAAACTGCCGTGAGCCAGGATCGAACTCGTAACCCGTAACCTTTAGGTCGCGAGACGAGCACTGTACCACAGAGCCACCCGGCTCCCATATAAGGGTGGAGACAGAAGCCTACCCAAAAACTACAGACCAGTGGCTCTTACATCACACCTCATCAAGGTATTTGAGAAATGTGCCAGAAATAAAATCATTGCACATATGGAAGACCACATCCTACATAGTGACAATTAATCAGCATGGGTTCAGGAAGGGGAGGTTCTGCCTGTCAAAACTCCTGCCACACTATGACTGGGTCTTACCGAACCTGGGAGGAAAAAAATGTGGATATCGTGTTTCTGGATTTTGCCATAGGTGAGCAGCTTTGGACACTGCACCCCAGATCGTGCCCACGTCTGTGGCAACAGAAGCATTTGACCTGTCTTGGCCTCTCATTTTCCTCCCTAATCTCTGGGCTCTCGCGCAGATCTATCCCTTATCCTTTTCGGCAAAGTGTTGCACCCCTGTAAGCAAGTAGGGACTTCTCTGCATCTTTGTTGGGGCTGCAGAAACCTTTCTTGGGAGTTTGAGGGAACTGCTGGTCTCACACGCACTGCTTCACCTTGCATCACCTCCTGTAGGTCAGGGTGGTGTTGTGGGCAGAGAGCCAGTAAGAACTGCGTGGGGTGGGGTGTTGTGAAGAAGGGGAGAGTGGCGGGGGGATGTCAGGTGAAGAGTCAGGTCTGTGACCTGACTCGTCCTCACACCTGCTTCCCTCCACTTTGGCCCACCACCTACATACACCTGCGTTTCCACTCACTGTTCTTTCCGGTCCTTTTTTTTTTTCTTCGGTTTGGCTGTGCAGGCTGTGGACTTATTTTCTATTTTCATCATATTTGCATATTGTTTTACAACTAGTAGTGTCCACAACAGACAAAGCGTCCACTAACACACATCACTTTCCCGGCTAATCATCTATTATGTCACAGTATTCACTTAATTGTCCCTTGGTTGAAACAAGTTCCTTTCTGAGGTTCACACTCAACTTATTCTTTTCATCATTAGAGAAGTCGCTGACGTCGTCCATATCTGTAGGTTCAGGGACAGGGGTAGTGGTAGGTGGTGCAGGGTTACCCTCCTACAAATTCTATCATCTCTGTACCTTCTTCAGTTTCCTTTCCAACCGTTCAATTGCTGCTGTAGTGGACGGTCACTGTTCTTCTCCTAAAACTATCAACAGTGGTGTCACTCAGGGTTCTGTCCTATCGGCCACTTTTTATATTATTCATCAATGATCTCCTAAATCTGACTCAATGGTCTATCCACTCCTATGCTGATGACACACCACCTTGCATTTTTCGTTGTCGCACAACAGACGCCCAACCCAACAAGAATTAAGTGATTCAAGGCGAGATGCTATAGGACACCTAACTTCTGATCTTTCACTAGTTTCTGATTGGGGCAGAGCAAACCTAGTTCAGTTCAATGCCTCAAAAACTCAATTTCTACAACTATCTACTCAACATAACCTTCCAGATAACTATCCCCTCTTCTTCAATGACACTCAACTTCCCCTCTCCTCCACAATAAACACAATCGGTCTATTCTTTATTAAAAATCTGAAATGGCGATTTC
>JAPQNM010000047.1:2895163-2920163 GCA_029783475.1 Metacarcinus magister
CGCTGTCATGATGGTGGAAATGACCAGTGTATGTGTGGGGTTAATTCGCTTAGGACGCCTACTTCTGATCTTTCACTAGTTTCTGATTGGGGCAGAGCAAATCTGGTTCTGTTCAAGGCCTCAAAAACTCAATTTCTACAACACTCTACTCGACATAACCTTCCACTGCTTGCTCTGCACAGGCTTATCCGTCCTAATATGGAATATGGTTCTGATGGCTGGGGGTGGTTCAACTCACACAGCTTTATAAACAGGGTGGAGTCTAAAGCTTTTTGTCTCATCACCTCCTCTAACTAACTGTCTTGATTCTTTAAGTCACGAGCAATGTTGCATCTCTATCTCTTTTCTACCGCTATTTCACGCCAATAACAGGCGAGGCAAGTCCATCTGTGCCTCCAAAAGCCTACTGGCACCAACGTTAATATACAGATGTAGAAGTAGGGTTGGTGTTGGTGTTTGAGAAATAGACAAAAGAGGGTGTGAAAGGAGAACGAGGGAATCGTGATAAAAACAGCAAATACACACTATTTGAGGATGTACAGTCAGAATCCAGAATGACACCTGCATGGAATTACCTCATCCTAATGTTAATTTCAATCAGCCGCACTTAGAATTTGAAAGTCCTTGGTCTGCCATTTGAAGAATCGCGTCGTGCAACTTCTGGTAGTCAATGTCAAATCTACCCATCTTGGGCCTCACCTTGTCCTCATCTTGGCCTTAAGGGTCTTTTGGTCTTCCTTCTCCTGCAGAGCAGCAACGCATCTCCATGATTCCTGTACGCTTAATGAAGTCTGGAAGTCAAAGGGGGGTTTTTCGATACCTCTTTTGCCTTGGAGGTACTTTCTCTTGAAGCACCAATGGCGGGGGGACAGGAACAGTGTTGCGAGTAGCCTTGAGAGTAACCAACAGTTTGGGGCTTTGGCCGTCACATCATGATTTCGCCACATCTGGTCGGCTCACTGTCTGTTTCAACTCTGCGATACTATCCGTTTGAGCACTTCAGTTTCCTTTTGGATAACTTGGGTTGTCACTATCATCCTTCTTCAGGTCATCATCATCATCATCATCGTCCAGGGGGATCCCAGGGATCTTGGAGGCTAGTTTCTTCAGGTCCAGAGTGGCAGCTCTACCTTGGGGTCAACTTCTCCTCCTCAGGCTGGGCTCTGGCTTCAGCGATGGCGAACGTCTCAAAGATCTTGGTGAAATGACGGTAGTTAGGGTCAGTGATGTCAGGTCAATGGTATCCTGAATATACTCGATCTCCACCCTGCATGGCTTCTTCACCTTCACCCTTGTCAGACTGGGACTCCCTATCCTTCTCCTTTGTCTTATCTTGTTCTTCCTCAAAACGTTGCGACCTCTCCTCCTCTTCTTCTTCTTTTCTTCTTCTCCTGTTTGATCTTCTGTGCTGGTCATCTGTGGGTTCTCCTCCTCCCCTCATAGGCTGGGGGACATAGGCGCTGGGGTTTGGACAGGAGGGGTGGTGGTACGTACTGGTGGGTGCTGGTTTGACCAGGTCATCAATTCGGCCAGACCTTCCCTCTCCACTTTCTCTACATCCTCAGGATTTACACCAACCTGAATGAAAGTAATAGTGTTTACAGAGGTTTAGGAAGCAACATTGTAAATAAATTCATGCACACACAAAACACACTCAGATCTAGTAATTAAATTAATTAAAAATAAGGAAAATTATAGCTTGATTAAGTATATGAGGACCCAAAGAAATGAGTGAACCACTAAATAAGATTTTCATTAAATGTTTAAAACTGATTGACTTTAAAAGCCCGCAAGGAGAAAAGAAAAAATATCGAGATTTGGGAAAATGATGAAGGACTTGGAAGAGAGGAAAGCAATAGGACCAGATGGGGTATCAGGATACATCTTGAAGGAGTAGAGACAGAAATGCTGAGCCAATTAATGATATAATTGAGTGGATTTATCAGTTCTAACATTTGGATCTGAAACCTAGAGTAACATGATAGTCCTGGAAAAAAAAACTTCAGGGCCCAAAGGAGAAGGAGGGGATTGCATTTGATTCATAACATTATAATCAAAAGCTTACATTTAAATCACGCCTCGTTTTAATATCACGGCGGTGGGCTTGGGCTGAATTCGAAAGTAGGGAGTCCTTTTAGTCACTCTAGGATGATAATTTATTCCCCTGAGTGCTGTGATTCTATTGTTTGTTCCTTTGATATTATTTGTGGAATAAACTCACTCTCTCTCAATCACCATCATTATAGATGCAATGTTTCTCTCTATACAGCCCACCACAAGGCTGGACTTTCTTCTTGGAAGTTCACCCATAATCCACATTAATTTACTGAAAAACTTTCAAAGCCAGCTGCACACGCTTACCCTACCATTCCCTCCTAATAATTTCAGTATTGTTTTTCCTATAAATGATATACTATTGTACACAGTCATGGTGGTGGCCTTCTTTACCAAATGGTGTGAGGCAAAGGCCTTATTCCCACTTCTCTGGCCAGCAAGCTGATGTTTCCTCACTGTCTAAAAGAAATGCAACATGCAACTCTAAAATAATAATAGAAAGAGGAGACTTAATTACAATATATAAATTGATGAACAACCTGGAGAAACAGATAGAAAAAATCTAATATAGAGAAGAAAAATGAGAGGCTGGATATTGAGGGACACAAGAAAAAATTTCAAAGAAAATTTGCTGAATGGCACAAAAAGGTACAGCTTCCAAGAGAATCATAGATACCTGGAATGGACTGAAAGAAGGTTATAATGGCAAAGAATGGACACCAATAAGGAAAAATGGACAAATATAGATAAGGAGACAGGACCACACGAATGTAGTGCAGCCCTATATATTACAACTAGGTGAATACACAATGTATGTTTTGGAAATGGGAAAGAGTGAAATGAGGACAACATGGACAATACGTTAGAACATAATATTAGACAATAGAAAATTAAGAGAAAGATTTGGAGTGGTAATACAGGACAGCTATCATCAGAGAAACATACAGACATAAACTGAAAGAAGAGCTAATAATGCAAAGAATGTACCACAATAAAGGAAAGACAAAACATAGATATGGAGACAAAACCACACGTGTAGCTCAAACCCTGCCTACTATAAAAAGGGAAAAAAAAAATAAATAAATAAATAAATAAAATAAAAATAAAGGACACATACACACACAGGATGATGCCTTGAAAACAGATTGAAGGAGAGATGTAAAAACTTATAGTGACCGATTTCAATGATAATGAGAGTCACTTATTGACAACACAGTTCATGCTGACCTGTTTGGTCGTTCTGTCTGAATGCAAGAGCTTGTTCAGGCTGGGAGTTCACTTCTCTGGGTGTCTCATCTTTGGGGGGGACACCTGCAGGGACATGAGAGGAGGTGGCCTGTCTGCTTTCTCTGTGGTCTCTCCAGGGGGTCCCATCCAGAGGGAGTGCTCCTAGTAAGCCCAGCACTGTGGTAAAGTGGTGTTAGTAAATGGTAGCTTGGGGATGAGAAAGACAAACATGTACAGATGCAGACCAAAGAATCCAAGCTCATTCTAACAATATCTCAGGTCAGGCAACATGTCATCTCCTTTTTCATGAGGACTGTCATTGACTGTAGTTGCCAGTGACCAGCCCTCCACCTGTCCCCTTCCATTTCATTCTTATGTGGTTCACCCCCCTCTGCCTCTCCTGCTCAGTCCTTAATCACATTCCTTCCACCTGGTATAATAATATGACCAGGGGAAGGAATGGTGGAGGATGGTCTGAGGATTAAGGACAAGGAGGAGAGGCAGAGGTGGGGATGAAACCACAATAGAAATTAAATGGGAAAGGGGGACAGGTGGAGGGCGGGTCACTGGCAGCTACAGTCAATGACAGTTCCCATGAAAAAGGAGATGACATGTGTCTGACCTGAGATATTGGTTAGAATGAGCTTGGTTCTTTGGCCAACATTAGTGCAAGGTAATATTCTAAAGAAAGACTTACTGGCGGCTGGTGGGTGCTCTGCATGGATGTGGGGCCGTTGGGAGGTTATGGGAGGGGGGGCGGGTACTAGCAGGCTGCAACAGAGGGGGGCGCAGTGGAGGCTGTTGCTGTGATGGGTTAGGCTTGGGAAGACCCTGGTCCTGGCCCTAGTTATCCAGCACTTCCACAGGACCAGGACCAGGACCAGGACCAGGACCAGGACCGGAGAAACTCCTGGACCCCAACACTCATGGGACCCTGTGGCAGTGTGGTGAAGGGGGTGAGGGGGCAACCACAACAGAGGCTTTGACTCCAGGTGGCCCCAAGACTGGCACTGTGCCTACACTCCTGGCCTGGTGATGGACAGTGGTGTGTGGTGTGGGTGTTGAGACTCCTGGTGGTGGTGGAGGAGGTGGAGGCCCTCCTTGGCAGGTATCTGATGAGTGTATTAGAAAAAGAGATATAACAGGATAAAGAAAAAAAAAATGTCTCTCATCATGTGAGACATAACTTTCAGTGATCAGAGTTTACAGCAAAGTTAGCAAAATAACAACATAGATTGAATAAAGACAACATGAAACAGACTGGACATTGATTTTCACATGAAATAAGTTAACTAATTATGGAATAAAATTATGCAAAGCAAATTATCTTGGATGATAACAAAACAACCTTATGTTCTACCACAATGCAAGCAGTGAATGACAATAGCTCAATACTCACAGCCATCTGCTCATCATCTTGCATGAGAGCCTCCTGCGCATCCTCATGAGGGCACCTGCTTCTCTTGTTCCTCCCGCTGTCGCTCCATGAACGCTGCCTGCTGCAGTCTGTACAGATCCTCTGCGCGTTTCTGCTGCTGCTGCTGCTCCAGGAGGCGCTGCTGTTCCCGTACTTTGTGCTGCATCAGTTGGTCTTCCTCCATTTGCGCTGACGGTTCATCATCTGCTGTTGGGTGATGTAGGGCTTACATTACAGCTGTCACCATCCCTACAACATCACTAGGCCAAAATAGGTTTACTCTAACTAATCAAGCAAAGGATGAGGTATAGCACAATGAACTCCAAGGTTGAAGTCTGATATATATTAATTTTTTTGAGAATTCTTCTCTAATTCTACACAAAACTCTGCCAACCCATAGCATAAGCTACATCTGTACTGGGTGGTCACAAATGTCTTAGTCTAAAAACTGTAGTGGTCCTGCCTTTTTCAGTACACTTAACACAAATTAACGCAGATATTTCTTGATATATTGTATTTTAAAATGTGCTGTCATTATACTGTTTATATACGTTTGAACTATTCAAACCAAGTGGAATTCATGTAGACTAATATGAAGGTTGTCATAAATCAGTAAGTCAAAAAACATGACATCATGTGTTAAATATTTCATAGGACATGTATACACTAAAACCTCAAAATTAAAATTTTGGATAATCGACCTGTTCAGGCCAAAGTTGAATCTTTACAAAATTTCCATGATTTGAATCCACTTCATCAGGCAGCTTCACAAGCCTCTGACACTGAAGACCTACCTTACAAATCCAGAGTGACACCAGACTGCCTGAAGATGAGCTCAATGCGCCTGAATGTGAGTGCTCAGTGCATTGTACCATTAAAAAAACTCATCCCACAGAGTCAGAGTAAACAATGCTCCGCTATGGCAACAGCCTTGTGGAGTGATCAGCTAATCAGCTGCCATGATGAGACCAAGGCTGTTACCATATCGTGAAACTTGTTATTGATAGACTCAGCTTGACAGAGTACAGTACGTACTGCAATTTCAATACTTTAATATCAGCCAGTTTGGTGAGTACAAGTACTATAATTTGTACTGTTTTGCATGTTTTAGTGAGTTCTTATTGTATGGAGGGCTAGAGAGTAATAATCGGATAATTCAGACTTCGGCTAATTCAGCCCAGGTTTAAGTGTACTCTTGGAGTAGGTACATTTAAAGTCTAGTTAACTATAAGTTTCAACTCTTAACTTGTAAGAGTTTTTAGGTGGGGCAAATTATTTCAAAATGAGATAAGTGTCCTTAATATGAGTGATTTGACATGATTTTTTGGTAACAATCATTACCTCTCCTGTCCCTCTGCCGCATGATACTTCTGGTCCACCTGGCTGGCTTGGGCCTCACCCTCCTGGTCACCATGTCCTCTGGCTTGCCTTGGTCTTGCTCCCCACTCCTGTGTCAGGTACCTCAGGGTCCCACACCAGGGGGCCATCATCCAGCAAGTCTGTTAAAAACATTTTTTTAAGGTAAAGGTAACTTATTGTGTTCCTGGAACGTTCGCGTATTAAATGCATCAAGTAAACATAATTTTCCATGCAGATTAAATACATGTAAAATTCATCTTGCTCATGAGACACTATGAGTAAAATCAAACATGGTGCTGCACTTTACTAAACCGTGGACAATAATAATAAACAAGGAAAGCTTTATTTGATTTGGATCGCAGTGTTATCAAAAGAAATCTGTAATTAAAACAAAAAATACTGGCTTTTTGACATCATGTTTAAACAAAATCGCAATTTTAAAACTGTGGTAAAACAAGAGTTACCTGTAGTAGGTGTGCTATGTCATTTTTGTTGAAATGCGTGTACAGGTTAGATACGTGGTACTTTGTCAATTGTGTTCAGATTTTGTGAGAATTGAAGGAGTGTATTTAAAGAAAGAAAGAGAGAGAGAGAGAGAGAGAGAGAGAGAGAGCAGGAGAGAGAGAGAGAGAGAGAGAGAGAGAGAGAGAGGAATCAATATCCTACGAGTTACCTGGGGTTCTCCTTCGGACGGGCCGTGGTCTCCCCGAGTGAGGCAAGGTGTTGAAGAGACGTCCACCAGATCACTCTTCAGGCCTAGAAAGGAAGATAGCATATCAGCCTGAAATCTGATAAAAAAAAACTGCTGTTTTGATATTGATTGCAAGAAAATTATGAGTGTAAGTAAACCAGTTACATCAGATCCAGGTTGGGCCAAGTATATGTACTGGACTTAAGTACAGATTTTCATGTACAGGAAGTACTCGTTTTACAATAGCTATGCGTTCTTGAAACCCTATCGTAAACCGAAATATCGTATACCGAACCCATTTTACATGTATTAGATCGGGATGCGTTCCAGCAATTGCCAAAGTCACTCCTTCAGGTCAGATACATACATACAAGACAGACCTTACGTGTAAAAATAAACAATTGAATGTAAATAATAAAGAAAAATAAAGCAAAAGAATAAAGAAGAATATAAGTATGCAATCATCGGATCTGCTGATGCGGGCGACGTAGGCGGTGAGGTGGAGGTGTTTGAGCGAGGGTGAGCGGGCGATTCAAACTCTGAAGTTGATGCTCTGTGAAAGTGGATGTCCAGCTGATGTTGATCGGCTGGCATCGTTTGGACAAGAACGTCGAGTCGTGCCTGTTTGCACGAGGTTCACTGTGTGGTTGTAGGGTGGCGCGGGAATGACGAGTGTGTCGGAGTTGGCCGCATGTAGCGTAGCGCGTGATGGCGCTGCAGCGCACACGCCGATTTGGCCACGGCCAACTCGCCACGCCGATTTTGGCGCTTTTTTAATAGGTACTCGCGAATCAGTATCGTTAATCGAAAAAAGGGTCTATATTGGCTAGTATCGTATCTGCAATGTAACGTAGACCGAACTCTCGTGTAGGCGAGGACTCCTGTACTGTACTTCTACTTGGAGATTAAAATGTTACTTATACTTGTACTTAGACCAAAGTATTTAAGAAATACCAAGTACATTCAAGTACAAACAAGTACACTGTATTTAATCAAAAGTTATAAACTGTACAGTGCTCCCTCCAATTTTGCGATATTCCAATTTGCGAACGAGACCAATCTCCATCTCTGCAAGCCCAGGTACAGTAAAATGGTCATTTAAATTAGTTTTTTATGGATAATGATAATGTTTATGTTTTCTGTATTTTTCCTTATTGTAGGATGTTATAATTAGATGTATTTGTATACAAACAAGGGCAAAAATTGACTAAATCACCATAAGTTAATGGTGTAATATAGTATGCAGTCTACCACGGTATGAAGTCTACCGTGACCTCACCTCACCTCTCATGTCGTTCACCTGCAGTCTACCTCACCTCACTCACCTCACTGAGGTTATAATATGAGATTATAAATGTGCTTATAATAATCTAAATGCCATAGGTTACCACCATCTGACAGTGAACCATCAGTGACATTATGTGGATCCAGGGAGGGCACACACCACGCACCACGCACACACACACACACACACACACAACACAACACACACACACACACACTCAGGCAATGAGCGATCATGGTTAGATGCTAAAACTATGATTCTGAGAAAATGAGAGCGTTGATATTAAGGCTTTTCCAGTCACACTGATCGTTTCTGGTGGAAGGTGCTGAGGAAAGATGCAGATGACTTATTTGGTCGTTCCTTAATGATGTTAAAAAGTGTTTATCACTGAAATGCTTTTTCTTGATTATTTGTCATTCCTTAATGATATAAGAAGTGTTTATTGTGAAATAAAATGTTTGTAGTTGATAACGTGTTTATCTTTATCTTCCTGCTATTTAAGTATATAAATATATAACCCTGATAGCGCATACTATAGTGTAATGAGGTAGACCCACAACCTAGTGTTTGGTACATGGTAGACCGCATACTATAGTAGCACGGTTAATGATTCCAATTTTGCGGCCTGCAATGTCGACCAATTTCACGCATATAGATCTAGTGACTTGTGATGATACTATGGGTGAATACGTACATTGAATGTATGGACATAGAGTATATGTCTTTTTTGCATTCTGTGATAAAAGCAGTGATGTGCTAAATTAAAAGTAAAGTTCCATTACTTTTCTATATTGAATACCACTTTTTAACAGTATATCATTAATGTCTATATACGAAAACTACTAACTTTCGTGCTTTACGAATCTGTGACAGGATTTTTTAAAACACATAAAGTACTTGTACTTAAGTACAATGACATGTACTGGACTTAAGTAATAGTGACTGTACCTGTACTTGAAAAATATTCAGGTACTTGGTACAGCCGCATGTATTTAGATCCAACCCTGATCAGATCAACCCTTAACTAACAGGTAATGAAATATTGTACACCAAGGTATTTGGCAAAACAAGTCCCGCCTATCAATCATGAAGGGCGTGTTGCTCGCCCACCCTTTGACGCCAAACGGATGATCACCTGTACGAGTCTCAATGTAGCCCCCTTCCCATACCAAGAAACTCCCTACAGGAGCATCAACTTGCCCCAGCCATGAACCTTGTGGGTGCCCCCTTGGACTCTCCACGCCGGGGAATCCCTTTCAGAAATTACTCGACAAGCAGGATCAGCTTCTGGGTAACGTGCCACATATTGGAGTTGATGTTGCGGACTATGCCTTCAGTCTCACCAGAGCAATTGCTGATTTGACCAAGTCATTCCAGTGCAAGGTCACAAGCCCTCGGCTACTCCCGTACATATTTTACTGCCTAGATGAGCAGGGGTTACAGCGTTAGAAGAAAAACCCATTTTGTTCACCCACCTGGGATTTGAACAGAACATCTCAGTTGTGCGGCCGAGCGTGCTAATCATTACACACCGGACAGTTTCGTCCAGCAAGTGTGAGACTATGCACTGTACACAGTGCCATTGCAAAGGCTATGCTTCCCGGACCGACACCTGACCATTAGCAGTAGCACAACCAAACAGGCGTCTTAACCGGTACCTTATTGGGCAAGTTGAAGGTGGCGAGCTTAGCCTTTGAGGTCCACCACCCGAGCTTGGTCAGGTCAAAGGGACACAGGCATCCTGGTGGTCGCGGGGGTAGAAGGCGGTATTAACCACAATCAGCGAACGACCTGGCTTAACGCATTTTCGCTCACGCACAACCAAAAAACATGACGATCTGCCAATGGTTCTTTTTTGCTTTACATCAGTTAATAAGTATTAGACGATAATGACAAATTTCGTTAAAGTTAAATATATGTTTTTATATAATATATGCTTTTGGTGTTAGGGTGTGTCAGGGTTTTCACTTTTTTTTTTTTTTATAATGAGGGAATTTATAATGTAATAATGTAAAATGATTAAGCTATTTGCTATATACATTTTTTTTAATTTTAACTTTTTATAACTTCAGTCTTAATTATGGAATCTTGCAAGTTGCACTACACTTTCGCGCCAAAAATTTAGTCTAACTCAAAAGTGACGTGTGGCTGGACGTAAAAAGTATTCGTGGTAAAAATGTCGCTATTGCAGAATACAATGAAGAAATGTTCTCAGCGTACTTGGTGTTATACTACAAGAGGATCTTCCCTTCAATCACTACTTCAAATGGCTTTCATACGGCCTGGTAGGTTACTTACTGCTTGCTAGTGGGGAAGGTTTGGGTTTCTGTCACTCCGACTTAGTATCTCCGTCACTCCGACCCATACCTTAATCAGCTCGGCCTAACACCCTGGTCACTCCGGCCCCCTACCTGGTCACCCGGCCGCAATATAATATGAAGCTATGTGTTGGTAAGTGACCTTGTTCGCAATGCTGCCAGCCACACCAACACTTACTAGATTGGCTATAATTACCGTAGATACCGCAGACGTGTAACGGAAGAGGTTTTAAGCCTGCGACTCCGGGTTCCAATTCATGTCAACCAGGAATACTGTATTGGTTTCTATATGGCTACTGTGAGTGCTGAATATTTGTTCACTGTAATCAAGTTTCTGGCCTTGTGTTTCAATATTTGTCCAATCGTGCCTCAAACTTTTCGCATCGTGTATCCAATTGGCTAACTATTCCAGATGGCTCCAGCCTCAAGTATCTGACTCCATGTTATGTTTTCATAAGAGCATAAGAACATAAGACATGAGGAGCTGCAAGAGGCCAGTTAATGACCTACACGAGGCAGCTCCTTGTCCCCCACCCTTGAATAATCCAATATTTATCCATCCCACCTGTCATCCCCATCCATACTTGATCCAACCCGTTTTTTAAAGCTACCTATTTACTCAGCACTTACTACGTGTTCTCCCCAGCCTATTCCAATCGTACGACTCTGTAAGTGAACCAATATCTACCTATGTCTGTCCTGAATCAAGTTTTAAACATAAGAACATAGAAATTAAGGAAGCTACAAAAGGCCCTGAGGCCTGCACTAGGTAGTTCCTGTTAACTTAACCCCCTATTACCTACACCCACCTCTCATCCCTATCCATGAAGTCGTCTAGTCTTCTCTTAAAACTCCCTATGTCTGTGCACTAACTACCCGCTGACTCAGTCTGTTCCAATCATCTACCACCTATTTGTGAACCAATTTCTGCCTATTTCTTTATTAAATCTACATTTTTCTAGTTTGAACCCGTTGTTTCTTGTTCTATCGCGACTACTATCGTAAGAACTTTTTCTACATCCCCCTTATTAAAACCCTTTACCCACTTGAATACTTCAATCAGATCTCTACGTCTCTCCAGTGAGTGCAATTTCAAGTGTTTTAGTCTCCTTTCATAGCTGAAATTACGAATCCCTTCTATCATTTTGGTCATCCTTCTCTGCACTGATTCTAACAAAATTATATCCATTCTATAATACGGTGACCAAAACTGTACTGCATAGTCTAGGTGAGGTCTGACTAACGCTAAATACAACTTCAAAATAACCTCAGCACTTCTACTTTCAACACTCCTAGTAATGAATCCTAACAACCTATTGGCCCTATTTCTAGCCTCAATACACTGTTTTCTGGGACGGAGGTCTGAGCTTACCTGTACACCCAAATCCCTCTCACATTCTGACCTATTGAGCATTATCCTGTTTATTTGTACCTGTTTTGAGGGTTTTCCCTTCCAATATTCATTACTTTACACTTATCTATATTAAAATCCATCTGCCACTAACCACCCACTCGTTTAGCCTATCTAAGTCCCCCTGTAAGTCCTCTACATCAGTCTCTGATCTAATAATCCTACCTATCTTTGAATCGTCAGCAAATTTACTAATAACACTACTAATCCCATTATCTAAGTCGTTAATGTATATTATGAATAATAATGGCCCTAATACAGATCCTGTGGCACTCACTTGTTACTCCTCCCCAATTAGACTTAGAACCATTAATTGTAACCCTTTGCTGCCTATTGCTTAACCATGACTAACCCAGCGAAGAACTTTCCCATCAATCCCATGAGCTCTAACCTTACTTAATAGTCTATCATGCGGAACCTTATCAAACGCTTTACTGAAATCAAGATATATAATGTCATAATTATCATCCTTATCAACTGCCTCATAAACATTCCTATAAAAGTTAATAAGTTAGTGAGACATGACCTACCCTTACTGAATCCATGTTGTGAATCATTTATTTAACTAAATTTTCCCAAATGCCCTCTGATCTATTGCATAATAGACTCTAGTAATTTAACTACAATTGAAGTTAGACTGACGGGTCGGTAATTAGACATCAATGCTCTATTCCCTTTTAAAAGTAGGAATACATTTGCTTGCTCACTTTGAAGGAACCTCCCCTAAATCACTTCTAGCTTGACCCATTTCCACGTGTCCTATCTGACTAATAATTTCTAAAACCTGTCAATGTTTCCCTTATTAATTCCTTCTACCCATTGAAAACTTCAATCATATCCCCTCTTGCCCTCCTCTCTAGGGAGTGGAGATTAAGACGTTTTAATCTAATCTTTTGTAGGGTAATTCTCAGCCTGACTCATCTTGGTAATCTTCTTGACTGCCTCAAGGAGCCCTATCCTTCCTATGAAAGGGGACCAAAATGAGCTGCATAATCTAAGGGGGGTCTAACTAGCGCTAAATACAACTCAGAATTACCTCAGAACTCCTATTTATCACACACTACTAATAATCCCAGTATCTTGTTGGCATATTTCTAGCTATAATACACTGTTCCCTGGGGTGCAAGTCACTGTTTATTTGAATCCCAAGTCCCTCACACTTGACCTTCCAATTTATTGTCATTTAATGTATAGTCTACAGGCTATTACCTTACCTACGCTCATAATGCTACACTTGTTAACATAAACTGCATCTGCCATTTCTCTGACCACTCGTACAGCCTATTTAAGTCATCCTGCAGCATCCTAGCATCATCTAAATTCTTTACCGGTCTTTCCTATCTTTGTGTCATCGGCAATTTACGATATCACTGTTATTCTGTCTCTAAGTCATTTATAGAGATTATGAATAACAATGGTCCTAGTACTGATACTCCCATAGTGACATTACCCATTCTGATTCTTCCCATTAATCTGTACCTCTGTCCTACTAGTAAGCCATCCCCTAATCCATCTAGTACCTTCCCACCTAGCCATGAGCTTGACTTTACTTAACAGTCTCCTATGGGGTACTCTGTCAAAGGCTTACTGAAGTCCAAAATAAACATAATCATACTCGTCCCCCTTATCTATGGTTTCAAATACTTTCCTATAGAAGGATAATAAATTGTCAGGCAGACTTCCCTTGCTAAAACCATGTTGGACTAGTCTAATTAGCTTGTGTTCATCTAAATGTTTCTATTCCCTTGCTATGAGAGCTTCTACCATATTGCCTACCGCTGATGTTAAACGGGATGGGCGGTAGTGGTACTACTTTCTGCCTATCTCCTTTCTGAATATAGGAACTACATTGCCTGCTCATAGCCTAGGCAATACTCCTGCTGTGTCTAGGATTTCTATGCAAATCATCGGCAATGGGTTCAACGAGTTCTTCTCTACATTCTTAAGAATCCTCGATAAATGGCGTCCGGCCATGGAGATCTAGTCTTTTTAAGTCTATCTATTTCCTGCTAATGACTTCCTACTTATGACTATTCGCTTAATTTATCAACCCTTGTCTAAGATCTGTACTGGCTCCAGTTCCCTACCCAGGGCCAAACATGGAGTTGCGATATATATCAGAACACAAATTAATGCTACACTCTATACTGACGCACCTTATCCCCCTAAAGCTCTCAACCTTTTGCAAGCTGAGGCCCCCCAAAGCTGGTTCAATGCAGTGAGGCTCCCTCCTCCTGCGCCACCCACTCAACCCTCCCCACTATGCCCACCATAGATAGATAGCCCTTGGCTAGGCTATTATATATTGGCCACAGTAGTAGTAGTAGTAGTAGTAGTACTATGCTAATTTAGCATGTTATACTGCATTTTTTGTCTAATAGCCAGTGAGTCCGTGATTTTCTGTGATTTTCCCCTTCATCCTTGCTCGCGCCCCCTTACCCGTTGAGAACACTGCCCTAAAACACATTATAATATTTTACTCCCTTCTATCACTATTTTATGTAATTATCTGGTCCACACAACCTTTCTCTATCCTCCCTGCACATGCTAACCTCCCTTCAGTTGTCCAGACTCTCTCATACACATTTTCTGTCACACTAACAAACTTATCTCTATGATATTACACTCAACTTTACTACCATTATTTATGCAAGGGTACACTATTGCCTTCTTCCACTCATCTGGTACTTCTCTGTCTCCATGAGACATATGCCATATCCTCGTAGATATTAGGAGTGCACACCAGGGTTGGGTCCAAGTACAGGCGACTGTGTCCAAGTTCAAGTAACTACTGGACATTTTTCAAGTAAAAGTACAGTCACTTTGCTATGTACTTAGTAAAGGTGGAGAGTGGAGCGTAAACAGGAAATAAGCGTCTGACCTGTTTAGACGGTGTCTACTGTAGCATGTTACCAATTAAGAAAATACTACATAAGTATGCTCTTTCTATCCTATATTACACTACAATATCACTAATACGCTCATGTACGTATTTACTCGTAGTATCATCACAAAGTTCGCTCCAATCTATATATCAGTATATGACTTTTGATTAAATACTACAATACTGTTGTTCTTGAATGTACTTGGTATTTTCAAGTACTTTGGTCTAAGTACAAGTACAAGTACAAGTAACATTTTAAACTCAAGTACAAGTACATGAAAATATGTACTTAGTCAAGTACCAAGTACATGTACTTGGACCCAACCCTGGTTGCACACCTTCCATTGCTTGTCTATCCATACACACCACACCACTACCCATTCCATCCCCTCCCTATACCTCACTCTCACTCCCCCATATACAATCTATCACTCCACAACTTTTATAAGGTTTCTTGTACCTCCATAGCGTCCATTTCCTCTCAAAACTTTCCACTATGTACTAATTCCCTTTTTTAATTTTTTTTTTTATTTACCTTTTTTTTTATTTATTTATTTATTTTTATTATTTAAAAAAATTTTATTAATGCTGAGGCTATTTAAATTAATCAATCCCATTCTCAAAATTGCATTCTCCCTTCAAGGCAGTCGAGCCCTTTCAGCCCATAGCCATTTTTGCCCTCTCCAGATGGGGCCACTGGCAGCTGGTATCTAATGCAGTGCTCTACCGAGAGTTACGGGCCACATATCGTCAGGTTAAAATGCTACTACCAACACCTGATGTTCGCTGCACTCTCCCTGTTGTTCCACTGTAACCAGTGTAACTAACAGTGCACCATGTGGAGATGGGGATGAGATTTTTTTCCCAATACCTATGTTGTGCTACGCTTTGGCAATTCTCGCAACCTTACACCTCGGTTAAACTTCATAGCTACAATACTGCTACTGAGCAAAACAGTAGTCTAAATAGTACAAAAACTAACCATATAATGCCTTGAAATGCTCCTTATGAAACATTTTAGGGAGATACAATGGAATTTTTCAATAACTGTGTTGAGACTAGCATACAGCCCTCATATCTACTATTACACTAGGCTTTCTTTACATTCTTCCTCTATTGTTGTGCATGTCCTTTATTTACATTGTTGTATCATACAGTTTCTGAGCTACACATGTGGTCCGTCTCTGTAATATCTATATTTATCCAGTTTCCTTTAATGTTGTACATTCTTGCCAATATCACCTTTTCTTTCAGTCCATTCCAAGTATCTAATACTTATTTGGCCAAGCTGTATATTTTGTGTCATTCAAGCAAATTCTTATTTGCAGTTTTTTTCTTGCTCCTTTTCTTTTCATATTAGATTTTTTCTGTTTGTTTTCTCTAGGTTGTTGATGAAATTCATATATTGTAATTAAACCTTCTTTCCCTTCTTCTTTAGTACTGTGTGTGTGTTGTGTAATTACCTAGTTGTAGTTAAGGAAATGAGCTCACACTCGTGGGGTCCGTCTCCATATCTTCTTTATCAATTTTAGCTTTAAATTCATGCACACACTCGCTTCACAGTCCTCACTATTCCAGTCCATTCCAAGTATCAATGTGTGTGTGTGTGTGTGTGTGTGGTATGTGTTGTGTGTGTGTGTGTGTGTTGTGTGGGTGTGTGTGTGGTGTGGTGGTGTGTGTGTGTGTATTTACCTAGTTGTATTTACAGGGTCGAGCAGGGCTCATATTCCTGGTCTCCATATCTATATTATCAACTTCTTCTTAAAATCATGTATGCTGGCTGCCTCAACAATATCCTCCTCAGTCCATTCCATACATCCACAGTTCTATGTGGAAAACTATACTCTTCACATCTCTGAACATGGACTCTTTCAACCTTCTTTGAATGCCTCTCTCGTACGTCTGGATGCATCTTCCGTCAGTATCACCAGGTCTTGTCTGTCTATCTTTCTTTCCCACTAACGATTTTGTACATAGTTATTAAATCTCCTCTCTTCTTTCTATCTTGCAGCGTTAGCAGTCCCATTTCTCAATCATCCTATATCTAGATCATTCAGTCCGTACCATTCTTGTGCTGTCCTCTGGATCCTTTCCAACTTCTTGACATCCTTCTTATGTGGAGGACCACACACTGCTGCATATTCCAACCTAGGATGCACCATGGTGGTCAGAATCTTCCTCATCATGTCCTTGTCCATATAGCGAAAATGCCACCCTAAGGTTCGATAACATCCTGTATGTTGAGCCAAATATCCCACTTATATGTCTTTCTGGCGACAATGTGTCCTGAATAATCAACCCTAGTCCTTCTCCTCCCTTCTCTTCGTAATCACTTCCTTCCCCCATTTTATACTCCCATACAGTCTTCTTAGGCTCTTCCCATCTCTAACACATGGCATTCTGCATTAAAATCCAATTTCCACTTGGCTCCATTATAAATCTTATCTATATCTCTCTGCATCTCCATGCAATCATCATGGGCTCCTTATCACTCTGAAGATCTTAGCATCATCAGCAAATAGATTTATGTAACTGCTCAATCCCTCATGCATATCATTTAATATATTTGAAACATCATGGGTGCCAATACTGACCCTTGGGCACGCCACTTAACACTTCAACCCAACTTGAACAGGTGTCTCTGATAAACAGTTCTCATTTCCCTGTTATGTAGGTAGTCCCTCACCCATTGCAATATAGTTCCACCTTATCCACTACGTGTTCCAACTTCCACAGACACGCTTACCGATGAAGGGTACTCAACTCTATCAAAGGCCTGTTAATAGTCTAGGTACAGACTGCTATCGGACCCATCATCTCGTCTTGCACCACATCTATCACTCTTGTATAAAAATATGTACCTTTAGCAAATTTGTCACACAAGACTTCCTTTCTAGAAGCCAAATTGCACAATCAGACTACATTCCATCATTCTCTCCAGATACTCAACCACGTACTCTTAATGTATTATTCGCACAGTGTTTCCCACGACACTCGTCAGCACGACACCGGTCTGTAATCAGTGGCTCAGTCATTCTTTCACTCCTTCTGTATATGGCCACTATGTGTTGCTCTCTTCCACTCTCCTGCACTCTCCCCCATTCATTGAGGTGTGATCACATCCCAAATTGGCTCCTCAGTTGTTTGCGTTGCATTCTTTCAATGTTATCCAGGTTTGATACTTCAATCCGGTCCCATCGGTCGCTATCCTCACATCCAACTTGTCCAATCAAGTTGCTAATTCTGCTTCTCCATAGCTTTACTTCTTGCAACCCTACCCGTCTCAGCCTATTCTCTTGGTTCTAACAGAACTCTTCTTCCACACTTAAATACAGACTTAAAACTTCTCTCTCATGCACTTCACTCATCTCCTCTGCTTTTTCATACTTACTTCCCACCTTTTTCTGAGCTTGTCAATAGTCTCTCTATTGTCAATTCCCTTTAATGTGTCTGTAAAATAACTTAGGCTCTTCCTACACTTCTCCACTATATCCTTTTTCAAACCTTATCTCTTCCTCCCTTCTTATCCTAACATACTCATTTCTTGCCTCCTTATACAGCTCTCTATTGTTATCATTTCGAGTGTTCTTCAGCTTCTCCATGCTGCATCCTTATCTTCTTTCGCTCTTGCACACTGGCATTGTATCAACTATATTTACTTTCTTTTACTTTATACACTGGCACATACTTCTGTACTCCCTCCTTGTATTTTCCAGAAACTTTTCATATTGTCCTGCACTGTCATTCTTTCATATTCTTTTTCACTCTATACTCCCGAAAAACTTCCTTAATTCAGCAAAATTGCCTTGGCGTAATTCAATCTCCCTTTTCGGTGATCCTTCCTCCTCATTTCCGCTTTCTCATCTGGGATTCCCACCTCTATCACTATACGATCACTTTTCCCATGTGGGCTCAAGTATTTATTCTGGACGTAGTCAGGTCTCTTGGTGAACACAGGTCTAGCACAGATGTTCCTCTGTCCCTCTTACCTGGTGAATTCATCTACCCACTGCTCCATTGTGTTCTCCATTGCCCCCCCCCCCCTTTTTTTTTTTTTTTTTTTTTTTTGTGTGTGTGTGGTGTGTGTGTGTGTGTGTGTGGTGTGTGTGTGCGTGTGTGTGTGTGTGTGTGTGTGTGTGTGGTTGTGTGTGTTGTGTTGTGTGGGTGGGTGGTGTTTTTTTTTTTACCGTTATGATCACCTTATTGTCTCTGTTTTCAATTAGAATCAAAATGATAGGAAAAAGGGTTATATTAACTGTATTTCTCATTTCCTTGCAGACCCAAACTATGTTCCAGAAGCGGGAATCTGCTATACGCTGGAGAATGATGTATATGTGCGGTTCCAATGTTTCCTGGACCAGGAGGATATGGCGAG
The DNA here is from genome assembly GCA_029783475.1 of Metacarcinus magister. Classification (NCBI taxonomy): domain Eukaryota; kingdom Metazoa; phylum Arthropoda; class Malacostraca; order Decapoda; family Cancridae; genus Metacarcinus; species Metacarcinus magister. Next base: position 2,914,186 of record JAPQNM010000047.1, read on the forward strand.
TGAGATCAAGAAAAAACTGTCCTCACAAGATTGACACGGTGCTATCTACAATCACAGGTGTGTGCTTTCTGGCCTCTTGTTGCTGATTTTGGAGAATTCCTTGGCTTGCTGACTGCTAGTTGATAAAGATTCTCAAGTCCTGCCTTTTTGCTCATGTGAGATAATTATTTAATACAGAATTGTTGTCCCTTTTCGTGCATGTGTGGAGCTGTACCCCAAAAAAGAACTGTAAAGATGGAATCTTAAGGGAGGAAAAACAAACTCAGGAAGGATAAGCGAATGATATTGTTGCATTTACAGTTACCTATCACTGGTGTCCATACACATTGCATTGATTGCTTGATTTTTATTTTCATTTGATGTTATTTTTATTATTTTATTGACAACTTAGAATTTATTATTTATCTCTATCATAAACAGGCTGTTATCATCCTCAAGGGGTGTAGCCAGGAGAACCACCACACAGGATCATGGAGACATTACTCTTCCCTCTATGTCTGTCTTTTTGTTAGAGATTATACAGAGGAGGGGCTTCCCAGACCCCTTGCTCCGTCCCTTTATAAACCAAGGGATTACAGTGGTAGAATTCTTTTACCCCCACCACAGGCTAAGATTTTATTATAGATGCACATATTTACAACTAAATACAAACATAGCTTTGATGTATTAACCTTTTGAGTAGAATTAAGTCTCATCACATCTTAAAATATACAAAAAAATGTGTACTTTCATTCTCTATAACTGCCATGCTTGACTTTTTGTTGTGAATTTCTTTGGAAGAGGATATTGTTTAAATTTAGTGTGATAAAAAGCTCTCTTTTCTGCTATATTTTTCATTGTCATGTCGATCTGATATGTTTGATAACACAAAAATATATAATAATTAATCCTTTTCTCATGTAGGCCAAAGGAGAAAGAAAATGTCAGACTTCGCTCCATCATCCAAGAGGTAGTGTTTGATATTGACATGACCGACTATGATGAGGTAAGACACACATGCTTGGATTTACTAATCTGAAAACTCTTGTGTTAGTGTTGATCATATAAGCATAATTAGCATATTCAATTGTTATGGAAATATTATGTTGGATGATTCAAGTGACCTTAAAATTGCTAACATGGTCTCCTGTCTCCCTGTTGCCACATACAGATTCGGAATGTTGCTCTGGAGCACAAATTGTAATAAGTGTTGGAAGTTCATGACCATAGCTGTCAAGGTCTAGACTCAGCCCTCAGAGGTAAGTATTGTTTATTGTCAGGTGAATGAAAGGATAAACATAATATGAACAAACCAAAAATATGGCCCATAGACACACTATCATACACAACATTAAGATAACTTCATTCAAATATCTATCTATCTATCTATATTACCAGACGTTATTCCTTAAGGGTGAGTAGCTGAAATGAGGGGTGCAGACACACAACCTATGCTTACATTCACATACAATCCTCTCACTTAGTCCCTTGATCCCTAAGAAAAAAGAGAAGTGCAACCCACCCAACATAGCACATCAGGACAGTCATCAAATTGGCCAGGGGGGGTCTCATGTGTTATCCTGCTGCTTCATATTTAACTCATGCCCTTCTCCCTCATCGCACGTGATCTGATCCAAGGTCACACCAGATGCATAGAACCTCCTTAACAGGTTGTCACAGTCACATAATTTCTCATGCATTCACCTGCTCTCATTCACTTCTATCATGCATGGTCATCCTTCCTTGCTCCACAGACATTTCTCTTCATTTAATGCTCTTTTCACATCATCCATCCATCCCACTCATGCTTTCCCCTCAACCTCACACCTCTACTTTAGATCGCATTATTCTCTTCACCAACTAGTCCTCATTCTCTCCATATGTCCAAACTATCTCGCATACTCTGCTCTGCTCGACAGTTCTTCTTTTGCATTGCCTCATTTCTCACTTGGGCCATATGTGTTACTCCACACATACTCTGAGTCCCTCATCTTACTACATTAAATCTCTTATTCTCTGCTACTGCCATACACCATGTTCAGCCCCAGATAGTGCAGCTGGAACAGTACTCCTTCATACAACGTTCTCTTATATTAATCCTATCATTTCAAAAACTAAATGCCCATCTCCCAACACCTTTCTAATAATTGATCCTAGACTTTACCTCTCTCTATTTTCCATCTACAGTAATCTTGGACCTAAATCTTTAAAACGTTCTGCACTTGAGCAGTTTAACATTCAATGCAACATTCATCCTTCTACCACCAAAACCCCTTTGTGCATTTCATTATTACTTTACTCTTATTCCCAATCACTCTTAAATTCCTCCTCCTACACACTTGTCAAATTCTTCCACAGCTGACCACAATTTCCCCTCTGAATCCGCCACTAAAGTGATATCATCTCCAAACAGTAGCTGATTTATCTTCCACTCTATCATCGGTATTTAACAAACTGAGACCCCTATCTCACATTCTTGTAATAACCTCTACCAGACCATCCATATAAATATTGAATAGCCATGGCGATATATCACATCTGTGATGTAGTCCTATTCAAAACAAAAAGCCACTCCATGCATTTTTCTTTACAAGCTATCTATTTTATAAACTAAAAGTCTGATGCCACATTCCCTCCAGGAAGAGAGTCATAGCAGAAGAGACTTACTCTTACAAATGCTCTACTATTGACTTGGAATCTTTTCACACCTTTAGCACTCTGCCACATAGTCCATACAATTAACATTCCACAACAATCAATATTATCCTGTCATTGCTTTTGTCATAAAAAGCCCAAAACGCTTCTTTTCCTCCGCAAAAAATTTTCACATGCCTGTGTTTCACAGTAAACATGTATCACCACAGTTCCACCCCTTTTCTAACCACATTGCTGCCCACAAATTACACCTTCTGTACCATCTTGATCCTCTAATCAGTATCCTACATACACTTACCTTCTACACTCAACAGACCTATAACCTTACAACTAGTAAACTCAAACTTTTTGCTTTACCTTATATAAGAAAACTACACATAAATTGTCCATTAACTGGTACCATACAGGTCACAAAACATACTTAAGCAATCTTACTAACACCTCAATTACACTTGTCGCCACTTTTCAGACATTCTATAGCACATCCTCCAACCTGCTGCTTTCCTTGCTTTCATATCCTTTACCACCCTTGCACTTCCTCTTTCATGATCTTGAGTTATTCAACCATCCTAACACATTCACTCCATTTCTCTTCATCCGCAACAATTTTCTATCTTTCCTCTACAATTAACAGTCCTTCAAAAACACAATCCCATCTCTCCTTAACTGCTTCCTTTTCAACTAACATTGTACCATCCTCTGCCTTCACCCTTTCTTCATTCCAGATGTTCCCTTCCTTATCTTATGTACTTCTCCAGAATACCTCATCTCTGGTAATTTTCAGTCATCATCTTACATCTGTACTTACTTTTTCAACACGCACAGCCCTTTAGTTTGATTTATCTTTTCTTGTATGTTATGATACTTCATCCTTCTCTGCAGCCACTCTTCATGGCATGCTTCTTTTCTGCTACAGCCACACTTACATCTTACACCATCATTCACTCCCTTTCTCACCCTCCCGACACATACCATGACACTCTTAAACAGCTGCCATTCTCTCCACATCACCCTTTTCACACTCTCACTTTATCCACTCGTCTGCAATCCTCTATTAGTATTCCACCGTTTTTCTTTTTGTTCTACTCTATCACTTTCAGAACTCTTTTGCTTCCCCACTCATCTAGTCTTGACCCAACCTCATACCTATCTTCAGCTTTCCCTCCACAGAATGTAACAACTGTCATATACATTCCTCAACACAAACCACATAGTACATCATTGCTCTATCCACGACCCTTCCATTGTCATGTCTCATCCATGTAGGCCTACAGGGCTCCCTCAAATTGTGATATTCCAATTTGCGACTTGAGACCAATCTCCATCTCCGCAAGCCCAGGTGCAGTAAAATGGTCATTTAAATTAATTTCTTATGGAAATTATAATGTTTGTTTTCTGTATTTTTCTTTATTGTAGGATGTATAATTACATGTAGTTGTGTTTCAAACAAGGACAAAAATGTGACTAAAATCACCATAAGGTTAATGATTCCAATTTGCGAATTCCAATTTTATGGCCTGCAATGTTGGCTAATTTCACGCAAAATGGAGGGAGATTGTATACTTTTGTATATCCTCCTTGAAACAAGGTGTTGCTAACACCATGTCTCTCTCTATACATAGTCCTATTATTCTTTTTCTGTTTTCATTTCTTCAAGCATGCCATGCCTACTAATTCAGATATGTAATTGGAGTAAAAAAAAAATGCACAACACAACCAAGTCTGACATACTTTTTCTCATTAATGAAAGTACTAACTCCCTGCAGAGGACTTGTATAAGCACATACATATGGTGTACTCTGGGCGGCGAGGGATCACTGCTGGGTGTGTGATGCTAGTGCCCGAATGCTTCCCAGACGCACGCTCAGCATTGCCGAGTACCTGCAGCTGTGAAGGGCGGGGAGGAGACCGCCAAGAAAGTTAGTCTCCATCTAAAGCGCATCCTTGTGTTAAGTAAGTCTTAAATCTGCTGCTCTGGGTTGATTGAGAAAAGCTTAGTGTCAGTTTAATTTTTATTGCCTTTACTGTACTTGAGAAAAGCTTAGTCTATCTGTATACCTGAATGACATCACACTTGAATGGGACAGCCAATATAAGGCATCTACATAGATGTGTACATCCATGTGCATTACCTCACATCTGTGCCTAGTCCTCTTAGGAAGAAGACAGATTCTAACCATACCACATTGCATGATGCTAAGTCTCTTAGCAATATCAGCAAGCTTAGTGCCTCAGTTTTATTTACATTCTCTAGTGTACTGTAGAGAAGCATAGTCCTTGCTTTTGCATTACTTAGGAAGGCCTTATAACCTCCTGTCCTTTTGCACCCAATTTATCAAGTCACGGTTTGCACTATTATGAGTTATCTGACACACCTGCCTTTCACAGCTCTTTAGTTTTCCTTCCATCTCTCCAGTTTTGCATAGCACTGTCCCTAAATACTTAAAATCTTTCACTTCATCCATTCTTTCTCCTAAAAGTATTTCACACCTCATACTTGGCAACCACTCTATTAGATGTACTAAAACCACCACCTCTGCTTCCCTCCTTTCAAAATCCATCATCTTACTTTCCTATCATTCACTTTTAGCTTTCATCTCGTACATACACTATAAAATCATCCATCACTCAGATGTCTGTCACACTTTGCAAACAACACAGTCATCTGCAAACAGGGATGTCACCACCGCCCAATCCATTGCATCCATCTACAGTCTGCATTACATTCCCCACCTTAGCTTTCATTTATCATACACCTATCCATAAAAAATTAAACAGCCATGGCACATCCCACATCCTTATCTCATTCCAACTCCTATAGGAAAACTCACACTTGCTTTCCATCCATTCTCAAACATGCACTTACCTCTCTATAGAATGCTTAATTCCTCCCAGTAATTGCCCTACAACACCTAATTTTCAGAAACGTTCAGAGTGCATCCTATCATATGCTTTTTCTAGTCTATGAGGCTGCATACAGTTTTTCACTCTTCCCTAAATACTCCTCTACCAGACAGGTGTGTTATAGTATAGGTCCCCAACCACCAGGTTGCGGGATATTCCTAACTGGCTGGATGACATGAGTTTTAAAAAAAAAATGCATGCAAACTTAATAAACTCAATTACTTTGCAATAATGTCACGTTTTTACATGCCATAGGCCTATAGACTATATGCAGTTGTAGATTGCACACATGTTGCATTTGGCAAGGTCTTTTTTCTTAGACTCTCCCCCGCGAGCGCGCGCACCCCCCCAACCGTCCGTCCGTCCGTCCGTCCGTGAAAAAAATGAATTCAAACGGTCCATGGTGCAGAAAAGGTTAGGGACCCCTGTGTTATAGAATT
>JAPQNM010000047.1:2925163-2927663 GCA_029783475.1 Metacarcinus magister
GCCCCTTGCATTATTCTTTCTACTATGAGACAAGACATGAAGGGGTTGGGGAGAATAGATTTCCATGAACCCCAAAGATTGGGTTGATGAATTGGTGTGTATGTAGTATGCAAGAGACTAAAGGTACAAAGGAATAACATACAGCAACAGTCCTACTGGTCATAAAGAGGTCGGAAGAATGTTTGAGGAAAGAATGATGGATGTGTTTGTTAGTTTGAGTGAAACAAAGATGAAAGGGAAGGGTGAATCCGAGTTTGGAAATATGATTGGAAAGAGGTCAGATAAAGCGAGAGGAAGAGTGAAAAAAGGAGTGGCCTTTTTGGATAGACCAAAGATACAGTAATGTGTGTTGGAATGGAAGGAAGGTTATCTTGATTCATGTTAATGAAGGTAAATTTGGACTTGAGTTGTGGTTGTTCCAAGTGCATGTGGGCCTGATAATGAGAGGAGTGAAGAGGAGAGGGAAATTTTTGAAGTGATGTTGATGAGTGTTTGCAGTTTTGTGTCGTGCTTTATTATTAACACTCATAGCTGCCACAGGTACCCATTAAAACTTAAAAAATTACTTTTAAAGGACAAGATCTTCTAAACAGTGTATACATAGGTGAAGCCTTCTGTACATTATACATTCCTTCCCCCCATTAATGCCAAAACTGCTGGTGATGGGACATCCAGCAAAATACTGTAAATCACTGTGCTTTCCTTTCTATGCCTCACCTATCCTTGCTCATACAAACTGCCCCTCAACAAAACGAATTTATGCAATCTGCACTCAAGAATATAATATCTTCTGAGGCTGTCCCATCTACAAATTTGAATGTCTCAGTGGCTTCCAACAGACTCTTCTCTCAGCGCATCTCCACCAACAACCCACAGACGTGGCTAGCAGTACCTTTTTAACTACTACATTCCATCCTCCTTTCTCCACTCACTCTTCTTCTTCCACTACTATTACCCTCTCTTCATCCACATCTCTGTGCTTCTTCTTCCACTTCTCTCACTGCTCCTGTAGTTTCTTCAGTGACAGGGACTAATAATTTTTCTTAACTAAATCTGATACCCGACTTGTACTTCTTCAACTTCAAACCTTGCCACCTTCCCACGCCATATTCGTATACAAAACACCACGCATCATTCCTGTGCATCACCTCCAAAACTATACTGATCCTACTTCATCCTCAATCACAAAAACTTTTCTGCAATCTTCTGCAAGAAAACTTTTACTCCTACTGTCTTCTCTCCTCCTCCCCTAGTGAGATCATCTCTGACATTGAAGCCTTTATAGCAAAACCTTATATGATATCTCACTCCTTTCCCATCCTTTACCTTATCACATTCAACTTACGATAACACCATCTGTGTTCCAGCAGAAGTTCATCCCCCATCCTGTGACCTTCTCCCCACTTCCTGCCCTCTCCCCCCGATCTTACACCTGCTCCCTCTTCCCCTCTCCCTCCCCCTTTTTCCCTCCCATCCTTTTAGTTACATCTACCACATAATCTCTTCTTGATTATACTTTATCTCCTAGATTCTTTTATGAATCCGTCTTATATAATTATCCTCTCCAAGGTCCCAGTACTCCTATTCTTACCATTGTCACTTTTTTTTTCTTTCTAAAAGAAGGTCCGTTCCCATAGAAATGACCTCTGCTGCTTACTCTCTATCCATGTTCTTCCAAGTCTGATATGCCAACATCATCTTACAATCCCTTTTCTTGAACACTTTTCTACTCATGCCAATTGCACTCTTGTTTTACTGATGGCTTTAAATCCCTTTATGGCTCTGGTTTTGCCAGGTGGTGTAATGGTGAGTATGCTCGGCTCACAACCAAGATATTGAGGATTCGAATCCAAATGACCAAATGGGTTTGTCTTCTTAAATGCTGTAACCTCTGCTCACCTAAATATAAAATTTATTTATTTATTTATTTATTTATTTATTTATTTATTTATTTATTATTATTTATTTGTTTATTTATTTATTATTTATTTTTTTATTTTTTATTTATTATTTTTTTGTGTGTGTGTCCTTAACCTGTGGTGCCAGTAGGCTAATGGAGGTGTTCGATGGTGGGCCTCCGCCCATTAGTAGTGCAGGTTAGATTTTTAAGTGGCGCCTAGTTCTTGTTGAAAGGCTTATGCAGCCTGCGGAAGCTCCTCGTACATATAACTTTGCAGTCCGTCGAGGATAGTGTTATGGCAGCATATGGGTCATTTTTAGCCACTTGGCAGTTTTACCAAAGAAAAGTGGCCAGCACGTGCTGGGATTTGAACTTGAGAACCTGAGCTCGTCTGCCTAACTTCTAGCCACTAGGCCACCGAGGGTTTGTGACCTTGCAATCCCAGCAGGAGTGGAAGGCTGGAAATCCTATCCTCCTGTGTGTGTGTGTGGTAGTGTGAGTGATATGTGTGTTATGTACCAAGACTAGTGTCCCACGCATTTTTTTTTAATCCTTCATTTGATCTAACCATTTCACTATAATTAACCGTTCTTTTGTCAC
>JAPQNM010000047.1:2940163-2998017 GCA_029783475.1 Metacarcinus magister
ATGGTTGGTCTCCACAGAAAAATACCAGCGAGTGAAATATGACAGAGTGTATATGAGTAGGCTAGAGGCAGTTGGTGCAAAACAATAACCCAAAGTGAAATGGGAGTATACACTGCTTAACTATGAGAGAGAAAAGAGAATGCTAAAATTAGACCGTGCAAGAAAGGAATGTAAAGACAGGAATAAATGGAGACTGTTCTGCCATGGTTATCCCTTAGGAGTTCTTAGGAACAGGTATCAGATAGATAGATAATAAAACTTACAGGTATTGGGACATGGAAGTGTGTGAATCTTTACCAGTCTGGTATCCAAGACTACCCTCTCCCTTACCTTGTTGATGGCCTTGGTGACTTCACTTTGAATGATGTTCCAGCGCTGTGTAGAATTATTACACTGCTTCATGAGTCCATTCAGGGTGTCCTGAAGCTCCTTGTGTGGAATGAGGTTGAGGATCTTCTTCCACCTCTCAGGGGTTCCCAACATATCCTGATCCTCCAGCACCACCTCATTAAAGAACTTCTTGGCAATAGTCTCAGCTCGCCTGGAGGTTGGGTGTAAACTGTGAGTCTGGATTGTTTTTATTTTCATTTTGAATGCATTATGACTCCTTAGATCCTATATGTTAGAATAAAAAATACCAAAGAGGCTAGTATGTATTTCTCAGATAACTCATTCTATTCTATTCTATAGTCTGTGACACCTCATTCCCTCCAGGAATGTCCGCCAAGGGGATGACAACAGCAGAAGAGCCTCCACCTCTCCCTATCCACACTCCATTCCTGCTTATTCAATCCTTCCCCCTTTATCAGTAATTCTTTCATACATGTACTACTTCTTTACCCAATCCTTCCCTCTTGCAACTGGGCTTCCACTCCTCCTAGGCTCATCAATTTCACTCACATATACTTTTTTCACAAACTCTTCACTCTTCTTTCTCTCCATATGACAAAATAACTTCAACATTATTTTTACATCCATTCCACTACACCACTTCACTTCATTTGTACACTCCATGCCACATCTTTTATAAACGCTTTCATTGCTCTCTCCTCCCATTTTGTCACGCCGCATGCTCCTCTCAGATAACGCATTTCCACAGGATGCACTCTTGAATGCTGTGCCCTATTCCATGTCCAAGTCTCTGGTCCATACATCAGTGTTGGAAGAAGAATAATGTTCTTAAACCTATCTTTACCTCCATGGAAAAATGTTTCCTCTCATAACCATTGCAAGCAATTCTATAACACAGGGGTCCCTAACCTTTTCTGCACCATGGACCGGTTTGATTCCCATTTTTTTCACGGACGGACGGACGGACGGACGGTGGGGGGGGTGCGCGCGCGCGGGGGAGAGTCATAAGAAAAAAGACCTTGCCAAATGCAAACATGTGTGCAATCTAACAACTGCATATAGTCTATAGGCCTATGGCATGTAAAAACGTGACATTATTGCAAAGTAAATTGAGTTTATTAAGTTTGCATGCATTTTTTTTTTTAAACTCATGTCATCCAGCCCAGTTAGGAATATCCCGCAACCTGGTGGTTGGGGACCTATACTATAACACACCTGTCTGGTAGAGGAGTATTTAGGGAAGAGTGAAAAACTGTATGCAGCCTTCATAGACCTAGAAAAAGCATATGATAGGGATGCACTCTGGAACGTTCTGAAAATTAATGGTGTTGTAGGGCAATTACTGGGAGGAATTAAGGCATTCTATAGAGAGGTAAGTGCATGTTTGAGAATGGATGGAAAGCTAAGTGTGAGTTTTCCTATAGGAGTTGGAATGAGATAAGGATGTGGGATGTTGCCATGGCTGTTTAATATTTTTATGGATAGGTGTATGAGAGAAATGAAAGCTAAGGTGGGGAATGTAGATGCAAGACTGTAGATGAATGCAATGGATTGGGCGGTGGTGACATCCCTGTTTGCAGATGACTGTGTTGTTTGCAAAGTGTGACAGAACATCTGAGTGATGGATGAATTTTATAGTGTATGTACGAGATGAAAGCTAAAAGTGAATGCTAGGAAAAGTAAGATGATGGATTTTGAAAGGAGGGAAGCAGAGGTGGTGGATTTTAGTACATCTAATAGAGTGGGTTTGCCAACAGTATGAAGGTGTGAAATACTTTTAGGAGAAAGAATGGATGAAGTGAAAGATTTTAAGTATTTAGGGACAGTGCTATGCAAACATGGAGAGATGGAAGGAAAACTAAGAGAGCTGTGAAAGGCAGGTGTGTCAGATAACTCATAATAGTGCAAACCAGTGACTTGATAAATTGGGTGCAAAAGGACAGGAGGTTATAAGGCCTTCCTTAAGTAATGCAAAGCAAGGACTATGCTTCTCTACAGTACACTAGAGAATGTAAATAAAACTGAGGCACTAAGCTTGCTGATATTGCTAAGAGACTTAGCATCATGCAATGTGGTATGGTTAGAATCTGTCCCTTCTTCCTAAGAGGACTAGAGGCACAGATGTGAGGTAATGCACATGGATGTACACATCTATGTAGATGCCTTATATTGGCTGTCCCATTCAAGTGTGATGTCATTCAGGTATACAGATAGACTAAGCTTTTCTCAAGTACAGTAAAGGGCAATAAAAATTAAACTGACACTAAGCTTTTCTCAATCAACCCAGAGCAGCAGATTTAAGACTTACTTAACACAAGGATGCAGCTTAGATGGGAGACTAACTTTCTTGGCGGTCTCCTCCCCGCCCTTCACCAGCTGCAGGTACTCGGCCAATGCTGAGCGTGCCGTCTGGGAGAGCATTCGGGCACTAGCATCACACACCCAGCAGTGAATCCCTCGCCGCCCAGAGTACACCCATAGTATGTGCTTATACCCAAAGTCCTCTGCAGGGAGTTAGTACTTTCATTAATGAGAAAAAGTATGTCAGACTTGGTTGTGTTGTGCATTTTTTTTATTACTCCAATTACATATCTGAATTAGTAGGCATGGCATGCTTGAAAGAAATGAAAACAGAAAAAGAATAATAGGACTATGTATAGAGAGAGACATGGTGGTTAGCAACACCTTGTTCAAGGAGGATATACAAAAGTATACAATGCTCCCTCCAATTTTGCGTGAAATTAGCCAACATTGCAGGCCATAAAATTGGAATTCGCAAAATTGGAATCATTAACCTTATGGTGATTTTAGTCACATTTTTGTCCTTGTTTGAACACAAATACATGTAATTATACATCCTACAATAAAGAAAAATACAGAAAAACAAACATTATAATTTTCCATAAGAAAATTAATTTAAATGACCATTTTACTGCACCTGGGCTTGCGGAGATGGAGATTGGTCTCAGTCGCAAAATTGGAATATCACAAAATTGGAGGGAGCACTGTAGCCTACATGGATGAGACATGACAATGGAAGGGTCGTGGATAGAGCAATGATGTACTATGTGGTTGTGTTGAGGAATGTAATATGACAGTTGTTACATTCTTGTGGAGGGAAAGCTGAAGATAGGTATGAGGTTGGTCAAGACTAGATGAGTGGGGGAAGCAAAAAGAGTTCTGAAAGTGATAGAGTAGAACAAAAAGAAAACGGTGGAATACTAATAGAGGATTGCAGACGAGTGGAATAAAGTGAGAGTGTGAAAAGGGTGATGTGGAAGAGGAATGGCAGCTGTTTAAGAGTGTCATGGTATGTGTCGGGGAGGGGTGAGAAAGGGGAGTGAATGATGGTGTGAAGATGTAAGTGTGGCTGTAGCAGAAAAGAAGCATGCCCATGAAGAGTGGCTGCAGAGAAAGGATGAAGTATCATAACATACAAGGAAAAGATAAATCAAACTAAAAGGGCTGTGCGTGTTGAAAAAGTAAGTACAGATGTAAGATGATGACTGAAAATTACCAAGAGAATGAGGTATTCTGGAAGAAGGTACATAAGATAAGGAAGGGAACATCTGGAAATGAAGAAAGGGTGAAGGCAGAGGATGGTACAATGTTAGTTGAAAAGGAAGCAGTTAAGGAGAGATGGGATGAGTGTTTTGAAGGACTGTTAATTGTAGAGGAAAGATAGAAAATTGTTGCAGGATGAAGAGAAAATGGAGTGAATGTGTTAGGATGGTTGAATAACTCACAGATCATGAAAGAGGAAGTGCAAAGGGTGGTAAAGGATATGAAAGCAAGGAAAGCAGCAGGGTTGGAGGATGTGCTATAGAATGTCTGAAAAGTGGCGGTACAAGTGTAATTGAGGTGTTAGTAAGATTGCTTAATGTATGTTTTGTGACCTGTATGGTACCAGTTAATGGGACAAATTTATGTGTAGTTTTCTTATATAAAGGTAAAAGCAAAAAGTTTGAGTTTACTAGTTGTAAGGTTATAGGTCTGTTGAGTGTAGAAGGTAAAGTGTATGGTAGGATACTGATTAGGAGGATCAGAGATGGTACAGAAGGTGTAATTTGTGGGCAGCAATGTGGCTTTAGAAAAGGGTGGAACTGTGTGGATAACATGTTTACTGTGAAACACAGGCATGTGAAAAGTTTTTGGCAGGAGGAAAAGAAGCGTTTTGGGCTTTTATGGACAAAAGCATATGACAGGATAAATATTGATTGTTTGTGGAATGTTTAATTGTATGGACTATGTGGCAGAGTGCTAAGAGGTGTGAAAAGATTCCAAGTCAATAGTAGAGCATTTGTAAGAGTAAGTCTCTTCTGCTATGGACATCTCTTCCTGGAGGGAATGTGGCATCAGACTTATAGTTATAAAATAGATAGCTTGTAAGAGAAAAAAATGCATGTGAGTGGCTTTTTGTTTGAATAGGACTACATCACAGATGTGATATATCGCCATGGCTATTCAATATTTATATGGATGGTCTGGTAAGGGAGGTTATTACAAGAATGTGAGATAGGGGTCTCAGTTTGTTAAATACCGATGATAGAGTGGAAGATAAATCAGCTACTGTTTGGAGATGATATCACTTTAGTGGCGGATTCAGAGGGGAAATTGTGTCAGCTGGTGGAAGAATTTGGACAAGTGTGTAGGAGGAGGAATTTAAGAGTGATTGGGAATAAGAGTAAAGTAAGTAATGAAATGCACAAAGGGGTTTTGGTGGTAGAAGGATGAATGTTGCATTGAATGTTAAACTGCTCAAGAATGCAGAACGTTTTAAAGATTTAGGGTCCAAGATTACTGTAGATGGAGAAATAGAGACAGAGGTAAAGTCTAGGATCAATGATGTAGGAAAGGTGTTGGGAGGAATGAGGGCATTTAGTTTTAGAATGATAGGAATTAATATAAAGAGAACGTTGTATGAAGGAGTAGCTGTTCCAGCTGCACTATCTGGGGCTGAAACATGGTGTATGGCAGTAGCAGAGAATAAGAGATTTAATGTAGTAGAGATGAGGTGACTCAGGAGTATGTGTGGAGTAACACATATGGACCAAGTGAGAAATGAGGCAATGCAAAAGAGAACTGGTCGAGCAGAGCAGAGTATGCAGAGATAGTTTGGACATATGGAGAGAATGAAGGACTAGTTGGTGAAGAGAATAATGCGATCTAAAGTGAGAGGTGTGAGGTTGAGGGGAAAGCCATGAGTGGGATGGATGGATGATGTGAAAAGAGCATTAAATGAAAGAGAAATGTCTGTGGAGCAAGGAAGGATGACCATGCATGATAGAAGTGAATGGAGAGCAGTGGTGAATGCATGAGAAATTATGTGACTGTGACAACCTGTTAAGGAGGTTCCTATGCATCTGGTGTGACCCTTGGATCAGATCACGTGCGATGAGGGAGAAGGGCATGAGTTAAATATGAAGCAGCAGGAATAAACCATGAGACCCCACCCTGGGCCAATTTGGATGACTGTCCTGATGTGCTATGTTGGGTGGGTTGCACTTCTCTTTTTCTTTAGGGATCAAGGGACTAAGTGAGAGGAGTGTATGTGAATGTAAGCATAGGTGTGTGTCTGCACCCCTCATTTCAGCTACTCACCCTTAAGGGAATAACAGTCTGGTATATAGATAGATAGATAGATATTTGAATGAAGTTATCTTAATGTTTGTGTAATGATAGTGTGTCTATGGGCCATATTTTTGGTTGTAGCATATTATGTTTATCCTTTCATTCACCTGAAGCAATAAAACAATACTTACCTCTGAGGGCTGAGTCTAGTACCTTGACAGCTATGGTCATGAACTTCCAACACTTATTACAAATTTGTGCTCCAGAGCAACATGTCCGAATCTGTATGTGGCAACAGGGGAGACAGGAGACCATGTTAGCATATTGTTAAGGTCACTTGAATCATCCAACAATAATATTTCCATAACAATTGAATATGCTAATTATGCTTATATGATCAACACTAACACAAGAGTTTCAGATTAGTAAATCCAAGCATGTGTGTCTTACCTCATCATAGTCGGTCATGTCAATATCAAACACTACCTCTTTGGATGATGGAGCGAAGTCTGACATTTTCTTTCTTTCCTTTGGCCTACATGAGAAAAGGAATTAATTAAATTATATATTTTTGTGTTAATCAAACATATCAGATCGACATGACAATGAAAAAATATAGCAGAAAAGAGAGCTTTTTATCACACTAAATTTAAACAATATCCTCTTCCAAAGAAAATTCACAACAAAAAAGTCAAGCATGGCAAGTTATATAGAATGAAAGTACACATTTTTGTATGATTTATATGTGATGAGAACTTAATTCTACTCACAAAAGGATTAATACATCAAAGCTATGTTTGTAAATTTAAGTGTAAATATGTGCATCTATAATAAAAATCTTAGCCCTGTGGTGGGGGTAAGAAGAATTCTACCACTGTAATCCCTGTGGTGATAAAAGGGACGGAGCAAGGGGTCTGGGAAGCCCCTCCTCTGTATAATCTCTAACAAAAAGACAAGACATAGAGGGAAGAGTAATGTCTCCATGAATCCTGGTGTGTGTTCTCCTGGCTACACCCCTTGAGGATGATAACAGCCTGTTATATAGATATAGATAAATAATAAATTCTAAGTTGTCAATAAAATAATAAAAATAACATACAAATGAAAATAAAAATCAAGCAAATCAATGCAATGTGTATGGACACCAGTGATAGGTAACTGTAAATGCAACAATATCATTCGCTTATTCCTTCTGAGTTTGTTTTTCCTCCCTTAAGATTCCATCTTTTTACAGTTCTTTTTTTGGATACAAGCTCCACACATGCACGAAAAGGGACAACAATTCTGTATTAAGATAAATTATCTCACATGAGCAAAAAGCAGGACTTGAGAATCTTTTATCAACTAGCAGTCAGCAAGACCAAGGAATTCTCCAAAATCAGCAACAAGAGGCCAGAAAGCACACACCTGTGATTGTAGATAGCACCGATGTCAATCTTGTGAGGACAGTTTTTCTTGATCTCACTCGCCATATCCTCCTGGTCCAGGAAACATTGGAACCGCACATATACATCATTCTCCAGCGTATAGCAGAATTCCCGCTTCTGGAAACATAGTTTGGGTTCTGCAAGGAAATGAGAAATACAGGTAATATAACCCTTTTTCCTATCATTTTGAATTCTAAATTGAAAACAGACAATAAGGTGATCATAACGGTAAAAAAAAAAAAAACACCCACCCACCCACACAACACAACACAACACAACACACACACACACACACACACACACACACACACACACGCACACACACACACACACACACACACACACACACACACACACACACACACGGCAATGGAGAACACAATGGAGCAGTGGGTAGATGAATTCACCAGGTACAGAGGGACAGAGGAACCATCTGTGTTAGACCTGGTGTTCACCAAGAGACCTGAACTACGTCCAGTAATTAAATACTTGAGCCCAATGGGAAAAAGTGATCATATAGTGATAGAGGTGGGAATCCAAAATGAGAAAGCGGAAATGAGGAGGGAGGATCACAGAAAAGGGAGATTGAATTACGCCAAGGCAAATTTTGCTGAATTAAGGAAGTTTTTCAGGAGTATAGAGTGGAAAAGAATTATGAAAGGAATGACAGTGCAGGACAAATATGAAAAGTTTCTGGAAAAATACAAGGAGGGAGTACAGAAGTATGTGCCAGTGTATAAAGTCAAAGAAAGTAAATATAGTTGGTACAATGCCAGGTGTGCAAGAGCGAAGAAGATAAAGGATGCAGCATGGAGGAAGCTGAAGAAACATCGAAATGATAACAATAGAGAGCTGTATAAGGAGGCAAGAAATGAGTATGTTAGAATAAGAAGGGAGGAAGAGATAAGGTTTGAAAAGGATATAGTGGAGAAGTGTAAGGAAGAGCCTAAGTTATTTTACAGACACATTAAAGGGAAATTGACAAATAGAGAGACTATTGACAAGCTAGAAAAAGGTGGGAAGAAGTATGAAAAAGCAGAGGAGATGAGTGAAGTCATGAATGAGAGTTTTAAGTCTGTATTTAGTGTGGAAGAAGAGTTTGTTGAACCAAGAGAAGAGGTGAGACGGGTAGGGTTGCAAGAAGTAAAGGTGGAGAAGCAAGAAATTGGCAAATTGTTGGAAAAGTTGGATGTGAGGAAAGCGATGGGACCGGATGAAGTATCAAACTGGACATTGAAAGAATGCAGGAAACAACTGGAGGAGCCAATTTGGGATGTGATCAACACCTCAATGATGGAGGGGAGAGTGCCAAGAGAGTGGAAGAGAGCAAACATAGTGCCCATATACAAAGGAGGAAAGAAGACTGAGCCACTGAATTACAGACCGGTGTCGCTGACGAGTGTCGTGGGAAAACTCTGCGAAATAATAATTAAAGAGAAGTGGTTGGAGTATCTGGAAGAGAATGATGTTGTATCTGATTGTCAATTTGGCTTCAGGAAAGGAAGGTCTTGTGTGACAAATTTGCTAAGCTTTTATACAAGAGTGATAGATGTGGTGCAAGAACGAGATGGATGGGTCGATACAGTCTACCTAGACATTAAAAAGGCATTTGATAGGATACCTCATAGAAGGCTGTTGTGGAAGTTGGAACACGTAGGTGGATTAAGTGGAACTATATTGAAATGGGTGAGGGACTACCTACATAACAGGGAAATGAGAACTGTTATCAGAGACACCTGTTCAAGTTGGGGTGAAGTGTTAAGTGGCGTGCCCCAAGGGTCAGTATTGGCACCCATGATGTTTCAAATATATATAAATGATATGCATGAGGGATTGAGCAGTTACATAAATCTATTTGCTGATGATGCTAAGATCTTCAGAGTGATAAGGAGCCATGATGATTGCATGGAGATGCAGAGAGATATAGATAAGATTTATGAATGGAGCCAGAAGTGGAAATTGGATTTTAATGCCAAGAAATGCCATGTGTTAGAGATGGGAAAGAGCCTAAGAAGACCTGTATGGGAGTATAAAATGGGGGAGGAAGTGATTACGAAGAGAAGGGAGGAGAAGGACCTAGGGTTGATTATTCAGGACACATTGTCGCCAGAAAGACATATAAGTGGGATATTTGGCTCAACATACAGGATGTTATCGAACATTAGGGTGGCATTTCGCTATATGGACAAGGACATGATGAGGAAGATTCTGACCACCATGGTGCATCCTAGGTTGGAATATGCAGCAGTGGTGTGGTCTCCACATAAGAAGGATGTCAAGAAGTTGGAAAGGATCCAGAGGACAGCCACAAGAATGGTACCGGAACTGAATGATCTAGAATATGAGGATAGATTGAAGGAAATGGGACTGCTAACGCTGCAAGATAGAAGAGAGAGAGGAGATTTAATAACTATGTACAAAATCGTTAGTGGGAAAGAAAAGATAGACAGACAAGACCTGGTGATACTGACGGAAGATGCATCCAGACGTACGAGAGAGGGCATTCAAAGAAGGTTGGAAAGAGTCCATGTTCAAGAGATGTGAAGAAGTATAGTTTTCCACATAGAACTGTGGATGTATGGAATGGACTGAGGGAGGAGATTGTTGAGGCAGCCAGCATACATGATTTTAAGAAGAAGTTGGATAAATATAGATATGGAGACAGGACATAATGAGCCCTGCTCGAACCCTGTAAAATACAACTAGGTAAATACACACACACACACACACACACACACACACACACACACACACACACACACACACACACACACACATACACACACACACACACACACACACACATTGATACTTGGAATGGACTGGATAGTGAGACGGTGGAAGCGAGGTGTGTGCATGAATTTAAAGCTAAAATTGATAAAGAAAGATATGGAGACGGGACCCCACGAGTGTGAGCTCATTTCCCGTAAACTACAACTAGGTAAATACACACACACACACACAGTACTAAAAGAAAGAAGGGAAAGAAGGTTTAATTACAATATATGAATTCATCAACAACCTAGAGAAAACAAACAGAAAAAATCTAATAATGAAAAGAAAAGGAGACAAGAAAAAAACTGCAAATAAGAATTTGCTTGAATGACACAAAATAGTACAGCTTTGCCCAAATAAGTATAGATACTTGGAATGGACTGAAAGAAAAGGTGATATTGGCAAAGAATGTACAACAATTAAAGGAAAAACTGGATAAATATAGATAGTACAGAGACAGGACCACATGTGTAGCTCAGAACCTGTATGATACAACAATGTAAATACAAAGGACATGGCAACAACAATAGAGGAAGAATGTAAAGAAAAGCCTAGTGTAAATAGTAGATATGAGGGCTGTATGCTAGTCTCAAACACAGTTATTGAGAAAATTCCATTGTATCTCCCTAGAAATGTTCATAAGAGCATTTCAAGGCATTATATGGTTAGTTTTGTACTATTAGACTACTGTTTTGCTCAGTAGCAGTATTGTAGCTAATGAAGTTTAACCGAGGTGTAAGGTTGCGAGATTGCCAAAAGCGTAGCACAACATAGGTATTGGGAAAAAAATCTCATCCCCATCTCCACATGGTTGCACTGTTAGTACACCTGTTACAGTGGAACAAACAGGGAGAGTGCAGCGAACATCAGGTGTTGGTAGTAGCATTTTAACCTGACGATATGTGGCCCGTAACTCTCTGGTAGAGCACTGCATTAGATACCAGCTGCCAGTGGCCCCATCATGGAGAGGGCAAAAATGGCTATGGGCTGAAAGGGGCCTCGACCTTGCCCTTGAAGGGAGAATGCAATTTTGAGAATGGGATTGATTAATTTAAATAGCCTCAGCATTAATAAAATTTTTTTAAAATAATAAAAATAAATAAATAAATAAAAAAAATAAATAAAAAAAAAAATTAAAAAAAGGGAATTAGTACATAGTGGAAAGTTTTGAGAGGAAAATGGGACGCTATGGAGGTACAAGAAACCTATATAAAAGGTTGTGGAGTGATAGATTGTATGATGGGGAGTGAGAGTGAGGTATAGGAGGGGATGGAATGGGTAGTGGTGTGGTGTGTAGTGGATAAGACAAGCAATGGAAGGGTGTGCACCAGGGTTGGGTCCAAGTACATGTACTTGGTACTTGGACTAAGTACATATTTTCATGTACTTGTACTTGAGTTTAAAATGTTACTTGTACTTGTACTTGTACTTAGACCCAAAGTACTTGAAAAATACCAAGTACATTCAAGTACATTGTATTTAATCAAAAGTTATATACTGTATATAGATTGTAGTGAACTTTGTGATGATACTATTATGTAAATACGTACATTGAGTGTTATGATATTGTAGTGTAATATAGGATAAAGGAGCATAATTATGTAGTATTTTCTTAATTGGTAACATGCTACAGTAGACACCGTCTAAACAGGGTCAGACGCGTTTATTTCCTGTTACGCTCCACTCTCCACCTTGTACTAAGTACATAGCAAAGTGACTGTACTTGTACTTGAAAAATGTCCAGGTAGTACTTGAACTTGGACACAGTCGCCTGTACTTGGACCCAACCCTGGTGTGCACTCCTAATATCTACGAGGATATGGCATATGTCTCATGGAGACAGAGAAGTACCAGATGAGTGGAAGAAGGCAATTAGTGTACCCTTGCATAAAAGTAATGGTAGTAAAGTTGAGTGTAATAATCATAGAGATAAGTTTGTTTAGTGTGACAGAAAATGTGTATGAGAGAGTCTGGACAACTGAAGGGAAGGTTAGCAATGTGCAGGGAGGAATTAGGAAGGAAAAGGTTGTGTGGACCAGATAATTACAATTAAAATAGTGATAGAAGGGAGTAAAAATATTGATAATGTGTTAGGGCAGTGGTTCTCAAACGGGGGAAGGGGGGGCGCGAGCACAGGATGGAAGGGGAAAAAATCACAGAAAATCACGGACTCACTGGCTATTAGTACAAAAAATGCAGATAACATGCCTACTATTAGGCATAGTACTACTACTACTACTACTACTACTGTGGGCCAATATAATAATAGCCTAGCCAAGGGCTATCTATCTATGGTGGCATAGTTGGGGAGGGGTTGAGTGGGTGGCGCAGGGAGGAGGGGAGCCTCAACTGCATTGAACCAGCTTTGGGGGGGCCTCAGCTTGCAAAAGGTTGAGAGCCTGTTAGGGGGATAAGGTGCGTCAGTATAGAGTGTAGCATTAATTGTGTTCTTGATATATATCGCAACTCCATGTTTGGCCCTGGGTAGGGAACTGGAGCCAGTACAGATCTTTAGGGGACAAGATGTTGATAAATTAAGCGAAATAGTCATAAGTAGGGAAGTAATTAGCAGGGAAATAGATACTTAAAAAGACTAAATCTCCAGGGCCGGACGACATTTATCAGAGGATTCTTAAGGAATGTAGAGAAGAACTCGTTGAACCCATTGCGATGATTTTCAGAAAATCCCTAGACACAGGAGTAGTTCCCAGGTTATGGAGGCAGGCAAATGTAGTTCCTATATTCAAGAAAGGAGATAAGGCAGAAAGTAGTAACTACCGCCCAATCCGTTTAACATCAGTGGTAGGCAAGATGTTAGAAGCTATCATAGCAAGGGCAATTAGAAAACATTTAGATGATCACAAGCTAATTAGACATAGTCAACATGGTTTTAGCAAGGGTAAGTCATGCCTGACAATTTTATTATCCTTCTATAGGAAAGTATTTGAAACCATAGATAAGGGGGACGAGTATGATATAGTTTATTTGGACTTCAGTAAAGCCTTTGACAGAGTACCCCATAGGAGACTGTTAAGTAAAGTCAAGGCTCATGGCATAGGTGGGAAGGTACTAGAGTGGATTAGGGGATGGCTTACTAGTAGGGAACAGAGGGTACAGATTAATGGGAAGAAATCAGAATGGGGTAATGTCACTAGTGGAGTTCCACTACTAGGATCGTTATTATTCATGACCTATATAAATGACTTAGAGACAGAAGTAAACAGTGATATCAGTAAATTTGCCGATGACAAAAAGATAGGAAGACCAGTAAAAAATTTAGATGATGCTAGGATACTGCAGGATGACTTAAATAGGCTGTAGAGTGGTCAGAGAAATGGCAGATGCAGTTTAATGTTAACAAGTGTAGCATTATGAGCGTAGGTAAAGGTAATAGGCCTGTAGACTATACATTAAATGACAATAACTTAGGAAGGTCATAGTGTGAGGGACTTGGGAGTTCAAATAAACAGTGACTTGCACCCCAGGGAACAGTGTATTATAGCTAGAAATATGGCCAACAAGATACTGGGATTTATTAGTAGGTGTGTGATAAATAGGAGTTCTGAGGTAATTCTGAGGTTGTATTTAGCGCTAGTTAGACCCCACCTAGATTATGCAGCTCAATTTTGGTCCCCTTATCATAGGAAGGATATAGGCTCCTTGGAGGCAGTTCAGAGAAGAATTACCAAGATGATTCAGGGGCTGAGAAATTTACCCTACAAAGATAGATTAAAACGTCTTAATCTCCACTCCCTAGAGAGGAGGGCAAGAGGGGATATGATTGAAGTTTTCAAATGGGTAGAAGGAATTAATAAGGGAAACATTGACCAGGTTTTAGAAATTAGTAGTCAGGATAGGACACGTGGAAATGGGTACAAGCTAGAAGTGGATTTAGGGGAGGTTCCTTCAAAGTGGAGGCAAGCAAATGTAGTTCCTATTTTTAAAAAGGGAAATAGAGCATTGATGTCTAATTACCGACCCGTCAGTCTAACTTCAATTGTAGGTAAATTACTAGAGTCTATTATTGGAAATAAGATCAGAGGGCATTTGGAAAAGTTTAGTTTAATAAATGATTCACAACATGGATTCAGTAAGGGTAGGTCATGTCTCACTAACTTATTAACTTTTTATAGGAATGTTTATGAGGCAGTTGATAAGGATGATAATTATGACATTATATATCTTGATTTCAGTAAAGCGTTTGATAAGGTTCCGCATGATAGACTATTAAGTAAGGTTAGAGCTCATGGGATTGATGGGAAAGTTCTTCGCTGGATTAGGTCATGGTTAAGCAATAGGCAGCAAAGGGTTACAATTAATGGTTCTAAGTCTAATTGGGGAGGAGTAACAAGTGGAGTGCCACAGGGATCTGTATTAGGGCCATTATTATTCATAATATACATTAACGACTTAGATAATGGGATTAGTAGTGTTATTAGTAAATTTGCTGACGATTCAAAGATAGGTAGGATTATTAGATCAGAGACTGATGTAGAGGACTTACAGGGGGACTTAGATAGGCTAAACGAGTGGGTGGTTGAGTGGCAGATGGATTTTAATATAGATAAGTGTAAAGTAATGAATATTGGAAGGGAAAACCCTCAAAACAGGTACAAAATAAACAGGATAATGCTCAATAGGTCAGAATGTGAGAGGGATTTGGGTGTGCAGGTAAGCTCAGACCTCCGTCCCAGAAAACAGTGTATTGAGGCTAGAAATAGGGCCAATAGGTTGTTAGGATTCATTACTAGGAGTGTTAAAAGTAGAAGTGCTGAGGTTATTTTGAAGTTGTATTTAGCGTTAGTCAGACCTCACCTAGACTATGCAGTACAGTTTTGGTCACCGTATTATAGAATGGATATAATTTTGTTAGAATCAGTGCAGAGAAGGATGACCAAAATGATAGAAGGGATTCGTAATTTCAGCTATGAAAGGAGACTAAAACACTTGAAATTGCACTCACTGGAGAGACGTAGAGTAAGGGGCGATCTGATTGAAGTATTCAAGTGGGTAAAGGGTTTTAATAAGGGGGATGTAGAAAAAGTTCTTACGATTAGTAGTCAGGATAGAACAAGAAACAACGGGTTCAAACTAGAAAAATGTAGATTTAATAAAGAAATAGGCAGAAATTGGTTCACAAATAGGGTGGTAGATGATTGGAACAGACTGAGTCAGCGGGTAGTTAGTGCACAGACAATAGGGAGTTTTAAGAGAAGACTAGACGACTTCATGGATAGGGATGAGAGGTGGGTGTAGGTAATAGGGGGGTTAAGTTAAACAGGAACTACCTAGTGCAGGCCTCAGGGCCTTTTGTAGCTTCCTTAATTTCTTATGTTTCTTATGTTTAAAAACTTAGATTCAGGACAGACATAGGTAGATATTGGTTCACTTACAGAGTCGTGAACGATTGGAATAGGCTGGGGAGACACGTAGTAAGTGCTGAGTAAATAGGTAGCTTTAAAAAACGGTTGGATCAGAGTATGGATGGGGATGACAGGTGGGATGGATAAATATTGGATTATTCCAAGGGTGGGGGACAAGGAGCTGCCTCGTGTAGGTCATTAACTGGCCTCTTGCAGTCTCCTCATGTCTTATGTTCTTATGCTCTTATGAAAACATAACATGGAGTCAGATACTTGAGGCTGGAGCCATCTGGAATAGTTAGCCAAATTGGATACACGATGCGAAAAGTTTGAGGCACGATTGGACAAATATTGAAAACACCAAGGCCAGAAACTTGATTACAGTGAACAAATATTCAGCACTCACAGTAGCCAATATAGAAACCAATACAGTATTCCTGGTGACATTGAAATTGGGAACCCGGAGTCGCAGGCTTAAAAACCTCTTCCGTTACAACGTCTGCGGTAATCTACGGTAATTATAGCCAATCTAAAGTAGTGTTGGTGTGGCTGGCAGCATTGCAGAACAAACAAGGTCACTTACCAACAACATAGCTTCATATTATATTGGCGGCCGGGGTGACCAAGGTAGGGGGCCGGAGTGACCAGGGTGTTAGGCCGAGCTGATTAAGGTATGGGGTCGGAGTGACGGAGATACTAAGGTCGGAGTGACAGAAAACCCAAACCTTCCCCACTAGCAAGGCAGTAAGTAACCTACCCAGGCCGTATGAAAGCCATTTGAAGTAGTGATTGAAGGGGAAGATCCTCTTGTAGTATAACACCAAGTACGCTGAGAACATTTCTTCATTGTATTCTGCAATAGGCGACATTTTTACCACTGAATACTTTTTACGTCCAGCCACACGTCACCTTTGAGTTAGACTAAATTTTGGCGCGAAAGTGTAGTGCAACTTGCAAGATTCCATAATTAAGACTGAAGTTATAAATAAAGTTAAAATTAAAAAAAATGTATATGATGCAAAATAGCTTAATCATTTTACATTATTACATTATAAAATTCACCTCAATTATTAGTGAAACCCTGACAATTCTAACACACAAAAGCATATATTATATAAAAACATATATTTAACTTTAAACGAAATTTGTCATTTATCGTCTAATACTTAATTAACTGATGTAAAGCAAAAAAGAACCATTGGCAGATCGTCAATGTTTTGGTTGGTGGCGTGAAGCGAAAATGCGTTAAGCCAGGTCGGTCGCTGATTGTGGTTAAATACCGCCTTCCTACCCCCGCGGACCACCAGGATGCCTGTGTCCCTTGATGACCTGACCAAGCTCAGGGTGGTGGACCTCAAAGCTAAGCTCGCCACCTTCAACTTGCCCAATCAAGGTACCGGTTAAGACGCCTGTTTGGTTGTGCTACTGCTAATGGTCAGGTGTCGGTCGGGAAGCATAGCCTTTGCAATGGCACTGTAGTACAGTGCATAGTCTCACACTGCTGGACGAAACTGTCCGGTGGTGTAATGATTAGCACGCTCGGCCCACAACTGAGATGTTCTGGGTTCAAATCCCAGGTGGGTGAAGACAAAATGGGTTTTTCTTCTTAAACGCTGTAACCCCTGCTCATCTAGCAGTAAAATAGGTACGGGAGTAAGCCGAGGGCTTGTGACCTTGCACTGGAATGACTTTGGGTCAAATCAGCAATTGCTCTGTGAGACTGAAGGCATAGTCCGCCAACATCAACTCCAATATGTGGCACGTTACCCAGAAGCTGATCCTGCTTGTCGAGTAATTTCTGAAAGGGATATCCCGGCGTGGAGGAGTCCAAGGGGGCACCCACAAGGTTCATGGCTGGGGCAAGTTGATGCCTCCTGTAGGGAGTTCCTTGGTATGGGAAGGGGGCTACATTGAGACTCGTACAGGGTGATCATCCGGTTTGGCGTCAAAGGGTGGGCGAGGCAACACGCCCTTCAATGATTGATAGGCGGGACTTGTTTTGCCAAATACCTTGGTGTACAATATTTCATTACCTGTTAGTTAAGGGTTGATCTGATCAGGGTTGGATCTAAATACATGCGGCTGTACCAAGTACCTGAATATTTTTCAAGTACAAGTACAGTCACTATGTACTTAAGTCCAAGTACATGTCATTGTACTTAAGTACAAGTACTTTATGTGATTTTAAAAAAATTCCTGTCACAGATTCGTAAAGCACGAAAGTTAGTAGTTTTCGTATATAGACATTAATGATATACTGTTAAAAAGTGGTATTCAATATAGAAAAGTAAATGGAAACTTTACCTTTTAATTTAGCACATCACTGCTTTTATCACAGAATTGCAAAACAAGAACATATACTCTATGTCCATAACATTCAATGTACGTATTCACCCAATAGTATCATCACAAAGTTCACTAGAATCTATAATGCGTGAAATTGGTCGACATTGCAGGCCGCAAAATTGGAATCATTAACCGGTGCTACTATAGTATGCGGTCTACCATGGTACCAAACACTAGGTTGTGGTCTACCTCATTTACTACTATAGTATGCGGCCTATCAGGGTTATATATTTATATACTTAAATAGCAGGAAGATAAAGATAAACACGTTATCAACTACAAAACATTTATTTCAACAATAAACACTTCTTATATCATTAAGGAATGACAAATAAATCAAGAAAAGCATTTCAGTGATAAACACTTTTTACATCATTAAGGAACGACACAAATAAGTCATCTGCATCTTTCCTCAGCACCTTCCACCAGAAACGATCAAGGTGTGACTGGAAAAGCTTAATATCAACGCCTCTCATTTTCTTCAGAATCATAGTTTTAGCATCTAACCATGATCGCTCAATTGCCTGAGTGTGTGTGTGTGTGTGTGTGTGTGTGTGTGTGTGTGTGTGTGTGTGTGTGTGTGCGTGTGTGCGTGTGTGTGTGCCCCAGTCCCTGGATCCACATAATGTCACTGATGGTTCACTGTCAGATGGTGGTAACCTATGGCATTTAGATTATTATAAGCACATTTATAATCTCATATTATAACCTCAAGTGAGGTGAGGTGAGGTGAGGTAGACTGCAGGTGAACGACATGAGAGGTGAGGTGAGGTCACGGTAGACTTCATACCGTGGTAGACTGCATACTATATTAGCACCCATTAACTTTATGGTGATTTTAGTCAAATTTTTGCCCTTGTTTGTATACAAATACATCTAATTATACATCCTACAATAAGGAAAAATACAGAAAAACATAAACATTATCATTATCCATAAGAAAACTAATTTAAATGACCATTTTACTGTACCTGGGCTTGCAGAGATGGAGATTGGTCTCGTTCGCAAAATTGGAATATCGCAAAATTGGAGGGAGCACTGTACAGTTTATAACTTTTGATTAAATACAGTGTACTTGTTTGTACTTGAATGTACTTGGTATTTCTTAAATACTTTGGGTCTAAGTACAAGTATAAGTAACATTTTAATCTCCAAGTAGAAGTACAAGTACAGGAAGTCCTTGCTACACGATAGTTCGGTCTATGTTAAATTTGCAGATACGATACTAGCCAATTAGTACCCTTTTTTCGATTTACGATACTTGATTCGCAGTTACGATATTAAAAAAAGGCGCCAAAATCGGCGTGGCGAGTTGGGCGTGGCCAAATCGGCGTGGTGGCGCATGCAGCGCCATCACGCCGCTACGCTACATGCGGCCAACTCCGACAACAACTAGTCATTCCCGTGCCACCATTACAAACACAGTGAAACCTTGTGCCAAACAGTCAACGATCTCGATGTTCTTCAAACATGCCAGCCCATCAACATCAGCTGGACCATCCATTTCAACAGAGCAATCAACTTCAGGTTTTGAATCGCCCGCCTCACCCTCGACCTCCGCCTACGTCGCCCGCATCAGCTGATCAGATGATTGCATAATTATATTCTTTTCTTTATTCTTTTCTTTATTTTCTTTATTATTTACATTCAATTTGTTTATTTTTACACTAAAGTATGTCTTTATGTATGTATCTGAACCTGAAGGAGTGACTTTGGCAATGTGCTGGAACGCATCCCTATCTAATACATGTAAAAATGGGTTCGGTATACGATATTTCGGTTTACGATAGGGTTTCAAGGAACGCATAGCTATTGTAAAACGAGTACTTCCTGTACATGAAAATCTGTACTTAAGTCCAAGTACATATACTTGGACCCAACCCTGGATCTGATGTAACTGGTTTACTTACACTCATAATTTTCTTGCAATCAATATCAAAACAGCAGTGTTTTTTTTATCAGATTTCAGGCTGATATGCTATCTTCCTTTCTAGGCCTGAAGAGTGATCTGGTGGACCGTCTCTTCCAACACCTTGCCTCACTCGGGGAGACCACTGGCCCGTCCCGAAAGGAAGAACCCACAGGTAACTCAGGTAGGGATATTGATTCTCTCTCTCTCTCTCTCTCTCTCTCTCTCTCTCTCTCTCTCTCTCTCTCTCTCTCTCTCTCTCTCTCTCTCTCTCTTTCTTTCTTTAAATACACTCCTTCAATTCTCACAAAAATCTGAACACAATTTGACAAAGTACCACGTATCTAACCTGTACACGCATTTCAACAGAAAATGACATAGCACACCTACTACAGGTAACTCTTGTTTTACACAAGTTTAAAATGTGCGATTTTGTTTAACATGATGTCAAAAAGCCAGTATTTTTGTTTTAATTACAAGATTTCTTTTGAATAACACTGCGATCCAAATCAAATAAAGCTTTCCTTGTTTATTATTATTGTCCAGCGTGTTTAGTAAAGTGCAGCACCATGTTTGATTTTACTCATAGTGTCTCATGAGCAAAGGAATGAATTTTACATGTATTTAATCTGCATGGGAAAATTATGTTTACTTGATGCAAAATTTTAAATACGCGAACGTTCCAGGAACACAATAAGTTACCTTTACCTTAAAAAAAATGTTTTAACAGACTTGCTGGATGATGGCCCCCCTGGTGTGGACCCTGAGGTACCTGACACAGGGAGTGGGGAGCAAGACCAAGGCAAGCCAGAGGACATGGTGACACAGGAGGGTGAGGACCCAAGCCAGCCAGGTGGACCAGAAGGTATCATGCGGCAGAGGGAACAGGAGGAGGTAATGATTGTTACCAAAAATCATGTCAAATCACTCATATTAAGGGGACACTTATCTCATTTTGAAAATAATTTGCCCCACCTAAAAACTCTTACAAGTTAAGAGTTGAAACTTAATAGTTAACTAGACTTTAAATGTACCTACTCCAAGAGTACACTTAAACCTGGGCTGAATTAGCCGAAAGTCTGAATTATCCGATTATTACTCTCTAGCCCCTCCATACAATAAGAACTCACTAAAACATGCCAAAACAGTACAAATTATAGTACTTGTACTCACCAAAACATGGCTGATATTAAAGTATTGAAATGCAGTACGTACTGTACTCTGTCAAGCTGAGTCTATCAATAACAAAGTTCACGATATGGTAACAGCCTTGTCTCATCATGGCAGCTGATTAGCTGATGCACTCCACAAGGCTGTTGCCATAGCGTGAGCATTGTTATTACTCTGACTCTGTGGGATGGAGGTTTTTTTAATGGTACAATGCACTGAGCACTCACCATTCAGGCGTCATTGAGCTCATCTTCAGGCAAGTCTGGTGTCACTCTGGGGATTTGTAAGGTAAGGTCTTCAGTGTCAGAGGCGATGTGAAGGCTGCCTGATGAAGTGGATTCAAATCATGGAAATTTGTTAAAAGATTCAAACTTGGCCTGAAACAGGTCGAATTATCCAAAATTTTAATTATTGAGGTTTTAGTGTATACATGTCCTATGAAATATTTAACACATGATGTCATGTTTTTTGACTTACTGATTTAATGACAACCTTCATATTAGTCCTACATGAATTCCACTTGGTTTGAAAATAGTTCAAACGTATATAAACAGTATAATGACAGCACATTTTAAAATAACCAATATATCAAGAAATATCTTGCCGTTAATTTGTGTTAAGTGTACTGAAAAAGGCAGGACCACTACAGTTTTAGACTAAGACATTTGTGACACCCAGTACAAGATGTAGCTTATGCTATGGTTGGCAGAGTTTTGTGTAGAATTAGAGAAGAATTCTCAAAAAATTAATATATGATCAGACTTCACCCTTGGGAGTTTCATTAGCTATACCTCATCCTTTGCTTGATTAGTTAGAGTAAACCTATTTTGGCCTAGTGATGTTGTAGGGATGGTGACAGCTGTAATAGTAGCCCTACATCACCCAACAGCAGATGATGAACCGTCAGCGGCAAATGGAGGAAGACCAACTGATGCAGCACAAAGTACGGGAACAGCAGCGCCTCCTGGAGCAGCAGCAGCAGCAGAAACAGCAGGAGGATCTGTACAGACTGCAGCAGGCAGCGTTCATGGAGCGACAGCGGGAGGAACAAGAGAAGCAGGTGCACCTCATGAGGATGCAGCAGGAGGCTCTCATGCAAGATGATGAGCAGATGGCTGTGAGTATTGAGCTATTGTCATTCACTGCTTGCATTGTGGTAGAACATAAGGTTTTGTTAGTCATCCAAGATAATTTGCTTTGCATAATTTTATTCCATAATTAGTTAACTTATTTCATGTGAAAATCCAATGTCCAGTCTGTTTCATGTTGTCTTTATTCAATACTATGTTGTTATTTGCTAACTTTGCTGTAAAACTCTGATCACTGAAAGTTATGTCTCACATGATGAGAGACATTTTTTTTTCTTTATCCTGTTATATCTCATTTTTCTAATACACCTCATCAGATACCTGGCCAAGGAGGGCCTCCACCTCCTCCACCACCACCAGGAGTCTCAACACCCACACCACACACCACTGGTCCATCACCAGGGCCAGGAAGTGTAGGCACAGTGCCAGTCTTGGGGCCACCTGGAGTCAAAGCCTCTGTTGTGGTGCCACCCTCACCCCCCTTCACCACACGGCCACAGGGTCCCATGAGTGTTGGGGGTCCAGGAGGTTTCTCCGGTCCTGGTCCTGGTCCTGGTCCTGTGGGAAGTGCTGGATTACTAGGGCCAGGACCAGGGTCTTCCCCAAAGCCTAACCCATCACAGCAACAGCCTCCACTGCGCCCCCCTCTGTTGCAGCCTGCTAGTACCCGCCCCCCACCTCCCATAACCTCCCAACGGCCCCCCACATCCATGCAGAGCACCCCACCAAGGCCGCCAGTAAGTCTTTCTTTTAGAATATTACCTTGCACTAATGTTGGCCAAAGAAACCAAGCTCATTCTAACCAATATCTCAGGTCAGACAACATGTCATCTCCTTTTTCATGGGAACTGTCATTGACTGTAGCTGCCAGTGACCCGCCCTCCACCTGTCCCCCTTCCCATTTAATTTCTATTGTGGTTCATCCCCACCTCTGCCTCTCCTCCTTGTCCTTAATCCTCAGACCATCCTCCTCACCATTCCTTCCACCTGGTCATATATATATTACCAGGTGGAAGGAATGGTGATTAAGGACGAGCAGGAGAGGCAGAGGTGGGGGTGAACCACAATAAAGATGAAATGGGAAGGGGGACAGGTGGAGGGCTGGTCACTGGCAACTACAGTCAATGACAGTCCTCATGAAAAAGGAGATGACATGTTGCCTGACCTGAGATATTGGTTAGAATGAGCTTGGATTCTTTGGTCTGCATCTGTACATGTTGTCTTTCTCATCCCCAAGCTACCATTTACTAACACCCACTTTTACCACAGGGTGCTGGCTTACTAGGAGCAGCTCCCTCTGGAATGGGACCCCCTGGAGAGACCACAGAGAAAGCAGACAAGCCACCTCCTCTCATGTCCCTGCAGGTGTCCCCCCCAAAAGATGAGACACCCAGAGAAGTGAAGCTCCCCCAGGCCCTGGAACAAGCTCTTGCATTCAAGACAGAACGAGCCAAACAGGTCAGCATGAACTGTGTTGTCAATAAGTGACTCTCATTATCATTGAAATCGGTCAACTATAAGTTTTTACATCCATCTCCTTTCAATCTTGTTTTCAAGGGCATCATCCTGTGTGTGTATGTGTCTTTTATTTTTATTTATTTATTTATTTTTTTTTTTTTTTTTCCCTTTTTATAGTATGCAGGGTTTGAGCTACACGTGTGGTTTTGTCTCCATATCTATGTTTGTCTTTCCTTTAGTTGTGGTACATTCTTTGCCATTATTAGCTCTTCTTTCAGTTTATGTCTGTATGTTTCTCTGATGATAAGCTGTCCTGTATTACCACTCCCAAATCTTTCTCTTAATTTTCTATTGATCTAATATTATGTTCTAACGTATATGTCCATGTTGGTCTCATTTCACTCTTTCCCATTTCCAAAACATGACATTGTGTATTCACCTAGTTGTAATATATAGGGCCTGCACTACATTCGTGTGGTCCTGTCTCCTTATCTATATTTGTCCAGTTTTTCCTTTAGTTGGTGTACATTCTTTGCCATTATAACCTTCTTTCAGTCCATTCCAGGTATCTATGATTCTCTTGGGAAAGCTGTACCTTTTTGTGCCATTCAAGCAAATTTCTTTTTGAAATTTTTTCTTGTGTCCCCTCAAATATCCAGCCTCTCATTTTCTTCTCTATATTAGATTTTTTCTATCTGTTTCCTCCAGGTTGTTCATCAATTTATATATTGTAATTAAGTCTCCTCTTTCTATTATTATTTTAGAGTTGCATGTTGCATTTCTTTTAGACAGTGAGGAAACATCAGCTGACTGGCCAGAGAAGTGGGAATAAAGGCCTTTGCCTCACACCATTTGTAAAGAAGGCCACCACCATGACTGTGTACAATAGTATATCATTTATAGGAAAAACAATACTGAAATTATTTAGGAAGGGAATGGTAGGGTAAGCGTGTGCAGCTGGCTTTGAAAGTATTTCAGTAAATTAATGTGGATTATAGGGTGAACTTCAAAGAAGAAAGTCAAGCCTTGGTGGTGGGCTGTATAGAGAGAAACATTGCATCTATAATGATGGTGATGAGAGAGAGTGAGTTATTCCACCAAATAATATCAAAGGAACAAAACAATAGAATCACAGCACTCAGGGGAATAAAGATTATCATCCTAGAGTGACTAAAAGGACTCCCTACTTTCGAATTCAGCCCCAAGGCCCACCAGCCGTGATATTAAACAGAGGCGTGATTTAAATGTAAGCTTTGATTATAATGTTATGAATCAAATGCAATCCCCTCCATTCTCCTTTGGGCCCTGAAGTTTTTGTTCCAGGACTATCATGTTACTCTAGGTTTCAGATCCAAATGTTAGAACTGATAAAATCCACTCAATTATATCATTAATTGGCTCAGCCATTTCTTGTCTATACTCCTTCAAGATGTATCCTGATACCCCATCTGGTCCTATTGCTTTCCTCTCTTCCAAGTCCTTCATCATTTCCCAAATCTCGTATATTTTTCTTTTCTCCTTGCGGGCTTTTAAAGTCAAA
This sequence comes from Metacarcinus magister, assembly GCA_029783475.1. Taxonomy (NCBI): domain Eukaryota; kingdom Metazoa; phylum Arthropoda; class Malacostraca; order Decapoda; family Cancridae; genus Metacarcinus; species Metacarcinus magister. The sequence continues at coordinate 2,965,162 of JAPQNM010000047.1, forward strand.
TTCAGTTTTAAACATTTAATGAAAAATCTTATTTAGTGGTTCACTCATTTCTTTTGGGTCCTCATATACTTAAATCAAGCTATAATTTCTTTATTTTTAATTTAATTTAATTACTAGATCTGAGTGTGTTTTGTGTGTGCATGAATTTATTTACAATGTTGCTTCCTAAACCTCTGTAAACACTATTACTTTCATTCAGGTTGGTGTAAATCCTGAGGATGTAGAGAAAGTGGAGAGGGAAGGTCTGGCCAGAATTGATGACCTGGTCAAACCAGCACCACCAGTACGTACCACCACCCCTCCTGTCAAACCCCAGCCAGCCTATGTCCCCCCAGCCTATGAGGAGGAGGAGGAGGAACCCACAGATGAGCCAGCACAGAAGATCAAACAGGAGAAGAAGAAAAAGAAGAAGAAGAGGAGGAGAGGTCGCAACCGTTTTGAGGAAGAACAAGATAAAGACAAGGAGAAGGATAGGGAGTCCCAGTCTGACAAGGGTGAAGGTGAAGAAGCCATTGCAGGGGTGGAGATCGAGTATATTCAGGATACCATTGACCTGGACATCACTGACCCTAACTACCGTCATTTCACCAAGATCTTTGAGACGTTCCGCATCGCTGAGCCAGAGCCCAAGCCTGAGGAGGAGAAGTTGACCCCCAAGGTAGAGCTGCCACTCTTGGACCTGAAGAAACTAGCCTCCAAGATCCCTGGGATCCCCCTGGACGATGATGATGATGATGATGACCTGAAGAAGGATGATAGTGACAAGCCCAAGTTATCCAAAAGGAAACTGAAGTTGCTCAAACGGATGAGTATCGCAGAGTTGAAACAGACAGTGAGCCGACCAGATGTGGTCGAAATGCATGATGTGACGGCCAAAGACCCCAAACTGTTGGTACATCTCAAGGCTACTCGCAACACTGTTCCTGTCCCCCGCCATTGGTGCTTCAAGAGAAAGTACCTCCAAGGCAAAAGAGGTATCGAAAAACCCCCCTTTGAGCTTCCAGACTTCATTAAGCGTACAGGAATCATGGAGATGCGTGCTGCTCTGCAGGAGAAGGAAGACCAAAAGACCCTTAAGGCCAAGATGAGGGACAAGGTGAGGCCCAAGATGGGTAAGATTGACATTGACTACCAGAAGTTGCACGACGCATTCTTCAAATGGCAGACTAAACCTAAGATGACCATCCATGGTGACCTCTATTATGAAGGCAAGGAGTTTGAGACCAAAATGAAAGACAAGAAGCCAGGGGAAATGAGTGATGACCTCAGAATTGCCCTTGGCATGCCCGTTGGTGCTAATGCCCACAAGGTTCCTCCTCCGTGGCTCATTGCCATGCAGCGTTATGGTCCACCACCGTCCTATCCCAACCTTAAGATCCCAGGACTCAATGCCCCTATACCTGAGGGATGCAGTTTTGGATACCATGCAGGTGGTTGGGGTAAGCCTCCTGTTGACAACATGGGCAAACCAATCTATGGTGATGTGTTCGGCACTCAGGGGAAAGACTTTGACACACCTTTAACAGAGGAGGAAGTTGAGAGGACTTTGTGGGGAGAGCTTGAGAGCGAGAGTGAAGAAGAATCAGAGGAGGAGAGTGAGCCAGAGTCAGAAGAGGATGGTAGTGGCCTTGTAACCCCAGGGGAAACTGGTCTTGTTACCCCCTCTGGTATCAGCTCACTACCTGCTGGCCTGGAGACTCCAGACATGATTGAACTCAGGAAGAAGCGCATGGAAACCGAGATGGAGGGTGGAGACACCCCTGCACTTTACACCATCCTGCCAGAGAAGCGAACTGAGACCATGGGACGTGCGATGATGGGCTCAACACATACTTACGACATCAGTGCTGCAGCATCAGCAACTGGCACTGGGACCAGCAAGGCAGTCCCTCAGGGTGTGGAGGTTGCCCTAGACCCTTCTGAGTTGGACCTCGTGGATACAGATGCCATGGCTGCTCGTTATGAAGCCACACTGAGGGAGCAGCAGAAAGGAGAGGAGGAAGATTTCTCTGATATGGTAGCAGAGCATGCAGCAAAACAGCGCAACAAGAGGCGAAAGCAACAACAAGACCAGAGCAAACCTGCCAAGAAATACAAGGACTTCAAATTCTAAGTGCGGCTGATTGAAATTAACATTAGGATGAGTGTAATTCCATGCAGGTGTCATTCTGGATTCTTGACTGTACCTCTCAAATAGTTGTGTATTTGCTGTTTTTATCACGATACCATTCAAATACCATCTAATAAATCTAATATAATATGGCTGTGTCTTTCAGTCTCATGTTAACTATTTTCCTGACCATCAGTCACAGCTGATCCTGCTTGTCAGGTTGTTTCTGAAAGGGATAACACGGCATGGCGGAGGCCAAGGGGGCACCCACAATGTTCATAGATGGGGCAAATCGATGCTTCCTGTTGGGAGTTACTTGGTATGGGTGATCATCCAGGTTGGCGAGGCGATACGCCCCTTGGCGTATGCCCCCAATGATTGATTGTTCAGTCACAGCAATTTCTTTTTTTCTCTCTCTCTCTCTCTCCCGCCCCCCCGTCCCACAAGGAATAGAATGACCCAAATTTCCATTGCTTCAAGCAAAGAAATATACATGGCAGGCAAGTATTAATCGTATGACAAGTTACTTTATATTTTAAAATGTAAATGTATTTTGAGGTAATGTTGTGTGGGCTACAAGAATTCTTCCACCATAATTGCTGCAGTTTGTAAAATGCAACAAAAGGGATGGAGCAAGGGATCTGGGAAGCCTCTCCTCTGTGTACTCTCCTACAAAACGACAAGGCACAGCCAGGGAGGGAAGAGTAAGGTCTCCATGAACCCTGGAAATTGGGTCTGAATGTGCATGGATGTAGTACATTTGAAGGTAAAAGGGAGGAGATTAGAAGAATTATGGAGTAAAAGTTTGATGTGTCAGCATCGAGTGAAACTAAATTGAAAGGAACCCCTCCATTTCCAAGTCCATTGCCGTTGTGGAGGGGCTTCGGGACCAGAGATTGAGGACTGATGCTGCGAAGCTTTGGACTTCCGTTTCTGGTCCAACCAATTTTTGCTTGTTTTTTTTCTTTTTCTAGCTTTGCTTCTCCTTGTTTCATATATATTTTCTTCTTAACCTCTCACTATCCCCTTCTTTCCTAAAGTGTAAGAGCTGTGCTGAGAGGATGAAAGGCTAACAAGAAGTTCAGTCAGGGGAATGGTATACCCTCCCTTTTTCATTGCCCTTACTCTCCATGGGGTTTATGGGGAGCAGACCAGTTATATCCCCCACTTACACACGGCTCACCATGGCCAATTATGAAAATTTTAAATTAACAGGTGCCCTGGACTTCCCTGGCTTGAACAAGATCACCGCTCTGAAAACTCCTCTAACCACCCACCTGTCAACTCCCTCGTCTCCTTCACCTCCTCTTTTACCTATTTCTCAAACACCAACACCAACCCCTACTTCTACATCTGTATCTTCCTCCAGTATAACCACCTTAGAACCATATATACCTCCAAAAAGTAAAACCACTCACCAACTCTCTACCCTGGCCTTTTCCTCTTCTGTAATTCACTGTCTCCTCCTTTCATCCTGGCCTATCCTCTACCACTAATACTTTCCTTTATCCAGTCTCTTTGGTCCTCGCTGATGGAACAAATATTTCCATATCCCTGCTCATGCTCCATACTCAAAAAACACTTTCCAATTCCAGAAATGCATCCAAAGACAGGTGGGAAGGTTAACCTTCCACACACAGCCTGAAAGATCTCATTCCCAATGAAATCTGCCCAGATGGCGTCAGTTGGCTTGACTGTTGCTCTGACCTTTTTGAACTGATTGCAGACGAACATAATACTGCTTATGTGTCTTGTTTTACCATTAATCCTTGTGGCCGTCGAAATACCCAGTAAATATTACAAGAATTGCATTCAAAGGACATCCAGCTAAATACTGTAGATCCACTGTATGTTGCCCTCTCTATGCCTCACTTGGCCATACTTGTACAAACTGCCCTTCAACAAAATGCATCTGTGCAAACTGCACCCAAGAACATAATATCTTCTTCCGAGGCTGCCCTGTTTATACATTTGAATTGGAGGTTGCTGCCCTCCGCTTCAAACATGGCACTCAAAGAAGCTACACAAGAAGCCCGTATCAGTGGCTTCCAACAGGTTGCTCTCTCTCAGCACATCTCCATTAACACCCCACCTACCACGACTAACAGTATCTTTCCTCCTACTACATCCCATTCTTTTTCTTCCACTCACACTTCTTCTCCCACTCCTCGTTCCTTCAACTAGCACAACTACCTCCTCCACTTCTCTCACCCACCCTGTAGTTACTTCAGTGCCAGTGAGTAATAATTTTTCTCTACTAAATCCAGATGGCCCATCCTCTACTACTTCAACTTTAAACCTTGCTCTCCTTCCTAGTGACCACGTCGTATAACTCGTTTCTGTATACCAAACCGCTGCAGATCAATTATGCTAGACTCAACCAAAAATCATTATTATTTTTTTATATATATATATATATATATATATATATATATATATATATATATATATATATATATATATATATATCATTAACCGTTGGTGCCAGTAGGCTTTTGGAGGCACAGATGGACTTGCCTCGCCTGTTATTTGGCGTAGGTTTTCTGATTTTATATAGTGACATCTCAAATGTTTAAGTTCTCTCTTGAATATGTTGAGAACATTGCGAGGCTAACTGCTACTACAGCCTCAGATGCATATATATAACATTGTAAGTCCCGTCTGAGGACAGTATGGCAGCAATTTGGGTAGTCTTTGGCCACTCGGCAGTGATATCAAAGAATGAAAAGTGGTCAGCGAATAACGGGGATTTGAACCCGGGATCCTAGGCTCCCCGAGTGCTAGATTGAGTAAAATTATGCTAAATGAGTGACAAAATAATGCCAAAATTATGCTAAATAGAAGGTTCATTTTACCATTTTCGATTACATTACAAAAACAAAATAAAACTAAGTTATATGTACTTAAACATAGTTACAACTTAAATGACATCTGCGGTGCCTCAACATTTTGAGGTTTCTTATCACGTTCACTAATGTGTAGTATGTCGCATGTCAAAAAATGTAATTATATAAATATGAGACGCTATTTGCGAGAAGCGTGAACTGGTTAAAAGTATCAGTATTTCCATTGCAGCTACCTTATTACTTCCTTGTACTGTGATAATTTGAGCTGTAGTGCATAATTGCATATTTTACAAAATGCACTTTAATCAGTTTTGTTCCAGGCCAGCCAGCTTTTTAATACTGCATCAGCCAACCATTCACTTCAAAAACCTTGTATACATATATTTTTGCCTTCTTTGTTTCTATGCCTTTACTTTCATCAAAGGAGAAGCTCGTCTCACTGTCTTTCTCTCTGCTCTCTTTGACATAGCTGCGGAGAGGCTGAAAGTGAGATTTAGACAAATGACATAAACTGGCTTCTATAAGTGCAACTCAGCGGACGGAGAAAGGGATAACAAAGGACAGATTATGCTTGTCTGTTTTAAGTACATATATGGCAAGCATGGGCAGTGTGTCTGATGCCCTATCCGCTGGATTTCGCCCAGGTAACGTATCTCCGTCGTACCAACTTCGTCTCGCCTAGTTGTAGCGGCCAGGGTTTTTTTTTTCTTTCTTTTTCTTTTACATGAATAGGCTCTGGCTAAGGGCAAACAAAAATAGGTTAAGAAAAAAAAAAATCTGCTTCTCGCCAGACCCTGAACAGAGGACAGTAGGAGAAATAGAGGCAGGGGGTGGAGGTCCAGTTTTGCGTGAGAGGTGTCTTGACACTCCTCTTTTAAAACAGTTCAAGTCATAGGCAGGTGGAAAAAGAGACAAAGGAAGAAAGTTCCAGAGTTTACCAGTGTACGGGATGAAAGAGTGAAGATACTGGTCAACTCTTGCATTAGAAAGATTGACATAATAGGGATGAGAAGAAGTAGAAAGTCTTGTGCAACGAGGCCGCAGGAGGGGTGGAGGCATGCAATTAGCAAGTTCAGAAGAGCAGTCAGCATGAAAATAGCGGTAGAAAAGAGATAGAGATGCAACATTGCGTCGTTGACTTAAAGAATCAAGACAGTTAGTTAGAGGAGAGTTGATGAGACAAAAAGCTTTAGACTCCACCCTGTTTAATAAAGCTGTGTGAGTTGAACCACCCCAGCCATCAGAACCATATTCCATATTAGGACGGATAAGGCCCCTGTGCAGAGCAAGCAGCTGGGAAGGAGAGAAAAATGGACCCAGACGCCATAGGACACCTAACTTCTTGGAAGCTGATTTAACAAGAGTAGAGATATGAAATTGCCAGTTTAGATTTTTAGTAAAGGATAAACCGAGTGTGTTTAATGTGGAGGAGAGGGGCAGTTGAGTGTCATTGAAGAAGAGGGGATAGTTATCTGGAAGGTTATGTCGAGTAGAGTGTTGTAGAAATTGAGTTTTTGAGGCATTGAACAGAACCAGATTTGCTCTGCCCCAATCAGAAACTAGTGAAAGATCAGAAGTTAGGCGTCCTATAGCATCTCGCCTTGGAGTGGATAGGGCATTGAGTCAGATTTAGGAGATCATTGATGAATAATAGGAAGAGTGGACGATAGGACGGAACCCTGAGGAACACCACTGTTGATAGGTTTAGGAGAACAGTAACCGTCCACTACAACAGCAATAAAACGATCAGAAAGGAAATTGGAGATGAAGGTACAGAGAGAAGGATAGAATCCGTAGGAGATGAACTTTAGAAATTATAGATTTATGCCAGACTCTATCGAAGGTATTTCGATATGTCAAGGCCAACAGCAAAGGTTTCACTAAAGTCTCTAAAAGAGGATGACCAAGATTCAGTTAGAAAAGCAAGAAGATCACCAGTAGACCGGCCTTGACTCGGCAATCTGAGAAGTCAATTCACCAGGCCAAAGAAAGACCGTAGGTCAGTCAAGTTTGCAGGCTTAGGAAATGCGGCAATCGCTCGCATTTTCTCCATGTCAGTTGTGATTCCATCTTTTGAGAGCTTGAATCCGCAGAATAACACTTCAGAGGCTACCAAAACGAACTTCTGTGTTGATGGTGATGTTATGGGCACGGCAACGCATCAAAGCTTCGTAATAATGCCTCAGATGTGCCCCGTATTTATCGCTCCATAGCAGAATATCGTCCACCACCTTGGCACACTGCTGCACGCCGTCGAGAGCCGCATCACCACGTCACCCGTGACTACCTGGAAAGGCAATGATATATAATTTTACTTCCTGCCAGAGGAATGGGAATTTCATGACAATTTCATTATTTGTCCACAAGTTATTGAGGCCATGTTTAAATCTAGAATGAGCAATTTGATTACCCTGCAACTCAATGAGGCTTTCTTGCAGTGTGATATCAACATCAGCTGCATTTGTCTCAAATGGGTCTACCACCCATCTTGGAATGTTCATTTCCAAGACATCTTTGAACCTAATTTTCATATCATTGTGCAATTTTTTCAAGTGATCGATGTACGCTAAAATATTATCCTTACATCCAATATTAATCCTGAACAGATTATTTTTTTCAATGAAAGCACCGATTGCCTCTTTGCAAGTTAAAATTGTTGAGATATAAACTTAAGTTATTGATAAATTATATGTTTTGAGTTACCTTTGAGAAGGAATAAGTCTACCCATTTTCTTAGTTCCGTTTTCTATTATTTTATATTGTATGTGCTGCCATCATCGGCATATGTTGAAGTTACTCAAGTAAACACTTGAAGGAGGGACTTTGTGTCTGAATTAACCCCACACATACACTGGTCATTTCCACCATCATGACAGCGTCCACATCAACAGGTTATGGGCCCAGGCATCGCCTACTATTCGATGGTGACGAAGAGAAGTATGAGTTGTGGGAAGTAAAGTTTCTCGGACATTTAAGAATCCAGAATCTTCATGGCGTGGTGAAGGCAGCCACCCCTGATGTTGAGAAAAACGCTCAAGTGTACGCGGAGCTTGTACAACTGCTGGATGATACAAGCTTAGCCCTGGTGATCAGAGATGCCCAGGATGATGGTAAGAAAGCCCTAGCAATATTACGTGAATATTATTTAGGCACAAGCAAGCCCAGGATTATTTCCTTGTACACCGAGTTGACGTCACTTACGATGGCAGAAGAAGAGAGTGTAACTGACTACATGATAAGGGCAGAGAAAGCAGCGACCTCCTTGAACAAAGCAAAAGAAGTTATTAGTGACAGTCTTCTTGTGGCAATGGTGTTGAAAGGTTTACCTCCTAATTATAAAACTTTTTCCACTGTTGTGACTCGGAGGGAAAAGGCATGGACTTTCGTAGATTTTAAAGTTCAGCTGACGAGTTTTGAAGAGTCAGAAAAAGCCTACAAACCACAAAGGTCAAGTGAAGATATTGTCATGAATGCCAAGTCAAGGGAAATGAGTTTCAAGTGTTATGCATGTGGGAAAATGGGACACAGGTCTTTCCAGTGTTCAAAGAAGAATGAAGACGAAGAAGAAAAGAGAACATACAGAAGACCAAGCCGCTGGTGTGAAAAGTGCAAGTCCCAAACACATGACACAAATTATTGTAGGAGGAAAAATTATGTAAAGGTTGTAAGTGATAGAGAAGAAACTGATAATGTAAGTCAACACAGTTCTCATAATTTTGCATTCAAAGCAAGTTGCTATAACCCTGACAATCCTACCAGTAGTGACAGTTTATTGGTAGATTGTGGAGCCACAACTCATATTGTTACGGACAAGTCCAAATTTGTAAAATTTGATCAAAACTTTGAACCTGTAAGTCACAGTATTGAACTTGCAGATGGTAGCAGGACTTCAGGTGTTGTGTCAGGCAGAGGTGTAGCAAGTGTCAAGCTGTGTGATACAACTGGAAACATACAAGAAGTTGAGTTAAATAATACCTTGTATGTACCTTCTTACAAACAAGACATATTTTCTGTTAAAGCAGCCACTGAGAGGGGAGCAACAGTAACATTCACCCCTGACCATGCAGAATTAAGTGCTCCAGATGGTACAAAATTTGAAATTCAGACATGTCACAAGTTATACTTTCTGAACAAGATGAATTTTAAGAAGAGTGGCACTGACACCCACACCATGGAGGAGTGGCATAGAATTTTAGGCCACTGTAATGTGAAAGATGTGATAAAACTTGAAGACGTTGTCAAAGGTATGAAAATTTCTGGCAAAATGAACTTTGATTGTGAAACTTGTATAATTGGAAAAATGACACAATACAGGAACAGGGAACCAGATAAGAGAGCGACTGAAAAACTTGAGTTGATACATTGTGATCTAGCAGGTCCTATTGACCCTCCTGCTAGAGAAGGGCTTAGATATGCAATGTCTTTTGTAGATGATTACTCTGGTGTTATTATGGTGTATTTCTTGAAAAATAAGAGTGATATAGTAGCAGCCATGGAGAGATTTTTAGCAGACACTGCTCCGTATGGTTCTGTCAAACGAATCAGGACAGACAATGGCGGTGAATTTACTTCGGCAGAGTTCAGATCTCTTGTAGTGAAAAATCACATAAAGCATGAATTTTCTGCACCATATTCCCCCCACCAGAATGGCACAGCTGAACGCTCCTGGAGAACCCTTTTTGAAATGGCCAGATGTTTATTGTTGGAAGCCAAATTGCCAAAGAAACTGTGGACGTATGCAGTAAAGACATCTGCATACATTAGAAACAGGTGCTATAACTCGAGAACTGGAAAAACACCATATGAAATGATGACAGGAGAAAAGCCAAACTTAGGAAATATACACATCTTTGGAGTTGTATGCTATGCATATGTGCAAAATAAGAAGAAGTTGGATGCACGTTGTGATCGAGGAGTATTTCTAGGCTATGATACACAGAGCCCAGCCTACCTTGTGTACTTCTCAGAACAAGATGACATTAAGAAAGTAAGATGTGTAAAATTTAATGAAAAGTTTGAAGAAAAAGAAGAAAACAGTGAATCTATAGAAGAATATACAAGACCCAAGCATTATGAACCAGAACAAAGCACCCAACCAGAGACAGATGAAAATGAAGATGAAGAAAGAAGATATCCTCAGAGACATCGGAACAAACCCAAGCACATGGAAGAATATGTTATGGACGATGAAGATTTATCGAATGTTGCAAAATGTTCGATAGACTACTGTTACCGTGTCGCAGGTGTTCCTAATACATACCAGGAGGCTCTCTCATCTTCAGAATCTCATCAGTGGCAGGAAGCAATGAAAGAAGAAATTGATGCATTGAATGTGAATGACACCTATGAATTAACACCACTCCCTGAAGGAAAATCAGCTGTTGGTGGAAAGTGGGTGTACGCTGTAAAACTAGGTCAAAACAATGATGAGAAATTCAAGGCAAGATACGTAGCTAAGGGATATTCGCAAGTGAAGAATGTAGACTATTTAGAGACATTTTCACCAACCGCACGCCACACTTCTATTCGTATGTTGATGCAGCTAGCAGTGCAAAAAGAAATGAAAGTTCAACAAATGGATGTGAAAACAGCTTATTTAAATGCTGATATAGACTGTGAAATTTACATAGAGCAACCAGAAGGTTTTGCCGAGGAAAATGAAAAGGGAGAAAAACTTGTATGTAAACTGAAAAATCTTTGTATGGACTGAAACAAAGTGGACGTAACTGGAATAATATGTTACATAATTTTCTCATTGGTCACAATTTTAATCAATCTGTTGCTGATGCTTGTTTATATTCAAAGTTTGAAGGAAATACAGTAACAATGATTATAATTTGGGTAGATGACATACTTATAGCTGCCAGTAATGATGATGCACTTCATGCCATAAAGAAATCCCTCAAAGATAGATTCAAGATGAAAGACTTGGGAATATTATCATGGTTTCTTGGGATTGAATTCAACTTTGATTCAGAGGGGAGTGTTAGTATGAGTCAAAGTAAATATTGTAAGAAAATTCTTGAGAGATTTCATATGGAGGACTGCAACCCAAAAGCCATCCCATGTGATTCAAGTGCAAATAAGTTGATTTCTAGTAATTCTACTGAGTTGACTGATCCCAAACTGTATAGAGAAATTGTTGGAAGTTTAATTTGCTACAACAGGAACAAGACCTGATTTAAGTTATGTAGTATCACTGTTGTCCCAATATATGTCTAAACCCACTAAGGCCCACTTAGGTTTAGCTAAACATGTACTGAGGTATGTCAAAGGCACATTAAATTATTGTTTAAAGTTTCAGAAGTCAGATAGCCCATTGAAATTAACTGGTTATTGTGATTCAGACTGGGGAGCATCAGAAGATAGACGTAGTACCACAGGCTATAGTTTTCAATTAAGCAGCCAAGGCCCCTTAATATCATGGAAAAGTAAGAAACAAAGAGTCGTTGCTTTATCTACATGTGAAGCAGAATATATAGCCATGACTTGTGCTATGCAGGAAGCTAATTTCTTGAGACAACTGTATTCTGATATGACAGGATGTGAAAAAGATTGTGTAATTTTAAATGTAGACAATCAAGGAGCCAGAGCATTAGCCAAGAACCCTGTATACCATCAAAGGTCTAAACATATTGATATCAAGTATCATTTTATTAGGTCAGAAGTTGAGAGTAGGATTGTTGATTTAATATATGTACCCACTGAGGATAATATTGCAGATTTATTTACAAAGCCAGTATCAAAGAATAAATTGAATAAGTTCAGTGTGGTCAGAGGAGTAACTTAAGTTTAAGAGGGGATGTTGAGATATAAACTTAAGTTATTGATAAATTATGATATGTTTTGAGTTACCTTTGAGAAGGAATAAGTCTACCTATTTTCTTAGTTCCGTTTTCTATTATTTTATATTGTATGTGCTGCCATCATCGGCATATGTTGAAGTTACTCAAGTAAACACTTGAAGGAGGGACTTTGTGTCTGAATTAATCCCACACATATACTGGTCATTTCCACCATCATGACGGCGTCCACATCAACAAAAATATTTGTATTTTTACCTTGTAGCTGTTTGTTCAGCATATTATTTTAATTTAGCTTCTCAAATATATCTGAAAGGTAGAATATGTCAAATTTGGCAGCTATGATTTCTTCTCCAAGTTGTTTACCAATCAGAAATGTTACAACACTCTCCCAGAGTTCAACGAAAAGACGCAGGCAATTAATCTTAGAACGCCATCTCACCTCTGTATGCAAAAGTAGGCGTTCAAACTCTTCTTCGTTGTTAGCACAGAGTTGTCGGAAAAGACGGTCTTGAAGTGGATTCAACTTGATAAGATTGACACCCTTCATTACACTATCCATCTTTCAGACGTCCTCCCACGTGGCACAGTTTTGTTTTTGTAGTTGTCTAGCAACTACAAAAGCATTGTGAACCTCTATACATTCTCCTTCAGATACGGATGTATCCAGCATCTCCTCTTATTACGTCTTCTCCGGGCGACTACAGCACTGATCAGTGCAACTAAATCAGCCGCATCTTCCGATAATGCCATCTGGACACGTGCCACTTGCCGCGTGCGATATGCAACTTTGGTGTGAAAGCAGCCTAAGGGCTAATTTCACAGTCGCTTCGTATTGTTCAGATCGTTACCAATGAGCAGCGATCTCCACCACCATCAGCAAATCCAATTTCACAGTCGTCTTTCGCGGTGTTTGTTTGAAACCATACCAGAGATTGGAACCTTTGGTAACGCAGGCTTGGGAGCTGGGGGACCTCCCCAATGGAGCTTAAAGCAATTTTTTAGCAAATAACGAATTCTTATTCCCATATAGTTATATTACTTTCTGAAAAATATGTGAACAATTATTTAACAATACAACAACATGTTGTAGGGGTATAATGATAATATGAATTTTTTTTTAAAGAATTTGGATGGCGGCGTGAACGCACCAGTCAACGAGGGAGAGAACAAAATCATTTTCGGAAAACAGTATCCTCTTATTTTCAAGACAAAACTATATTATTCTGATAGATTTCGATGTATTTTGAATTAATATGATAACCGTTTTTCGGCAAAAGGATCAAACCAAAAATAAATCAAACCTAATCTAACCTAACGTCCTAACTGGGGGAGTCGCCCGCTAGACCCCATAATCATTTAAATTTTAATATTACGGTTATTTCTTAATTTGCTTATCTAGTTCAACTATCTAAATACTCAGAAAGATGAAAGATTTACACAATGAAATAGATAAGGATGTCTGGAAGATGCTATTTACCGAAATACTGAGAAAAATAGTAGTTGAGTTGATTTATTAATGTGGCAGTTATATCAGCATCAGGAAACCAGTGCAGGCTGTGAACAACCTTCAAGGTAGTAAATAAGAATAAAATTCTTATAGCTTTTCCTGGTATTATTATTGGTCCTTTTAGTTCCATTTGTTATCAAAGACCTTTACATACCTATAAAGTAGAGGAGAATAGGTTAGGTTATAAAGTAGAGGAGAATAGGTTAGGTTATAAAGTAGAGGAGAATAGGTTAGGTTATAAAGTAGAGGAGAATAGGTTAGGTTATAAAGTAGAGGAGAATAGGTTAGGTTATTAAGTAGAGGAGAATAGGTTAGGTTATAAAGTAGAGGAGAATAGGTTAGGTTATAAAGTAGAGGAGAATAGGTTAGGTTGTAAAGTAGAGGAGAATAGGTTAGGTTATAAAGTAGAGGACAATAGGTTAGGTTATAAAGTAGAGGATAATAGGTTAGGTTATAAAGTAGAGGAGAATAGGTTAGGTTAAGTTATGAATGTCTGTTTTGGGTTGAAATTTTAGCACAACTCAGATACGATATTATATATATTTCATTAATTAAACTGGTACATTCAAGTAAAGTTAGGAAAGTAAAGAAACAAATGAATTATATGAAATAAATATGTTTATACTTAACCCTATTTCCATATTTCAAATTAATTAAATATATATAGCCTTTCTCTTAGATATGCTTTTAATGAAGCATGACTAGTAAAACAAATATTTCCATGTTACAAAATAATATATATCTTCTTTCTCTTAACATATAAATATTAAATTTAATGCCTTCACTGTGTTCAAATATTTTTTATTATGATTTTGTCGCCTGTCTTCCGCTCAGCTGATGCAATAATTACATTTCCCGCTGCTCCGGCATACCAACATTGCAAAATCAGAGGTCTTCGTTTTGTTATGATCGTCATCAGGTTGGGGATTGCCGATACCACGAAAACAACGACTGTGAAATCGGATTGAGGTGTAGGTAATGATTCTTACCAGGTTGGTAAGGCTTGTGGTTAAGAACGTTACCAGACGACTGTGAAATCAGCCCTAAGAGGTGAAACAAATAGGATGATTAGACGTAATAAGACAGATCTCGAAATATATCGCACATAAAACTAAATCGAACCCCAATAAAGAAAAGTTATCAACAAACATTGGCCCACTCCACCTAAAAGATAGTTGAGTAACAAATACAGAATTACAAATGGCCGAAGTATTAAATGATTACTTTGCATCCGTTTTTACAGTTGAAGAAACCTATGAAATCCAGGAAATAACCCCAGCTCAACCTAACTTAAATCCATCAAGCGAGTGTGATTTTACTGAGGATGCAGTTACTAAAGCACTTGATCAAATTAAAGTAAACAAAACTCCTGTTATTGTATTGCAACGATAATCTTAAAAGAGACAAAATATAAAATCAGCAAACCTCTTGCAATAATATTCAATAAATCTTTAAGTTCTGGAAGAGTCCTCGACATTTGGAAATTGGCAAATGTTACCCCTATACAAAAGAAGGGAAATAAAACACTACTGGTTAACTACAGACCAATTAACAATTCATATCCATAGTTGGTAAGTTAATGGAAACTCTAATACGTGATAAACTAGTGCGTTTCCTAGAAGAAAATATTATAAGCCTCTTCTATTTGTTCCCAATAATCTACTCCGGATTCTGCTCTGAATCCGAATCCGTTTTGGATTCGGTGGGTGCAAATAGAACATCAGAATCTGTTTTGGATTCGCTGGATCAAAACAATAACATTGAGAGGCCAGTCGCTGCCCAGCCGTCACACTAGTCACTTCTCTGAGGAAGTGTTGAGAGTTACAGCTTTCATTACCTGATGCATTTAGGGCGACAGCGGCACCCCTAATTATCAGCAACCTGCTTATTGTACAATAAAAAAAAAATATATATATATATAACTAAATGTGTTCTTGAAAACACCATTAGATTCTTGAAAAGTAGATTCAGGTCTAATGAACCTCGAGGTTAATACAAAGTGTCTTGGGTTAAAATAGTGCACATGCTGATTCATTATATTTCTGATATTGTTTGATAGTCTATAATTAAGACATTTTATTCCTGCCTTTAATAAGTGCCTTATTACCTGGTTATGACTTGAATTCTTTCAAAAGAGGAGTGTCAAGACACCTTTGTTAACTAGACCTCCACCCCTTGCTTCTATTTCTCCTACTGTCGTCTTTACAGGATGGCGACAAAAGGGATTTTTTTTAACGTATTTTTGTTGTCCCTTAGCCAGTACAATGGTAGCGCGCTGGCCTTGCATTCGCTTGGTCGGCAGATCGAGTCCCCGCCCGGGCTCGTGATGCTTAAGCTGTTTACTGGGGAGGAACTGCTGTGGTCGGGCACCAGTGGTGCAGCGGTGGTCCACCATGGTTTTTTTTTTTATTTCTTTACAAATGCTGCTCCACCTCTTTATTATAAATATGAAGTCACACATGCTATACATAGTGTACTCAACATATCTGTGAAGGTTTCAGGCGATGCTCACCATTATTTACCTCGCAAATCGTCTTTGAAGTTAGGTTAGGTTAGGTTAAGTTATGGTTAGGTTAAGTTTTGGTTATGTTAAGGTTGTTAGGTTAGGTTACGGTTATGTTATGGTTAGGTTAAGTTTGGTTAGGTTCGATTATATAAGATTTTTACATTTTATTACCTAAAAGTTAGGGTTCGCAACTTAGATTTGTTCTGGGTTTGGATAATAAAATGCAAAAATGCTATATAACCGAACCTAACTGAACCGAACCTAACCTAACTTAACATAACCATAACATAACTGCAATCTAACCTAACAACCTTAACCTAACCTTAACTTAACCTAACCTAACATAACTTCAAAGACGTTTTGCGAGGTAAATAATGGTGAGCACCGCCTGAAACTTTCACAGATGTGTTGGGTACACTATGTATAGTATGTAAGACTTCATATTTATAATAAAGAGGTAGAGCAGTAGTTGTAAAGAAATACTCCTTATTATTATATATGTCTAACCTGTGGCGCCGATAGGCTTACCCTGGTTAGGTTAAATTTGGGTAAAACTTCACTTTCACACCCGCCCAAAAAACCTTACATTCTCATATGTCCTCATGTTTATTGGGAGATGGGGAATGTGGATATCTTATTAACTATTTATTTGCGACGGTAATGAGTGTCAGAATCGTTTGTGTATATCAATGTAAAATTCCCGAGTAGAGCTTCCCCTTAACCAAAAAAAAAACGTTGGGGATATCTTATTTAACTATTTATTTGCTACGGTTATACATATTTTTGTACCTACACTAGCATTTATGCAACATTTTTTTTACCATTCAAGCTCTTCCACGGACATGTAAGTTGTTTTCTTGGGAGTATATATATCAAAATTCAAAGAAAACAAATAATACGGTTAGAGGCTGCTGTTATATTTCCTTTCTTTCTGGTATTCATCACCATTATTATACAATTTTAAGCCTACAGTAGTATTTCTGCAACGTTTCTTTACCACTTATTATCTTTCTCGTATATATACACTGTTTTATTGGAAGTATATATTAATAATTGATTCCGAGAAGAGGCTGCTGTTATATATCTCCTTTGTTTCTGGTATTCATCACCACTATTATTCAATTCTGTGTCTACAACGTTTCTCTACCGCTTACTATCTTCCTCGTATATATACACTGTTTTATTGGAGGTATATATCAATATTAAATTCTGAGAAGAGGCTGGTTCAGGCTGGTGCAAAAAACCTACGAACGAGTGTCGTCTGCTATAACCCACCTCCAGAAACAGATTCGACGGATTCATGAATGTGTTACAGATCCCGGGTTAAAGCCGCATTTTTGTCGTCCACGGTTTCGAAGATCGTCTTAAGAATATAAGAACATAAGAAATGAGGAGACTGCAAGAGGCCAGTTAATGACCTACACGAGGCAGCTCCTTGCCCCCCACCCTTGGAATAATCCAATATTTAGCCATCCCACCTGTCATCCCTATCCATACTCTGATGTCTTGGGTTTACCTTCGGTAAACCCAAGTCAATCCCGCCTGGCGCGTTTTTGTCGTCCACTTTCGCTTGGAGGATACGAAGACAGTTCCAAGCCGAAAAGACTCGGCCTCGAAGACTGCCTGGGAGCTGTCTTGAGAGACGGATTTCATCTTGCAACCCGGATTCCCCTGAAAAACACCGACAAGAAGGAAATATGGCGGCCCAGAGAGAGTAAATAGTTACTTATTTGAGTAAAATATGCTGATTCCCACCTTAATTGTGGGAAATGACGCCACCTTAGTTGAAAAATAGTGCGTTGCATACACAAATGTGATAATACTGTATGGTAAAGCGGTAAAGCATAGCTTTAATCAGGGTAAAGCACAGCTTTACCCTGATTAATACCAGTAATGTCATGAAATGAGTATGTGGCGTACTATCTATAATAGCACAGCTTACAGGTACGGCAGCCGTACTTAAATGCTCGCTTATAGATACGGCATGTGCCTAACTTTGGTATAATATAATATAAAAAGCTTATATAACCGAACCAAACCGTACCTAACATAACATTACCTAACCTAACGAATGTTGTATCCTCACAGTGCTCGCTTATAGATACGGCATGTGCCTAAGTTTTAGGTAAAAAGCTTATATAACCGAGCCTAACCGAACCAAACCGTACCTAACATAACTGAAAAGATGCTTTACCAGGTAAATAATAAGGCACAGGCCGTACCAATAGCGGATGAATAGTGGATGACAACGTATCTTTAAGCACTTCGATCTATAGTTTGTCAGTATCCAGGTGTTCCAGATACGAGTTTAGTACATTGAATCAACAGCGTTTAGTAATGAAGATGTAGATGTTAGAAGCTATCATATAGCAAGGGCAATTAGAAAACATGTCATTTTCTTTCGTAGCCACATGCCATTCTGGTGAAGATGTAAACATCTACCGAATAAGATAACTTTGTTAGCATAACCTTCCCAGAGCTGCAGTTAAATGAGCCTAAACAAAACTAACCTAACCAAACCAAACTAAACCTAACGTAACCTAACCAAACCTAACGTAACCTAAAATAAATTGTATTTTTTTCTGTAATTCAGCGGAATAACTGTTTGAGGTGATCTTTAGAAGTTTCTGAGGTTGAATTTACAGTGCATACTAAAGGTAAGGAGATATCGAATAGGTCGTCTTACGAACCTTTACCGGTAATAGGTCTGTAGACTACACATTAAATGACTACTTTAGGAAGGTCATATAGTGAGAGGGACTTTTGGGAGTTCAAGTAAGCAGTGACTTGCGCCCCAGGGAACAGTGTATTATAGTTAGACATGGATAAATAGAAAGATACTGGGATTTTTTTGGTAGGTATGTGACAAATAGAAGTTCTGAGGTCATTATGAGATTGTATTTAGCGCTAGTTAGACCCCATCTAGATTATGCAGCTCAGTTTTGGTTATGTACTGTGTAGGATTATTTTCGGCGCTGACATTAATTTCGGCAACCATAACAAAAAGGAAATTAATGTCGCCAAATAATAAAGTTTTTAGGAAAGTTTGTAAGCCAGATAATATTTCGGCACCAAGTCAAGAAAAATTGTTTTTGTGGTGGCCACCAATCGGCCCAAGACGGCCCCAAAACGGTCTTCGAAATCCAATCCCGCGCGTGGACGACAAAAATGCGGCTTAAGATGGTAAATAGAACACGATTTTGCGGCTATGCCCCGCCCAGAGCGGGCAAGCCCCGCCCAGATTCAGTAATCTGAAACGGATTCACGCAAATAGAAGAGGCCCATGATAAATAAAACCCAACATGGCTTTCGTAACAAACGTTCTTGTTTAACCAGCCTCCTTGGAAAGAGAAGCCGCGTTTTTGTCGTCTCTAATAGAATCGTGAATTTCAAATTCTCTACCAGCACAAATAGTGAACAATAACACAATTTAATAATTTGAGAGAAAAAAATAAATTGATAAGCACTTAGCATCCGTTCACCAAAGCGAATATCTCATTTCTGCGTTTTTTTTTTTTTTTTTAGCAATAGCTGTTGTTTAGTCTTGTTTTCCCATTTCCTGTACACATTTCATGTTAGTTTGTATATATTACATGGTATTGCTTCTTCTTCCGGCCAGCTTCGGCTGGAGGAAGGGCCGGGTGGGTGGGGAGGAGCCTTCCACTTTCCTGTTCTTTTGTCTATCAAGTAGATATTATAGTAGCAGAGTAGCCTTTTTTGGTCCAGTAGGATTGTTGCTGTATGTTCTTCCTATGTACTCCCTTGTACTTAATTAGGATGACTTTTAGCTCGCCTCAGAGCATGCAAAATAGGGATGTGCACCGGAATCCGGTATACCAACATACCGATAATTTCGGGACGGTATTACCGGTATTTGAAGCCCTTCGGTATACCGGTAACGGTATTTTTATGTTTCGGTATACCTTTAAACCGGTAATTTTGCTTCGGTATTTTTTCCCGGTATTTTTTTTTTTTTTTTTTAAGAACATGACAAAAATTGAAGAGACTGCAAGAGGCCAGTTGATGATCTACACGAGGCAGTTCCTTGTCCCCAACCCTTGGAGCAATCCAAAATTTATCCATCCCACCCTTCATCCCTATCCATACGGGTACCTCTGCTAGTTTTGGTGTTTTTATGGTGGTGATGATGGTGGTAGTACCTAACCATCCACTCCTCCACTCCTACAAACACTTACTCTAATCACTCCTTACCACTCCACTTCATGCCTAAACCTCTTATAAGCACATTTTTAACATAACTTACTTGCTATATTAGAAGTAGGACGCTCAATATTTGTCTGTTTGTCCGTATGTCTGCCTTCTTCTCATTCTCAATATTCCCGCCAAATTCACAACGCTAAAATAATTAACACTCATTTTAAGAGTCATTTATCGCCTCAACTGGCCTGCGAGCCTGTGTGTGACAAACACCATCACCACCACCAAAACACACAAACTAGCAGAGGTACCCGGCGTTGCCCGGGAAAATAAGTGAACTAATCAGTTCTGCTGTCAGTTGAACCTACAACATGAGTTCTTCAGTTTTGAAGGAGTTAATATCTTAGTCACTTGTCAATTTACTTAGGTGTGGTCAGAAGAATGGCGGATATGAGTGACTGTGTTTCTTATGGCACTCAAATGATCTTTTATTACCGTATTAGTTGTTCATAATGCAATTTGCTACCTGTCTCTTCTCTACGTACTGTCTTCAGTCATGTAACGATTCTGCAACTTCGCTATCTTTGTTCTCAAAGAAGTTTCATAAGAAATAAGAAGATCCCAGCTTGCAAAATCTTATTACATTTGTTTAATTTTGCTAAACAAACATTTCTTTTAATGTTTCGTGGTATTGTAAGTTGCTTAAGTTTTTCTTTTGTATGTCTTATATAATTATCGAAAGGATTTATGTAATATTAGAAATCATATTTCATTAGCAAGAGATTCTGAACATGATTTTACATAAGGCATCCAATATGCAATCTGATGTCACCACAAGAGTAAAATCCCTGACGCACCCTCAAACGTCACCTAAAAATACCTTGTGTGAATGTAGTGTTACATATTGTCCGAAAATGTTAGACAAAGGACAATTTTTCTATTGAAAATTAAAAATAAAGTTACCGGTAATACCGGTAATTCTAAGAAATACCAGTGTTACCGGTATAATTTTTTTACCGATACATGCTGTACCGGTAATACCGGTAATACCGTACATCCCTAATGCAAAATGTCATCTCCGCGCGCAGGCGCAATAGCGGCTTGGGAGACTTTTAGCACGGAGGACAAATATTCTGCTACACTGGGTCGGAAGAACATGTCAGGATACAATCGATGTGTCAAATTACATTTACAGGTGTAACGCGGTGGGTTGCGTGGAGATATGGAGCTCTTACAAACAGATAAGTTCTATATTTTCAATAGAGGTGAAAATTCTCTATGGTGCAACAGGAAAACTGGCCAATTTGAAGCTAAAACATGTAAGTATAGTTTTTGTTTACATTGCATTGTGTGAGGGGCGGGCTGTGTCGTCAGCTGATGATGACACCCGGGTCTACCACACGCCCTCAAACCACATTCATGCTCTCCTTAAATCAGATATGCAACCTAGACCTTTACAGACGCAAATCACACGAGGTGCACATTATATACAGACACCATACGTGTTAATATCAATAACCACCACGCCCCTACACTAATGGGAGGCATCAACACACCGTCCTACTACACCTTGTTAATGACACTTTGGTGGTGACTGCACAGCACATTTTAACATATAATACACTTATTAATGCCCACCATATGGCCAGTTTTATTATTTTTGGTAGGTATTATTTTACATCTTCACCACAATGCTCTAGAGAATTCAGGGTTATATTTTTGCATTACCTGATGCATTTTGAGAAGGTTTTCTTTAATTACATTTCGTCGCAAATTCTTAGTTTGTGAGATATTCAATGTTTTCTGTGAGACCTTATCTTCGAAAAATAAAGTTTACTTTTGTTTGAACAAGGTTCTGTTATTTGTCAATGTAGGTTAAGGTTTGGTTAATATAGGTTAGGTTAATATAGAAGCTATCAAATGTTCTCTGACCAAAAGTAGGGTGTTGGACGAGGTGCAGTCCGAAGATGGAGACGTAAACAAACGCCATTATGGTGAAGATGTAAAATTTTACCTTATTATTTTTTTGAGAGGGATGATCTAGTGGAGATGCTTCTGTCAAGTTTTTATCATCGAATGTTATGAGAGTACTTACGTTGCTTGTTTGCAAGATCGTCAAAGGTAACCCTAATCTTACGTAACCTTAGTTATTATTGGACGCAGGTTGAATTAGACCTTTATGTTTAGATCGCAGTTAAAGTCTTGTGGGAGGCTTTAGACAAGATGAGTGTTTTTGGTAAATTTGCATAACTACTGCTGGTCCCCTATCTTCTTCTTTCAATAAGCTTGGGGACAACCTGAGAAAGCGGGGTTTTAGGGTGGGGGGAAAAATATAGGCTATTTATGACACTTTTGAAAAAATCTAAGGTGAAAAACCTATTTTCTAGGTAAAAAAAAAAAAAAAAAAAACTTATATAACCGAACTAGATACCCTCCAACGACACAATCATAACCTAACGTCAACTGAACTCGTGTAAAAACCTCTAGCTTGGTGGGGCAAGCCCCCCCAACCTAAACTGAACTCACGTTATGGGGAGGCGGTGGTACAGTGGTCTAGCGCTCGGGTGAGCGAGCCTAGGGTCCCAGGTTCGAATCTCCGATCTTCGCTGACCACTTTTCATTCTTTGATATCACCGCCGAGTGGCCAAAGACTACCCACATTGCTGCTATACTGTCCTCAGACGGGACTTACAACGTTATATGCATCTGAGGCTATAGCAGCGATTAGCCTCGCACGTTCTCAACATATTCAAGAGAGAACGTAAACATTTGAGGCGTCACTATAAAAATCTGATTACCTACGTCAAATAACAGGCGAGGCAAGTCCATCTGTGCCTCCATAAGCCTACTGGCGCCAACGGTTAATGATATAGAAAAAAGAAAAAAAAAACCTTTGGTAAATCTGCATAACTACTGCTCAGACGATATCGATATAAATATGAAGACCTACATAATATACATAGTGTACTCAACACATCTGTGAAGGTTTCAGGCGGTGCTCGTCATTATAATCAACTATAGGCCATAATATGGCAATCCGGAAAAAAATCTAGGGTGAAATGCCTAACTTTTGGGTAATAAGATAGAAAAAGCTTATATAACCGAACCAAACCTAACATAACCTAATCTAACTATAACCTAACCTAACATAACCATAACCTAACAAATATAATCAACCTAACATAACTTGAAAAATGTTTTACCAGGTAAATAATGACGAGCACCACCTGAAACCTTCACAGATGTATTGAGTACACTATGTATAGTATGTACGACTTCATATTTATATCGATATCGTCTGAGCAGGCAGTAGTTATGCAGAAATACCTAACCTCTTAACTGGGGGCAAGCCATCCCCAGGACCCCCCAACCCAACCTAACCTAACCTAAACAAAACTCACGTAATAACCTCTTAGCTGACACCCAAACCTATCACGTAATAATCATAATTAAATAACTTAATAACCTCCTAGAGGGGGCTTAACCCCCACACACCCCCTTCTAGCAAACTTACCTTAACCAAAGCTTTTGGTTGAAATTAAGTGTAGCTGTCTCTTCTTAGTCCATAGAGTCCAACACAAATATGTCACGAACGCACAGGTCAAATAGCTCACTTGCTTTTCCCTTAAACTTTGCCTCAAAATCCAAAACCCGTTATCAATGCAAGTTTCCATGATGGCAGCTCTGGAAAAATTGATATCACCTATTATCTACGTCTCTGTACAACAAAGCCACGTGATTAATTCTCATTGGCTGGGGATTCTGAAAGGACTACAACATAGTGGTGTATAACCAGTGGTGGGATTCAAAATTTTAAGAACAGGTTCTCTCACTACCCCTGTAGCCTCAAAAAAAACTAAAATCCTAGCTGCTACAGTGGTTTCTACATAAATGGAGATGTAAACAAAATATTTGAATCAGTGATGCCACATTCCCTTCCCCTTCCTCACTGAAACTCAGTGTTACCAACTCCAAATAACTTGGGAAATACGGAGGAATTAGTTTACTACAGCAATGTTGAATCCTTTGTGCCACTTAAATACTCTGATCAGATCTCCTTTTAATCTACGTCTCTCTAATGAATGGAAATTTATAAGCCTTAATCTTCTTTCATAAGGTATATTCCTCATCCCATGAATAATTTTCATTATTCTTCTCTGTACTGACTCTAACAATCCAATATCCTTCTTATAAAAAGGGGACCAAATACAACTTTAACAATACCTCTGCACTTCTCCTTATTACAGTTCTGTTAATGAACCCAAATAATCCATCAGCTTGATTTCTAGCTTCTATACATTGATTAAGTTACTTTGAATTAGAAAAACAGTTACAGGCTCGGGTTCAACAACATGAAGGTGTGTGGGAATTTGCAGATGCATTGTGGGAAATTGATGACAAAATACAACAAGTGAGGAGTAGAAGGGAGGAAGGCTGACAGTGGGTTTTGTACACCTGGAAGCTGAATTATGAAGAAGTGAATTACGGAGTGGAAGGAGACCAGAAGGGGCCGTGAGGAGTGTCATTCTTCACCTCCATGTTTAGTGTGTGGCCCCCCTGAAACAGGCCAGGTGAGGAACCTCACGATGGATGCTGAGAGGACGAGTGAGAGGGGGAAAAAACATTCGGATCACAGATGCGAATGGGATGGAAATTCCATATTTTGGATTTGTTAAGGTGGAGGGGAGAGTGGTGAAGGATTGTAGCCTCTATAAAACGCAGTATTGGGAGGAATGGAGTGGTGCAAGGGACTCAGTTGCCAGTGCTGCTAGAGATGAATGTGTTGGCAGAATTGGTGACTGGCCTACAGAACGTGGGAGGAAGGCCGACACAGTTGAGGATGGGTGAGAAGTGAAGAAAGTGTGTTCGAGCGGTGGAGGCTCGACTGAGAGTCCGGCAGCAGCCGTTGGGATGGGGTGTGGTGCAGCAGCATTAAGATTTGGTGGTTCCTGCTGGTACCAGAAGAGTGCTGAAAGTGTTTGTGAAAAGCTTGCGGGAAGTGGATGTGGACAGTGTAGTACAGGAAGTCCTCGTTTTACAATAGCTATGCGTTCCTTGAAACCCTATCGTAAACCAAAATAGCGTATACCGAACCCATTTTCACATGTATTAGATAGGGATGCGTTCCAGCACATTGCCAAAGTCACTCCTTCAGATTCAGATACATACATAAAGACATACCTTAGTGTAAAAATAAACAAATTGAATAAAGAAAATTAAGAAAAGAATATAATTATGCAATCATCTTATCAGCTGATGCGGGCGACATAGGCTGTGAGGCGGAGGTCGAGGGTGAGGCGGGAGATTAAAATCCTGAAGTTGATTGCTCTGTTGAAGTGGATGGTCCAGCTGATGTTGATGGGCTGGCATGTTTGAAGAACGTCGAGATCGTGGACTGTTTGGCACAAGGTTTCACTGTGTTTGTAATGGTGGCGCGGGAATGACTAGTTGTCGGAGTTGGCCGCATGTAGCGTAGCGGTGTGGTGGCGCTGCATGCGCCACCACGCCGATTTGGCCACGCCCAAATCGCCACACCGATTTTGGCCCTTTTTTTTAATATCGTAACTGCGAATCAAGTATCGTAAATCGAAAAAATGGTACTAATTGGCTAGTATCGTATCTGCGAATTTAACGTAAACCGAACTATCGTATAGCGAGGACTTCCTGTATAATGGAATCCCTAGAGCAGGAGTTGGCAACCTCCAGCCCGCGGGCCAGATCCGGCCCGCAGAGTCCGAACTCATGGCTCATCACTCTGCTTGATATTTATATAACAATCCGGCCCGCAACAGCCTAGCCAACTAAATGAGTAAATCGGCACCTCTCGACATGATGACTGAGATCTTTATCACATAGGCCCCAGGGAGAATCACCAAGGAGAAAATGACTACATGGCATGTGATGCAGCCTTAACCACCGCCAGTTCCAGGCACTGACGGACGAAGTCAACGCATACTATGGTGACCTGCTTTACTTCTGTGAGGTCCGCTGGTTGAGTCGTGGAGTCATGCGACTTGCGACTTGCAGCAGGAGATCACCACCTTCCTCCATCAAAAGAACCTCAATGTGAAGCTGCAAGGCAAAAACATTCTAGTCACAGACATGTATTCACACATCATCGCCTTCGAGGTAAAGCTGCGCTTGTCGGAGACTCAACTGGCTGCTAGTCAGTTTATGGATTTTCCTCGTATTGTGGCTTGGACCTGAACACTTGTGTTGGTGTTGTCATTCTTGAAAATAAGATCCTGCAGCCTTTGTGGTATAACTTTTTGGGGATGTGTGCATCCTTATGTTAACTTAATGTCAACACACAATATAGGTTTGAAATCATGCATTAATTGAGTGGAGACTTCAAATCTCGTAATAAAATATTGTTCTACTCTTTATTAAGTGCTTAGTACATCCTAATAGAAAGTCATCATCTTGTATTATGCTACAACTTTCATCAGTGACTAGATTGACATATGCAAATTGATATTTTAAGATTGTCTAAAATAAATTAGACAAACCAAATCATAAAAACTTCACAACTACACAGTAAATGCAGCTCTTCTTCCTTAATTAAGTACATTACTGTCATTGTGACATAATAAACACACATATTGGCAATTAAGAAATTAATTTCCCTGCTCTTGTTAGTCAACCAAAAAGGACTGAACCAGACACCCTCTCGTAATCTCTATCAACACAAGCTTATAATGTGAATGGCCATGCCCAAAACGAAAAAAATGAAAACTACAGATAAAAATACTGTAACAATGAGTGATTTTTCCACTTGCACATATTAAGAAGTACACAACTTGGATGGAATACAAAAATACCATTGGAGAATGCATAAACCTGCTTCTCTAAGCTCAAACAGGCATTAATTAGAATATGATGTGTGAGAGACTTTTCACATTCCTTAAAGCATGCAGCATCCAAACTGACATGTTGATGAGAAGAGCAAGTGCTAATATCACTTCACAGAATCATTCAGAGCCACTTTCTATTTTCAAGAAAAAAAAGTTAGTCCTTACCTTTGTCACCTTTGTCAAAGTGGAGGCCTCACAATACTGTTCTTCCTTTCTTCAGATTATCATTATTTTTCGGAGTAATTAATATAATTGGCTTGTTTTGAAACTTAAGTAACATTCCCAAAACTATACAAGGAAATATCAATTCAATAAAGGAATGATATATGTATAAATAAATAAATATATATATATATATATATATATATATATATATATATATATATATATATATATATATATATATATATATATACTTTGTATTAATTTACTAGGTTACTTTTACTGATACCTATACTCTGGATCTTTTAAGCCTGTAACTTTCAACACCTCTATGCCATATGATACACGTGGACAAACACTTGCGTCGGTCACTGTCACAATAATCTGAGAGATGCCTTCTCAATATGAGTTATGTGATCAATATGTTTTAACAATCTTCAAGATTAGGTGAGAACTAAATGTGGTGATATGTATTATAAAAGATTTGTACAAAAAAGGAAAATAATGTGCAGAGAAAGCCTCTGTGCAGCTGCTGATCCCTTGAAAATCTAACGACAGACACATCTGTGGTTTGTCTAGCTTGTCCTTCAGTCTAACAACAAGCCCACAGGTTGATACCAAGATACTCTACTACGCCACACAAAAAGGAATTGTTTTCATGTACAACCCACAGAAGTTTATATGTATATAAAAAGTGAGGCAATTACAGTATTTATTCGTGTAGAAATTCACTTATGTTGTGTATGGGTTGACCTACTTTTTTCATCTATCACCTACCATGCTGATCATGAGGTTTGAGGGATAATAGCAAGCTGACTTAGGAAAAAATGAGATATGACATGATAGTATTGTATGGCCATGTGGAGAATGTTACTTCACATATGAAATGGTCATGCAGCAATGAATCATGATGCAAGTTGGGGTTCTGCCCTTAATACAGAGACAAGATGTACAAGTTCGCTACAGAAAATTTATCTAAGGACGTATTTTGTTCTTTCACATTGAAACTTGAGTCTTATGCCAGGCTAGCAATCACCATATTTTTTTTTGCCTTGAGAGTATGAGTTCTGAGACATTTATCTAGTGTTTTTTTCCTGTATAAAAATATTCAAAATCAGCCATCTATATATTTATATCTATCTATCTATCTATCTATATATACATATATATATATATATATATATATATATATATATATATATAATATATATATATATATATATATATATATATATTATATATATATATATATATATATATATATATATATATATATATACATATATATATATATATATATATATATATATATATATATATATATATACAGTATATATATATATATATATATATATATATATATAAACATGTTCACAATCTCTTATCCAAAAACTTTACGACCAGACACTTTTCGGATTTTCAAATTTTTCTGATTTGGGAATGGAAGATTTTTAGGATAGATTTTAACGTTTTTTAGATAAAACATTACAGGAGACCGGATGGCTCATTGGTACAATGCTCGGCTCATGGACGCAAGGTCGCGAGTTTCTCTTGTCACCCTAGTGGGGCTACATGGCCTTAGGTGGCCTAGCTCGAGGATTCTTGAATCCCCCGAATTAATAATATAAAATAAAGATTAAATATTAAATGAAACTTTAAACATAAACGGGCTCAAACTAACCTAAACACATGAAAATATGGTAAAAGTGCAGAATAAGGCCTTCTGCCCTTTCTTTTTTCTCTCCTTCCCTACATACTATACATAGTGTACTCACCACATCTGTGAAGGTTTCAGGCGGGGGTCACCATTATTTACCTCGCAAAACGTCTTTGAAGTTATGTTAGGTTATGTTATGTTGCCCTAAACCGAAATTGCCAACTGGAGTTCCCCTAATTTTCGCTAGGGGTGTGAACGAGCCTCAAAAATACGCACACTTCTATGGTGTTATACTTCTATTCAACACACTGTCATACCTTGCTATGTTCTTTATCATATTGGTTGGTGATTTCTTAACACATTTTAACTAGATTTCATCCGTATATTGATGTATTTTTTTTTAATATTGAATTAATTCGTGTTTTGCTTAAAGCCCAATTACAGTAATATACCAGCATGATATGTGGAAAAAGAAAGCTGGTTGCCTTCTTTGTGGGTTACTATATGATACAAGAAATATTGCAGCAGTTACAAATGCTTGTATTTTCCAATATCAGACAAATAATACATTTCGTGTTGAGGCCACCCCGCTGCCAGAAGAAAGACTGGTGGTGCTGTAAACTGTAAACATTGATATAAACATTGCTCATGTCCATTGTCGATGTCTTATGGGCCGCATAGATGTTAGTAGAGGCTAATCTTGGGCTATTCCTACGAAAATAACCTTTGTTTACGTTGCCGGAATGTTATCGTACTTGTCCTTGGACGGAGCGTGTTCACATTTTCGTTACATTCTGTGAGAAATTAGGGAATCTCGAGGTGGCAATTTGGGATGACAGCGGTATGTTGGAACGGGTCCTCCAAAATATACTGGCCTGGGTCTTGAGAAGTCGACGTTTAAAAGGTAGGCGGATTTTCACGGTTTCAGTGCATTGAAATGTTGTACTCTAACCCGATATTACCAAACTATCAGATAATATTAAGAAAAACTGAGCCTACCATCGTGTTCGTGATACATTGATGCATATCATGAGCGTAACATAGTTACAGTAATACTACACCTAATATAAGATAATGGAAGAAAAATGAAATAGTGCATAAACATTTTTTGTCACATTTTTTACTTGAACTCATTGTAACTCCCTTAGCTTTACTCGCATTGCATTTTGAATCACTGATTCAAAATCTGCACATTTTTCCGATCCTTATGGTATGTGGTATGTAACAAGTACTGATAAATAGAATATTAGTGGGTTAAAATGACTGATAAATTAAAATTACTGCAAACTAGCCTACTTTCCACTGCCTGAAGCACCCAACATTCAGTGATGCCCTCCCGTACAACCTGAGGCTGCATCTCTCCTGTTGCAAGCGACACTCACCCGTCACCCTCCAGTTTGCAGTAATTTCAATTTATCAGCCATTTTAACCACCTAATAATTTATTTATCAGTACTTGTTACATACCATAAGGATCGGAAAAATGTGCAGATTTTGAATCAGTGATTCAAAATGCAATACGAGTAAAGTTAGGGAGTTACAGTGAGTTTAAGTAAAAAATGTGACAAAAAATGTTTATGCACAATTTAATTTTCCTTCCATTATCTTATATTAGGTGTAGTGTTACTGTAACTATTTTACGCTCATGATATGCATTATTGTATCACGAACACGATGGTAGGCTCAGTTTTCCTTAATATTATCTGGTAGTTTGGTAATATTGGGTTAGAGTACAACATTTCAATGCACTGAAACCGTGAAAATTCGCTTACCTTTTAAACGTCGACTTCTCAAGACCCAGGCCAGTATATTTCGGAGGCCCCGGTTGGAGTCGCTTATTGAAACATACAGGAAAAGAGCTATGCTCGTACTGTCCCGTCTCCAAATTTACTATTATCCTGTTTGCTTTTGAAATTATGAATATTTCTTGCATTAATCACTTCTGCATCGTCTATTCCATCTATCTGGGAAGCTGTGTTTTTTTTATGTCTCTCTTCCATGTAGTGCTTTTCAGTTTTTTCTCAAGTCCTCTTGTATTTCCGTCGTCCCACACAAACATATCTTCTCTGTAATTTTTTCCAGACCCTCTAAGGCTTTATATACTGCTATAAAGTTTTCCCTTTCTCTTCTTTTCTCAAGAGTTGGGAGTTTCAGTTTATAAATTCTTTCCTCATACAGTAAATTTCTCGGGCTTGGAGCCATTTTTGAAACTGCTCTTTGTATTCTCACAAGCTTCTTTATATAAGTCTTATGTGGTAACCAAATCACTGCCACATATTCCAACTTTGGTCAAATCAATGGTATCCGGTCATTTCGCCACACCATGGAATAATTTCGCCCACAGGTCAATTCGCCCACATTATGGAGTAACTTCGCCCAAGGTTACTGGTGATTCATTTACCTCTCACTTGTTAACTGGGTGTTTAAAGTGGGAGTTCATGGTTCATTTACCTCTCACTTGTTTACCGCGTTTCAATGGTGCCAGTTACTAACTCTGAAATGCCAGTGGTCGCTGGCTGTTTTAATATTATACTCGGTACAGACATCCACATTCTAACATCTCTCTCGTGATAAATCTTGATGTACCTTGCCTATATAATACAAAACATTAATCTTAAGTGTTTATGCTAACATAATCCAAGTGATTTGGTGCTATACACTCTACAAAGCAGTTATTACAAGCTTAATACTATCATCTAAGCTCACACTATTTTGATGAGTTTTGACTAATTTGCAATTAATTTTCGTCGCAAATTACTATGTTTCTTATGGTGGTGGTGGTGGGGAGGGGGGAGAAGAATGAAAACAGAGTGATTTGCGACAAAAAGTAATATATTATTTATAAGCGCATCTAATGTTATGAGAAAAAACTTGGTTTTGTCCGTCATATGGAGTCTGTAGTTAAACTGAACATTTACCAAAATTTACCTGTGTTGTTTGGGCTATATAAGTTTGAATAGCGGAAGTTAGAGGTGGAGAGTTATGCACTTTTCCGAAAATTTAACAAAATCTCACCTGATGCAAGGTATCTCAAAGTGAGCATCAAGCGCTCTCCAGCACTGACGGATTGCCTCATGTTGGTGCTCTGCTTCTCTATGAGAGGCGTCACCAGTCGTAGCAAATGATGGTACTGGGTGCGGTCTAGGCGAATCCACTCCCGAAGTGCATTAGGGTCCTCCAAAACCAACTCCCTCACCAGCCTGTAATACACGCTCTCCTGACGCCTTCTTGATAGCCAGGGGCGTGTTCAGACGCGGGGTGGTTCTTCTCGCTCCCTCATCAGGCAGATTACAAGCAAAAAGTAACCCCACTGCTGCTGAGTGAGGCCTCGTAGTTCTTCTTGATTGATGAACGGGTGTGCGTGGCTCGCAATGGTGGTCACACGTGGTGTTTGTAAACACTAGCTAGTGCGAGACTGGCCGCAAGCTGCACTGCAGCTCGCAGGAACAAACTCCAGTATCGTGTGAACATCGAGAGCGCGGTGGTTCAGCAAACCTGGAAAAAGCTACCGAGAAAACGGGAACACGACATGCCGAAACATTGCTCGTGTGAACCGCCCTTTACTCTCCTACTTCTGTTGTTGTTGTTGTTTTAGGGTTGCGAGGATCCCTTGGGGAACACTATGATCCCCTCTCCTACTTCTGTTTAGTTTGAAAAAAAATTCTCTAGTTTCCATGGAGACTAATGCTTTATCTGGCAAATCTCAAAAATAATTGAGTAAGTACTACGAATGAGCATAAATGATGCTAATAGTGGTTGGAAGGAGTGAAAACTTCTAGATTTTTGCTCCTTTTTCTTGCTTCTTCCAATAGGTGTGTGAGAGAACGCCAATCTAAAGGCTACACCGACAGTAAACACTGATTCAAACATTTTAATAACAGGTTCTCTCACTTCAGGTCTCACTAACAACAGGTTTTCTCACTACCACAGTCTCTAGCAGCAAACCATGCTATCTACAGAAATGGAGATGTAAACAAAACGTTCGAATCAGTGATGCCACATTCCCTTCCCCTTCCTCACTGAAACTCAGTGTTACCAACTTCAAATAACTTGGGAAATATAGCTAATGTTCGTCTTGAACCAGTGTTCGGCTCCACCCGACATCAAATCTGGTTTTAGTCGTGTTTTTGACTATCGAAAGCCAGTAACAGATCTATGAGGGGTGTACCAACATAAGTTATAAGTAAATGGTGTCCATGGAGAAAAAAAATTGAGAACCCCTGATTTAATCTAACAACCGGTTCTCGGGAT